>JAKSZU010000003.1:186095504-186473004 GCA_026018925.1 Tupaia tana | reverse complement strand
GGTCTGGATTGATGGTTTGTGTCTTCTTTCAAGGCCTTTTCTATTTGGTGTACATCTTCAAGACGAACTGGGAGAGAGTTGCAGAGCAGGCACAGGTTCGAGCTGAGCTAAAAAAGAGTAAAGAGACTCTACCTACACCAACAGACCTACCCACCCTGGAAAGAGAAGTAACTGGTGGAGTGATTTTGCCTGATATTATCAGACCAGAGAGTCAGACCAACCAACTGATGGTGCTGGATGAACACAACCAGTATGCAGTGCCTACCGTTGGGGATGTTTTGACAGTGAGACAATTGATTTTCTATCGTGGCATGGCATTAGCCATTGCTGTTACTATCTTTATAGCAGGAATTTTAATAAGAGTTTTCAATGACCGTGTATAAAATAGAAGAATTATCACTAGTCCACAAACTAGAAATGGTTATTGTAAGCATGGAAGTTGACCTTGTTATATGGATGGTGGTTTCTCTCTCAACCATGGGTAGAAAAGATATCAGTGAGATGTTTCCTTGGCTATTATGAGAAATTGCACTATCTTAATGAAGATCAAGAGAGGAGCTATAATTTTAGGTATTTTTTTCCTCAAATGTTATCTTTATCATGGTTTCTAAATC
This sequence comes from Tupaia tana, assembly GCA_026018925.1. Taxonomy (NCBI): domain Eukaryota; kingdom Metazoa; phylum Chordata; class Mammalia; order Scandentia; family Tupaiidae; genus Tupaia; species Tupaia tana. The sequence goes on along the minus strand of JAKSZU010000003.1, from coordinate 186,472,390 downwards.
TGTAACGTTGATTTTCCCTGCTGCAAATGTTCTTTACTCTTTTTAAATATTATCTTTATTTCAAGAAATTGGTTCCATGCCTATAAAATATTGCTGATCCAGTTTTGTTTGTGTTTCTCTGTTAAGTACTCAATCTTCTCAGTGAGCATATATTCAGTGTCTGTTCAGTTCTATCTCAGGTATTCCATATAAGTTCTTATAAAATAAATACATTAAGGGAGTGGCAGGTGGCATGGTGGTTAAGGGTGCTGGTCTCCCACATGGCCAACCACAGCTTGGTCCTGGATCTGGTGGCTTGCTTTCTCACTTTCTCTCTCACTCTGTCTCCCTCTGGTCAAATTAAAATAAATAAATAAAGTTAAATAAAATAATTCTTTAAAAAAATGAGGTAAGTACTTATTGTTATTACATTGATTATTATTGTTATTACAGCCTAGCAGGGTCTGCAAACTGGCCTGTAGGCTAAACCCAGGCTCTGTTCCAACTTTATGATTTCTGCAGCTAAAGTTATTGTATATTGGCACATCATGCCCATTCATGAATGCCTTGTCTACAACTAATTTCACATTACAAAGGCAGACTTCACTAGTGAAGATAAATTGGCCCTTTATAGAACAATTTCGGTAACTCCCGGCTTGAAAGTAGATTGAATCCTACTTCAGTGTCATCACCTAAGTAATCTAAACACCTAAAACCTTTGCTTTGTACTAAAATTTTCATATCATTTTGTTGTTGTTTGTTTTTTTGCTGTAGGGTGCATGTATTCAGCAGACAGAGACCGAGAGAGGGAAAGTGAGAAATTGCCCCCTAGGGCAGAGAGCCATGTCACAATCTGTTCTTCATTCTCCTCTCAGTATTTTGGGCATGCATATATACATGTCTGGCATGTTTATCAAGCCACTGGGCTCAGGACTTGAAGTGTGCAGTCAGCCCTGTGGGATCCAGACATTTTAACCTTCATGCTGCTGGCCCTCAACTGTCTTTTTTTTTTTTTTTTTTTTTTTTTTTTACTTCTTTTTTTGGAGAGATTTTTGCTATAGGGCGCGTGCGCTCGCCAGACAGACAGAGAGAGACATAGAGACAGAAAGCAAGAAATCACCCCCCAGAGGGGATGGTCACGCCGCAATCCCTTCTCCTCCATTCTCCTCTCGGGATCTTGGGCACGCACGCACACGTGCCCAGCGTGAGTTTTAAGCCACCAGGTCCGGGACGTGAACCGCGGTCGACTACGTGGGAGTCCAGCGACATAGCCATTACGCTAACTGCTGGTTCCCTCAACTGTCTTTTTATAGTCAAGAAGAGAGTTTACTTTTCAAGACTTTTTAGGACAATTTTCTAGAGACCTACTTGAAGGTGAAGGAATCTAAAAAGCTATCTATGGAGGTGTGACATCCATGTATACAATGAGATTCATTAGTTGTCATTTTCTGTTTTCCCCGATGTCTAGTCTCCATCTTGATATGAGCCTTTGCCTTGTAATTCTGGATCAAATAGAGGACTGTCTCCAAGAAAGACAGAGGGACAAGCTGTTTTTTTTGCCTGATTAAGTAGGACTCAGGGTCAGACTTATTCTTCACTGTACCTGGAATCTTTGAAAAATTATTTGGGCCCTAACTGATTTTGCTTTTTTAGAATCATCAAGTGCTCTGGGAATTTTGGCATTTTTTTAAAAAAAATTCATTTATTTCATCTTCATTTTTTTAAAGGAAGTGAACATAGTTTCAAAATCAGGTTGAGCCCAAAGGAAACTGGGAAGTGGTCATAAAATAAGAAAATAAAAATCTGAAACACCATAGGTTTCTGCATCCTTTTCTGTATTTCTTCAGATTGATTTGACCCTTGTGGGAATTTGTATCTCTCGAAAAGCTGAGAATATAACCAATCTCTTTGTTTATGGGCTCATTTTACTTTAGAAACATGAACCAGAGTGAGGGATTGTAGTCAGTAAATGTACTTTGTCAGTTAATTCGGACTGAGTACCTACTACACAAAAAGCAATATGTTCATCCAGATACTTTATGGGTTTTCAGACCTACACACAAGTCTATAGCAACACTACATTCATAATTTGTCTTTAAAATTTTTATTATGGGGGCCGCAGGTGGCGTGGTAGTTAAAGGCGCTAGACTCCCATATGGCTGACCATGGATCAAGTCCCAGCCCTGGCAGCTTGCTTTTTCACTCTCCCTCTCTCTCTGATCAAATTAGAAACAAATAATAATGATGATAATAAATGAAATGAAATAATTATGAAAACCAGCAGTTAGAGTAATGGCTATGTCGCTGGACTCCCACGTAGTCGACCGCGGTTCGCGTCCCGGACCCGGTGGCTTAAAACTCATGCCGGGTGCGTGTGCGTGCGTGCCCAAGATCCCGAGAGGAGAATGGAGGAGAAGGGATTGCGGCGTGACCATCCCCTCTGGGGGGTGATTTCTTGCTTTCTGTCTCTATGTCTCTCTCTGTCTGTCTGGCGAGCGCACGCGTCCTATAGCGAAAAAAAAAAAAAAAACTCTCAAAAAACAAACAAAAAACCCCCAAACAAACAAAAATTTTATTATTATCATTATATCTAAATTTGCTATAGGGTGCATGAGCTCGCCAGAGAAAGAAAGTAAGTGAGAAAGCATCCCCCAGTGGGGATGGCCACACTGCAATCTTTTCTCCTCCATTCTCCTCTCAGGATTTTGGGCACACACAAATGCCCACACACCTGGCGTGTTTCCCAGGCTGCCAAGTCTGGGGCTTGAACTGCACAGTTGACTATGTAGGATCCAGCCACTTTAGCCACCAGGACAGCCCCATAATTCAACTTTTTAAAAATTATGACTTTGAGACCAGCAGGTGGTAAGTGGTTATGGTGCTGGGCTCCTGTATATGGCTGATCATGGTTCAAGTCCTGGACCCAGCAGCTTGAAAATCATGCCAGGCACGTGTGTGTGTGTGTGTGTGTGTGTCTGTTTGTGTGTGCTTGCCCAAAATCTAAGGATGAGAATGGGGGAGAAGAGACTGTGGCATAGTCATCTTCCTTAAAGGGTGATTTCTCACTTTTTCTCTCTCTCATTTCTCTCTCTCTGGCGAGTACACATGCCCTATGAAAAAACTAAACAAACAAACAAACAAAAAAACCCTGTGACTTTAGCGTTTTGAAGAGAAGGTCTGGAGATGTTTCTTAATATTTATTTGGTTTTAGAAGAACAGCAAATGTATCTTCCTCTTGTTAGGATAGATATTAGAGAACTTCAAAAGTCTTTGGAAAAACAAATTAGAGTATGAGTTTATTTTGAAATTTTTGAGATCCATCCCTAGTTTTTCTTAATAATACTGTCATTTTACACGAACTTATTGAAGATCTTTTGTGTTTAACTAAATACTTTATCTTTAGCATATTAAAATCTTTTTTGGGGGGAGAGATTTTTGCTGTAGGTTATGTGCGCTCACCAGAAAGAAAGGGACAGAAAGGGAGAAATCACCCCTTGGGAGGATGGCCACGCCATAATCCCTTCTCCTCCATTCTCCTCTCAGGATCTTGGGCACGCATGCACACATGCCCGGCGTGAGTTTAAGCTGCCGAGCCCAGGCCTCGAACTGCTATTGACCACATGGGAGTCCAGTGACATAGCCATCACACCAACTACTGATCCCAACATATTAAAATCTTATAAAATGGCTTTTCCAGGAAAGATCTGATTGGAAATTAGTCATTTCTTATAGAACATTAATTGTTTCATAGAGGTTAAGAGCAAACAGGTGTAGTGACAATTCCTCTTGCTGGCTGACTCCACAGCAAAGCAGTTAAGCCATGTGCATAGGGAGCGGGATCCCACATGGCCAACTGCCTTTTGAATTCTGGTCCTGGAGGCTTAAAAACCCTGCCAGATGTGTATGCATGTGTGCCCGCCACAAGTCTCAATGCAATGGAGAAATAGAAAAAAAAGGATTGAGGCCTGGCCACAGTTTGTAGAAGGATGCTTTCTCTCTCTGTCTGATGAGCATATATGTTCTCTGACAATAATTAATAATAATAACAATAACAAATACCTCTCGCTATGGTTTGGAAGACAAACTAGGCCCCAACAATTCCCTGCTACAGAAGGCCTGAATGAGCTGAGCAGCTGGGCCAGGGTGAGTTTTTAACAATCTTTGGAAGCTTTTGGCTCACTCTATAGAGGACAAGCACAGTGACTTCTCAGTCTTGAGGGATCCTGAGTATGTGTCTCCTTGTTTTCCATTTCTCCAGTCTTTGCCTTTCCAATTTTTTTTTTTCTTCTTATCCTAGCTTTATCCTTGCTGGGAAAAATTCATTTATCTTCTTGGAAGGAGAAAGGAGGCACAAAACAAAGGTGTGTTTTGTACATTGGATTACATTGTGCCTATTTTCTGGTCATATCACAGGCTCTGTACATGTTCCTTGCTTGTTCCCTCTCCCTTCTCTGTCCTCTAATCTGAGACTGGTACCTGGAAGAGTGTATGACTTCCTCCTAACAGTAGCCCTGGGGCCAACAGGTGGCATGGTGGTTAAGGTGCTGGACTCCCACATGGCCAACCATAGTTCAAGTCCTGGACCAGGTGAGTTGCTTTCACACTTTATCTTTCTCTCTGTCTCCCTCTGGTCAAATTAAAAAAATAATAATAATAAAAATAAATAAGTAAATAATTCTTTAAAGGAAAAAAAAATCTATCCCTGGACAGAAGGCCTGGTAGTCATTCATGCAGAGATAATGATGATTAGTATTAATATTTGAGAATATTTGCATTTTATCCCATGAAAACCTCATGAAAAAGTGAAACACCAACATGAACTTTCAGGTTTCAGACAAATCTAAATATGAAAAAACAAACAATAAAACTTTTGTAGAGAAACATAGAAGAGTATCTTCATGATCTTGGAAGGGACAAAGATTAAATAGGCATAGAGGGAGTCATCTGAGGGCAGTAGAGCTCCCGGTGCACTATTAAAATAACAATCTATAAAGGCTGCCGTTTATTGCACTTAATCTAAAAAATGAGCTTGTATGTGAATATATGAACATAATTTAACATAATTTTAAGAAGGAAAAAAGCTGTCGCCATCTAAACTGGCTCATTCTAGCTTTTTTGAAACTGGAATGTAGAAAGTCTAATAGTAGAGCCAAAGGACATAATCATCCTTTAGCCTTTAGAAGATTTCAATCCCTTTTGGCTTTCCTCCAAGGATATCTGAACAGGACATTAAGTGGCTGAAAAGCCAGAGTTTTCAATGTTTCATAACTGTGATCAGTCCCATGCATTAATTTTGGGGAAAGATTAAATTATGAAGTTTCATACTAAGGCAAGTAGCTCTGTGGGCTTTCCTCCTTTGTTTGGTAGGAATATGGGAGATTTTCTTTTGGTCAGTGTTTTTGTTTTTAAAACCATGGATGGAGGGAAAAAATATGTTTTGCTGGCACACAGCAAACTTTCCCATAAAACTCTCTTTGGCCATGGACTAAGTATAACATACATAGTGCCAAAAGGGGTTTCATGTCTTTCCTTTTTGTCTCCTGCAAAGAAAAAAAGATGAACACAGGACCAAAATAAAGCTAGAATGAAAACCATATTTCTACCTCATCAGTTGGGTTTCTGCCCTGTCCTTAATAATGATTTCAAGGGTTTGGTTTTGTCAAATAGAAATCAAATATCCAAACTACCATCTCTTCCTCTATACTTCCAGAGAGATAATAAACAGGGAATTAGTGAGCCGACAGGCATGTTAACCTCATAATTTGGCCAGTAGCAGGCAGACTCCTGTGAGGCACAATAATTGAATCAGTCCCTCTGAAGGCAGGGATAGTGCCCTGTTCCAGCAGGCTCTTGATTGCCTGGGTGCTGATGACTAGTAGCAAAGTGATCGTGGGTCACTGTCAGTCCACCTCCAGACCTTGAAACCCAGGGTCCACAAACTCTGTCTAGCACTAACAACGGCAATCCCCTGTTGATTGGGACTATCCCTTGCCCAGACAAATCAAGTGTAATACAGGGCACATTTTTTTTTTCTACCAAGGGTAACTGACTCATGAGAGTAGGTTTCAGGGGAGTAAGTGAATACTTACTCAGAATTTATAGTTTTCTATTTTTTTTCTTTCTTTATATATTTTGCTACAGAGAGTGTGTGTTCACTGGAGAGACAGATGGGGTAGAGGAGTGAAAAAGCAGTACCACCTCCCCTTCCTCCAGGAGGATGGCCATGCCATAATCCCCTATCCTTCATTCTCTTCTTGAGATTTTGGGCGTGCATGTACACACACCTAATGTGTCTCTCAAGCCTCTGAGTACATGTGCAGTCAGCCATGTGAGATCCAGTCATCCTAACCACCACGCCACGGGTGGGCCCTAGTTTTCTAATGTAGGAAGGACTAATTGTCTCTTCTCTGAGCTTCAACTTCTTACTCTGGAAACTGAGGAGAATTTTTATTATTTTATAGAAAAAAGATATTTATGTTCATGTAGTTACACACCCTCCATATTGTGAATAAAACTATTACATTTGAAGTTCATGGGGGTTGGGAAAAGACTTTTTAAGCATGAAAATAGTGAGGGATGGGCCTGGACAGTGGTGCAGCAGTAACAATGCTCTGTGAGACTGATCCACATGTGAAAGCTCCAGGTTTGCATCTGGAGACGTTCCTGAACACACTGGATGCATACATGCCCATGATCCGGGGTTATCTAAAGCTGTGGGTTGATCACAGAGTGAAGTTCTTATTGGGGGTTCCAGTCTCTCTGTCTCTGTTTCTGTCCCTGTCTCTGTTCCTCTCACTATAGAAAGAAATAAACAAAAAGGGACCATCAGATGGCATAATGGTTACATTGCTGGACTTCCACCACAGTTTGAGTCCCGGACCCGGTGGCTTAAACCTCACACTGGGGGCATGTGCATGCATGCCCAAGATCCTATGAGGAGAATGGAAGAGAAGGGATTGTGGAATGGCCATCCCCTTTGGGAGGGTAATTTCTCCCTTTCTCTCTCTCTGGTGAGTGCACGTGTCCTAGAACAAAAATCTCTCTCTAAACAAATAAAAGAAATAAACAAAAAAATAGTGTGGGGAAAATCACTAAATTAAATATCAGTAGTCTTCACTTTGTAAGAATTTAATACTTCTCTTTGGCAAGAGAAATTATAAATCAAATAAAAAATCAAATAAAAAATGAGAAAACATTTATAACACAAATAATAGGCAATGATTAATATACTTACCAATAAGTAACTCTCATGTAACAGTAAGAAAAAAAAATACTATGATTTGATCATAAAACTGGGTAAACAAGGCAATCTTAAAGAACAAACTGGGGGTCGGCAGGTGGTTTGGTGGTTGAGGGCACTGGACTTGCACATGGTCGACCGTGGTTTGAGTCTGGGACCTGGTGGCTTGCTTTTTCACTTGGGGCTGGCAGGTGGCAGGATGGCTAAGGGTGCTGAACTCCCACTTGACCAATTGCAGTTTGAGTTCCGAACCTGGTGGCTTGCTTTCTCACTTTCTCTCTCTATGTGTGTCTCTCTTTGGTCAAATTGAATAATAATAATAATAATAATAACAATAAATAAAGTCAAAAAAAAGGAAAAAAAAGAACAAACTGAAGGAGATATACTAAAAAATATAGTAGTTAAGACTCTGTGATATTGGCACTGTGTTATTGGTTGGTGACTATATATATATATATATATATATATATATATATACACATACATATGTGTGTATATATATATGCATATATACACACACACATATATATATGTAGTTCTGTTTCTGAACTACATTCTATTTGTTTAATCAACCAGTGGAATAAAGAGTCCAGAAACAGAACTATGTGTATATATACATATATATATATGTGTGTGTGTGTGTGTGTGTGTGTGTCTGTGTCTGTGTGTGTATAGTCATCTTATTTTTGGCAAAGGCTATAAATATTGGGAAAGAACAAAAGTGATCTTTTCATTAAATAGTGATGGGTAAATTAATCATCTGTATGCAACACAATCTATCTGGACCCCTATCTCATACTGTACGCAATTCCAAATAGATTACAAATCTAAATATGAAAGAATGAACAATAACCCTTCATGATCTTGGAAGGGACAAAGATCAAACAGGCACAGAAAGCACAGTTAAAGAAAAAACTGACTGGGAACCGCTATCTTCCAGTAGTTAACCAAAATGACAAACACAAAGGGAAAGAGGAGAGGCACTCGATATGTTCACTAGGCCTTTTAGAAAACATGGAGTGGTTCCTTTGGCAACATATATGCAAATCTACAAGAAAGGTGATATTGTAGACATCAAGGGAATGGGTACTGTTCAAAAAGAAATGCCCCACAAATGTAACCATGGCAAACGTGGAAGAGTCTATAATGTTACCCAGCATGCTGTTGGCATTATTGTAAACAAACGAGTTAAGGGCAAGATTCTTTCCAAGAGAATTAATATGCCTATTGAGTATATTAAGTACTCTAAGAGCAGAGATAACTTCAGAAAAAGAAGGAAGCCAGAGAGAAAGATGCCTGGGTTCAACTGACTGCTCCATCCAGAGAAGCACACTTTGTGAGAAGCAATGGAAAGGAGCTTGAGCTTCTGGAACCTATTCCCTATGAATTCATGGCATGATGGGTGTTAAAAAGAAACTAATCTAGGGTCTATAAAAATGTTTTCCTTAATTGAGTAGAATAGTGTTCCCTCCTCAAAGCTAATTTTAATTGGGTTCTAATTCATTTTGTGGTATCTTTATTCAAATTTAGTATTTTTTACCTGAAAAATATTAGGTAGCTTATTATGCAATAACTAAAACTCAGTTAATTAGGAGGAAAAAATTGAGGGGCCGGCAGGTGGTGTGGTTTTTAAGGGTGCTGGACTCCCACATTGTTGATCATAGTTTGAGTCCAAGACTTGGTGGCTTGCTTTCTCACTTTCCCTTTCTCTTTCTCTCTTTCTCTCACACTCTGTCCCTCTTGGTCAAATTAAAATAAATAAATAAATAATTAAAGTTAAATAAAACAATTATTTTAAAAAAGAAAAAAATTGATTAATGACTGTATTAAAATAAAAAACTTCTGCTAATCCAAAGATAACAATGAGAAAGTGAAAAAGGGACCCATAGAGTGGGAAAAATATTTGATACATGCATCGAACTTACTGGTTAGAAAAAGAAACAAAAAGAGTTATTTATTTTATTTTATTTATTATTATTATTGCTGTTATTATTTTTTAATTTGAATAGAAAATTCACAAAAGTGTATATCTAAATGATCAATAACCATATGAAAACTACTTAACCTTAGTTATCTGGAAGATTTAAAATAAAACCACTATGAGATACCTTACACAGCTACCAGAATGGCTAAAATTAAAAAGACTGATGGTAACACAGTTTGACAAGTAAATCAATGTGACCACTTTGGGAAACCATTTGACAATAGCTATTAAAGCTAAATATATGTATACACAGCAATTCTATACCTAGGTAATTACTTAAAAGATATGTGGATATGTATTCTCTAAAAGCAGCATGTCATAGCAGCATTACTTATAATAGTATCAACTGAAAAACCAACCAAATGCCTATTAATTTATGAATAAATAAATTGTGATATACTCATACAGAGGGATTCAAATAGCAAGAAGAAAAGAACAATCTACCACTGTATACAACATCAAGAATAAATCTGACAAAAACAATATTGTGAGGAAAAAGCTAGACCCAAAAGAGTATGCACTTTATGATACCATTTATTTAAAACAAAAAAACAGGGAAAAATAATCTTTTTGTTGATGTGTTGGTAAAATCACTCATTCTGAAAGGCATTTGGGGAAAATAACAGAATGGATCAAGAGTGTTAAAAAATTTCATGCCCTTTTACTTCCTGAACCCAATCAACACTAATGAAGGAATCCTGGATGCCTATGTAGATTTACTTTAAAATATATTCAGGGGCCGGCAAGTGGCATGATGGTTAAGGCACTGGACTTTCACATGGCCTTACCATGGTTCAAGTCCCAGACCTTTCTCAATTTCCCTCTCTTTCTCTCTGGTCAAATTTAAAAAATAATAATAATAAATAAAATTAAGTGCATAATTCTTTTAAAAATATTCATACTAGAGTTCTTTTTAAAAAGAATTATTTATTTGATTTTATTTATTATTATTATTGCTGTTATTATTTTTTAACTTGATCTAGGGCATGTGCACTGACCAGAGAGAGACAGAGAGAGAGAGAGAAAGTGAGAAAGCAAGTCACCAGGTCCAAGACTTGAACCATGATCGGCAATGTAGACTTCAGCACCTTAACCACCACACCACCTGCTGGCCCCCTTATACCAGAGTTCTTTATTTTATTTAGAGAGATTTTTGCTATAGGGTATATGTGCTTGCTGGAAAGACAGAGAAAGAAGACAGAGAGACAGAGAGACAGAAAGTAAGAAAATCACTCCCCGAGGGGATGGCCATGCTGCAATCCCTTCTCTTCCATTCTCCTCTCAGGATTTTGTGCACACATGAACACACACACATTGTGAGTTTTTTTTTTTTCTTTTTAGAATTATTATTATTTTAAAAAAGAATTATTTATTTAATTTTATTCATTCATTCATTTCTTTTAATTTGGTCGGAGAGAGACACATGGGGGGCAGGGAGGGAAGTGAGAAAGTAAGCCACCAGGTTTGGGAATCAAACTGTGGGCAGCCATGTGTGAGTGTCCAGTGCCTTAACCACCATTCTACCTATTAGTCCCTGAGAATTTTTTTTTAATTTAATTTTATTCATTATTATTATTATTATTTTATTATTTAATTAGACCAGAGAGAGAGAGAGAGAGAGAGAAATGAAAAATCAAGCTGACAGGTTCAGGACTGAAACCACTGTCATCCATGTGGGAGTCTAGCACCCCAACCACTATGCCACCTTCTGGTTACAACCCAGCATGAGTTTTAAGTCACCAGGTCCAGGACACGAACCATAATTGACTATGTGGGAGTCCAGCGATCTAACCATTACACCATCTGTTTGCCCCATACCAGAGTTCTTGTAACAACAAAAAGTTGGAAAATAATAAATATCTGTAATAGATTAGTAATTAATTAAACTTTGGCATATCTACATTAATGAACTATTTATTTATTTAGAGAAATTTTTGCTGTAAGGGAACATATGCTCACCAGAGACAGAGACAGAGAGACAGAAAGCAAGAAATCACTCCTTAAGGGGAATGGCCATTCTACAATCCCTTCTCTTCTATTCTCCTCTCAGGATTTTGGGCATGCACGCACATGTGCCCAGCATCAGTTTGAAGCCACTGGGTCCAGGACTCAAACCATGGTTGACTATGTGAGAGTCTAACGATATAACCATTTTGCTATTTGCTAGTCTCAAATGAACTACTTATTATGCAGACACTAAATATCATGTTTTTGAATAATATTTAGTAACATTCAGTAGTCATCACTTAATATCAAGTGAAAACACACATTGAAAAATGACTACTTACTGGACCAGGTAGCATAATGGTAATGTCACTGGACTCCCATGTAGTTGACCACAGTTCGAGTCCTGGACTCAGTGGCTTAAACTCACACTGGGCGCGTGTGCATGTGCACCCAAGATCCCGAGAGGAGAATGGAGGAGAAGGGATTGAGTTGTAGCCATCCCCGGGGGGTGATTTCTCGCTTTCTGTCTCTCTCTGTCTTTCTGGCGAGCGCACACGCCCTATAGCAAAAACCTCTCCAAAAAAAAAAAAAAAAAGAAAAAAAGAAAAAAGAAAATTACTACTTACAGTGTAATCTCAATTTCATTGTATTTCAGTGTCTATGCAGTCTTGTAATATTTATATACATAAAATAAGGAAGGAAACATATCACTATGCCAAAATTAGTCATTTCTGTGAAGTAGAAATAAGGAAGAACCATATCACATATGTATATAATACTTACATACGTAAAATAAGGAAGGAAACTATCACGAGGCCCAAAATTGGTCATTTCCATGAAGTAGAATTACCAAGCATTTACGTTTTCTTCTTTTTACATTTTTTCATGTTAGTCCCTAGGGTTGACTTAAGGGTTCTCTCATAGCCTTGAGCCTTTCATTAAACAGGACTCAATACCTCTTTTGCTCCCCAGGAGCATTAATTAGCACCAGTGTTGCTTCTTACTAAAATGCTGCTTCTTACCACAAAATCTACATGATTCTGTAGATATATACTAGACAGTCCACAACACTTCATCTATTTTCCTTTAGTTGTGTTTCAACTCTTCTCAGCCACAAACCAAAGTTTCCCCTTTGCTATTCTCCTTCTGGATAGCGCCTAGACAGGCCAGTTTCTGGCTTCCTCATTTCCAGATGTTATGCCTACCAATGACCTCCTTTCTCTCTCTCCCTTCTTTTCTTTCCTTTTCTTTTCTTTTCTTTTCTTTTCTTTTCTTTTCTTTTCTTTCCTTTCCTTTCCTTTCCTTTCCTTTCCTTCCTTCCGTCCGTCCGTCCGTCCTTCTTTCTTTCTTTCTTTCTTTCTTTCTTTCTTTCTTTCTTTTCTCTCTCTCTCTCTCTCTCTCTCCTTTCTCTCTCTTTCTTTTCTCTTCTTTCCTTTCTCTCTCTTCTTTCTCTCTCTTTTCTTTCTTTTCTCTTCCTTCCTTTATTTCTCTCTCTCTCTTTCTTCTTTCTTTTTTGCATACACACATCAGACCAAAATCCCTTTTCCTCCAGTTCTCCATCCTGTCAAGATCCTGGGCACAAGTGCCCAAGGATTAGGACCTTAGTCAGCCATATGAGGTCAGGCTTCCCCTGCACAGTCCAACCATTGTGTCACAATGCTACCCTCGCTTCCTTTCTTAATGGAAAACAATTCACTTCTACAAATATGTCCCCATCGCCACATTCAGCAAAAATAATTTTTTAAAAGATTTTTTGCCATAGGGCCAGTTTACTTGCCAGAGAGAGACAGAGTAAGAGGGAAAGTGAGAAATCATTTCTCAAGGGGAATATCCATGCTGTGATTCCCCTCTCCTCTATTTTTCTATTCTCCTCTCAGGATTTTGGACAGACACACATGTGCCTGGCATGCTTTTCAAGTTGCTGGGTCCTGGACTTGAACCGCAGAGTTGGCCATGTGGGATCCAGTGCCTTAACCATCATTCTACCTGCTGATAACCCCCCCCCTTTTTTTTGTAGGGGTGGTATGCATGTACACGCACTTGGCATGTTTTCAAGTCACTGGGATTGGAATTCAAACTGTGGTCAGCCATATGGGTTCTGGCTCTCTGTGCACAGGGCTTAACTGCCGCTCAATGGGGCTGGCACAAAACAAAAATTTTCATCAGGGGCAATTTCAAGTTTCTACGAGTTCATATTACTTTCAGAATGAGAGAATTCTGAAATACTTACAACAACTCAGGGAAATTTTTCTCCAGGAAGCAGCAGCAGCATTAATGAAAGCATGAAACTTCTAAGACCAAGACCAACTGGTTGAAATTAACATTAGGGTGAGAAACTTATCAATCTAAAAAAAAAATGCTTATCGGGTACAAATTTAACTGATATTTTGAATTATCTGTGCAGAAGCTCTCCTTGGTGAGAGCAGAAATTGAAGAGTTGTTTGTATTAGTAGCACTAGCTTTTCATAGCATTGGTCAATAACCAGAGGAAACAGTTAATTTTAGATGCTGAGAAAGTAGTGGTATGAACAAAGTTGAAACACAGTGCTTGAGAACTCATTCCTGCTTGATCTTATAATTTTTTAGTAGCAGCAGAATTATCTTCCCTAAGTCACTCTGAATTAGTGCACAATGAGGTTGTACTCCACCTATTCACTAGGAAGCATGCATGCCCTTCCCATGTGCCAGGCATTATTGTAGAATCTGTGTTGTAGCAAGAAGTAAAATGCACAAGGCCCTTCATTTATGGAGTGTATGGGGGGGAAATGGAGAATAACAGAGGGTTTGTTTGTTTGTTTTCAGTATGGTCAGATGTATTTCTGTTTCCTCTAAATCTTGCTGCCATGGTGCTTTTCAACCACTGCAGCAGTGGGTTTCAGAGCTTCGGGAGAAAAATAGGTTAATTACTTTTTTTGCCCCTTTCGAAGTTATTACTCAACAATTTCCCTCTAGCTTCCCCACAGCCCTAAATATGGTAAAAAGTTGGTGTTGCCAAAGAAAATAGACTTTCTAAGTTACTTTACACATCAAGTACAAAGCCTGAAGGATTCACATCACACTATTTCTTCCATAATGCAAAGGATCCCTCTACTAACAATGCTAGCATGTTTGGAGGTGGGAGATGGGGAATGGAAAAGGCTGAAAGCTTCAGTGGACTGGAGAGAAATGGGAAATGGAATAAGACTCCCCCAGCAGGCAGAGATATTAGGACCAAGAACTCATGGTTGAGATGTGGGGCTCCAGTTAGGGATGCCAGTATATCAGTCGCAATAGTCAGGTAGGGTTAGCCTTCCCTAGACAGCCTTGGGTCCAGGAAACTCTCTGGTTTACAGAGTCATTCTACAACCAAGACCAGCAAGGAGGCAAAGGACACTGTGTGAATCCCAGTAATGCCTTCATTGCCATGTGGTCTTGAAAGTTATACCCTGGCTCTGTATGCCTGTTTGCAATCTTAGAAGGTAACAGGGGGATGGGAAAGAAATCTGAAATAGAGAATATCTTATCCCTGAAAGACTGAACATTTACCAAAAGAGCCCTGGCTAGGAGAAATTTGTCCCTAAGAACCTGTCCCCTTCTTGACTGGATCCTGGGAAAGGGACTGATTATGTACATTTTGCTCCTGATGTTTCTTCTGCCACTTTTCCTAAGATATGCCCTATATTCCTGAATTACTTTCTTTCCACTTGACCTCCATTTTTTTTTTTTTTGAGAGGTTTTTGCTATAGGGTGCATGTGCTCGCCAGACAGACAGAGACAGAGAGATAGAAAGCGAGAAATCACCCCCCAGGGGGGATGGCCATGCTGCAATCCCTTCTCCTCCATTCTCCTCTCGGGATCTTGGGCATGCATGCACACACGCCTGGTGTGAATTTAAGACACTGGGTCCAGGACTCGAACCGCGGTCAACTACATGGGAGTCCAGCGACATAGCCATTACACTAACTGCTGGTCTCCATTTTTGTTTTTTAAGAGATTTTTTGCTATAGGGTGCATGTGCTCACCAGACAGACAGAGAGAGACAGAGAGACAGAAAGCGAGAAACCATTCTTCAGGGGGGAAATCCCTTCTTCATTCTCCTCTGGGGATTTTGGGGACACACGCATATGCACCTGGCATGAGTTTCCTTTCCATTTTTTTCAGGAATTATTTTATTTAACTTTATTTGTTTACTTTAAAAAAAAAATTGAACAGGGAGGGACAGAGCAAGTGAGAGAGAGAAAGAGGGAAAGTGAGAGCAAATCACCAGGTCCAGGACTTGAACCGTGGTTAGCCATGGGGGAGTCCAGCACTGTTAACCACCATGCCACCTGTCAGCCTCAGCCCAGAGTGAGTTTTAAGTCACTGGGTCCAGGACTCAAATTGTGGTAGACTACATGGGAGTCCACCGATGCAACCATTACATCATCTGCTGGTCCCTTGACCTCCATTTTTAAGCAAAAGTCTCATTTTCTTTTTGTCCTGCTTTCAGTTAACAATCCAAAGGAAAACAGCCAATATATTAGTTCAAGATGTAATGAATTCCGATAAGAATTTTGAAGTTATAGATATATTGGGTCATGAAAAGTCATGACATATTTTTCTATGCAAAAATACATCATGACTTTTCTGATGACCCAGTACCTTAAGGCTGGATAACAGTTAAAACCTAACTGGAGCAAAATTGAAATCATGGGAGTGGATAGTCACATGCAAAAGAATGAAGTCGAACTTCTAAATAATGCAATGTACAAAATGAACTCACGTAATAGCTATTTTTTAAAAAGATTATTTTATTTAACTTTATTTTTCTATTTATTTATTTTAATTTGACCAGAGAGGGACAGAGAGAGAGAGAGAGAGAGAGAGAGAGAGAGAGAGAAAGTGAGAGTCCAGGGCCTTAACCACCAAAAGTGAGAGTCCAGTGCCTTAACCATCACAGCACCTGATGGCCCCAAGCTAAAACTATTAAAGAAGAAAATACAGGTGTATATCTTCATGAACCTGGATTTGGCTATAGAGTTTTAGATATGACACCAAAACTACAAGCAATAACAGAAAAAAAGAGATGAATTGAGCACCATAAAAATTAAAACCTTTGTGCATCAAAGGACACCCTTAAGAATAAAAAAACGGACCAGCAGGTAGTGTGATGGTTAAGGAACTGGACTCCCACATGGCTGACCACAGTTTGAGTTCCAAACCTGGGAGCTTTTTCACTTTTTATCTCTCAAGTGTGTTTGTGCCTGAGAGCAAATTTTAAAATAAATAAATAATTCTTTTTTTTTAAAAAAAGAGAATGAAAAAACAGCCAACAGAATGGGAGAAAATACTTGCAAATCATGTATTTGATAAAGACTTAATACTAGAATATGTAAAGAACTTTTATAACTCAACAACAAAAACACAAACAATCCAATTCCTTCCTTCTTTCTTTCTTTCTTTCTTTCTTTCTTTCTTTCTTTCTTTCTTTCTTTCTTTCTTTCTTTTGAAGAAGTTTTTGCTATAGGGTACATGCACTCGCCAGAAAGACAGAGAGAGACATAGAGATAGAAAGTGAGAAATCATCCCCCAGGGGAGATGGCCACGCCGCAATCCCTTCTCTTCAATTTTCCTCTAGGGATCTTGGGTACGTACGCACATGCGCCTGGCGTGAGCTTAAGCCACTGGGTCTGGGACTCGAACAGTGGTCAACCACATGGGAGTCCAGCGACATAGCCATTACATCTGCTGGTCTCTACAAACAATTCAATTCTTTTTTTTTTTTGGAGAGGTTTTTGCTATAGGGCGCATGCGCTCGCCAGACAGACAGAGAGAGATGGAGAGACAGAAAGCGAGAAATCACCCCCAGAGGGGATGACCACGCCACAATCCCTTCTCCTCCATTCTCCTCTCAGGATCTTGGGCATGCACGCACACGCGCCTGGCATGAGTTTTAAGCCACCGGGTCTGGGACACGAACTGCGGTCGACTACATGGGAGCCCAGAGACATAGCCATTACGTTAACTGCTGGTTCCCAAACAATCCAATTCTAAAATGGGCAAAGAACCAAACAGATATTTCTTCAAAAAAGTTACATGAATGGACAACAAACATGTGAAAGGTGCTGCACATCATTAGTCATCAGGGAATTGTAAATCAGAACCATAATGAGATATCACAAATGCCCACTACAATGGCTATAGTTTTTTTTGTTTTGTTTTGTTTTGTTTTGTTTTAAGAAAAGAATAAGTGTTGGCAAGAATGTGGAGGCATTAAAATACTTGCATATTACTGGAAAGTAAACTGGTATAATCACTGTGGAAAAATTTGGCAGTTTTTCAAAAAGCCGTACATAGAATTACCATGTAATTCCAGCAATTCCACTCCTTTTGTATATACCCAAAAGAAGTGAAAATGGGTATTCAAACAAAAGTTGTGTATGAATGTTTGTAGCAACACTATTTACAATAGCCAAAATGTGGAGATGACCCCAAATATTCATCTGCAGATGAATGAATAAATAAAATGTGATATAGCCATATAATGGAACATTATTTGGCCATAACAAAGAATAGAGTACTGATATATGCTGCAATATGGATGAATTTTAAAAACATTATGTTAAGTGATATAAGTGAGACATGAAAGATCATATTTTTATGAGTCTGTTTATATGAAATATCTAGAATAGGCAAATCCAAAGAAACAGAAAACAGATTAGTGGTTGCCAGGGGGCTGAGGAAGGGTAGAATGGGAAGTGATTGCTTGTTGGGTGTGGAGTTTCCTTCCTTTTTTAGATGATGAAAATGTTTTGGAATCAGATAAAGATTATGGTCAACAACATTTTGAATGTAATAGATGCCAGTGAATTGTACACTTCAAAATGGTTAAAATGGTATATTTTATGTTATATAAATTTTACCTCAATAAAAAATATACAAAGTAAAAAAATGTATCTCCTAGGTTACACTAGATAGTTTTTTTTTAATTGCTGAGGGTATGTGCACTAACCTAGAGAGAGGAGGAGAGAGAGGAGGAAAGAGAAAGCCCTCCCCACATGGGCCCTGCCACAATCATTTTTTCCCTCCCTTTCTCCATCTATCAGGATTTGGGGCACACATGCATACACTCCCAATGTGTTTTCAAACTACTGGGGCTGGAATTCAAACCATGGTAAGCCAAGTGAGATCTGCTTACAGAGCACAGAGTCTAATACTGCACTATACGGCCAGCACGCACTAGCCACATTTCTGGTGCTCAACATTCACATGTAGCTAATGCTATTGATGAGACTTGGCATATTATAGAGCATTTCCATCATGCACAAACTTCTGTTGGAAGAGCTGATATGACTGCCCATTTACAATGGGTGAATTTATGGTATGTTAACCATCCTTTGGTAAAGAGAACATCTTTAAAAGAAATATTCCAAAGGCAAATTGTAATCTTTCCAAAGAACCAGATTTTGGCTTCATTGATTTTCTCTATAACTTTCATGTCTTCAATTTCATTGTTTTGTTTTCTAATTCTTATTATTCTATTCTCTTCTTCCTTTAGGCTTCCATTGCTATTGTTTTCCTAGTGTAATGGAGAGGAAAGTTTCAGTCGCAGCACTGAGAACTGGTCAGCTGAAGAAAAAGCTGTAGCCCTCCCAACAAAAAGCCTACAAAGACCTCCAAGTTTGGATTTGCCATCAGTAGTCAGATGGCAAAGAAAGCATCAGCCATATCCATCAAACTTGGATCAAGTGAGCCTAAAGAAACTACTCCAAATCTAGCTCTAAAAACCCTTTCAGTAGCAGAGGCTTTTAATGAAGATGAAGATAGTGAACCAGAAGAAATGCCTCCAAAGCAAAGATGAGGATGAATAATATAGGAAGGAACACAACAACGTCAGCCGGAACAAACTCCTTCAATATAGGAAAGCACAAATTTTCTGATAACCAGAAGCTATGGGAGTGAAATATAAAATCTAATCTTGCAAATGTCATGGCCAAGACAATTAAATAATGTGAAATTGGGGTTGTGAGGTGGGTATAAAGTTAAAAGGAAGTTTCCTTTTTAAAAAGAATGGTGTAAGACTATCTTTGGAGTCACTTTCTTTTTCAATATTTTAAATTAATCCCATTTGTTATTATTATTATTATTTTAAGAATTATTTTATTTAACTTTATTTATTTATTTTAGTTTGACCAGATAGGGACATAGAGAAAGAGAGAGGGAAAGTGAGAAAGCAAGCCACCAGGTCCAGGACTTGAACCACAGTCAGCCATGTGGGAGTCCAGCGTCCTAAACCATCATGCCACCTGCCTGCCTCTTATTACTATTATTTTTAATTTGACCAGAGAGAACGAGAGAGAGAGAGAGAGAGAGAAGGGCTAAGTGAGAGAGAGAAAGGGCAAGCCGCCAGGTCCAGCCCCTTACCTACTGTCAGCCATGTGGGAATCCAGTGCCTTAACCACCATGCCACTTGCCGGCCCCTTCATTTTCTTTTTAAGATTGAGTGGTTTGCTAATAAATAAGAGTTTGAAATTAGAGGTAATTTATGTTTTATATACAAATTCAAGACATTACTAATTTTGTTATTTCATGTGATTACTTTCCAAAGTACCTTTTTAAGAATTGCATTTTTTAAAGATGCAACTCTTAGTACATTAAGAGAGAAGCAAAAAGTTAATGTCTATTTAAAACTGTAAGCAGGGGCTGGCAGGTGTGGCATGGTGGTTAAGGGTGCTGAACTCCCATGTGGCTGACCATGGTTCGAGTCCCAGACCTGGGGGTTTGCTTTCTCACTTTCTCTCTCTCTCTCTCTCTCTCTCTCTCTCTCCCTGGCTGGTCGAATTAAAATAAATCAATAAAAGTTAAAATAAAATAATTCATTACAAATAAATAAGTAAAACTACAAGCGGTTTTTCACTCTTATCTCCCTTCTTACCTAAACTATCTGGCTCCCAGAAATGAGTTTATAGAGAAAGAAGAAGTATTATCTTGGGAGGAAAATGTTACTGGACTATTGACAGAAAGTGAATTTAGATAAAATACAGTTTTTTTTCCTTAGGGGCATTTATTTTGTTCTTAGTTATCATAAACTAAGTATTGCACTGCTATTAGAGGATATAGAAGCTTGGCTCTTTTAAAAAATAATAAATAAATTTTAATGTAAACTGAATATTTGAAATAGCCACTTCACCTTAAAGTGTCTTGTCTACCTTCATTAGTCTTCAAAAAACAATGATTTGTGGGACCAGCAGTTAGCGTAATGGCTATGTTGCTGGACTCCCACGTAGTCGACCGCGGTTCGCGTCCTGGACCCGGTGGCTTAAAACTCATGCCGGGCGCGTTATGTGTGCGTGCCCAAGATCCCGAGAGGAGAATGGAGGAGAAGGGATTGCGGCGTGACCATCCCCCCTGGGGGGTGATTTCTCGCTTTCTGTCTCTCTGTCTCTCTCTCTGTCTTTCTGGTGAGCGCATGCACCCCATAGCAAAAACCTCTCAAAAACAAACAAAAACAAAACAAAACAAAAAAACCCCCACAATGATTTGCTACCAAAGTAAAATCAGTATTTTGAATGTGTTTCTCTTAGGTTTTGTTTATTAGCTAGTTTCTGTAAGCATTTCCACCAGAACTTGAGGCAAATTATAATGAAGCTGTTTCTTTTAACAGCTTATTTTACATAATATATATAGACTAGTGGCCTCTCAAAAGTACTTTAGTTACTGAAAATGGAAAGAAAATGCATCTTCAAACATATTTTATGGAATCTCTCACCACATATACTAGTTAGATTTGTGTATTATAGGATGTTTGTCTTTGCATTTTTCTAATGTATATGAACTTTCTTTTAATGTGACAGTTATATGTATCTTTATTTATTTAGTTTAATGGATTTTTAAACTTTATTTTTTCATCCATTTTTTTACATCTTTTTAAATTTATATATTTTTAAATTATTATTTATACATTAAATCACTATACATCATTTAGATTGTGAAGAGACTTTACCCAGCATGATATACACCTCAGTCCAGCCCAGTTGAGACCACCATACACATCCTCATCAACAGATAATAAACCTTATCCGTGTCCCACAAGTGTCTTACCTCTCCATCCCCCCCCCCAAATTTCCTATGCTCTTCCCCTCTCACACTCTCTTTTTCCCTTTGTCTCTAGTGTCCATTACAATTTTTAATACTTTTATGTTCTCCAGTCTTTCAGTCTCTACAATAGAGTGCAGACAGTTGGTATACGTTAAGTGGAGACATGCAATGTCTCTCTTTCATAGCCTGACTTGCTTCACTCAGCAACAAATCTTCCGTATTTGTCCACTTTCTATCAAATTCCAGGGCCTTGTTGTTTTTTATGGTTGAATAGTATTACATGGAGTATATGTGCAACAATTTTTCAATCCATTCATCTGTTTGTGGACATTTGGGTTTGTTCTGTGTCTTAGCAATCGTGAATAAGGCTGCAATGAATATATGATATGCAAGCGCTTTTCTGACTGAGTGCTCTCTTGTCCTTTGGGTAGATACCCAGGAGTGGAATTGCTAGATCATAAGGTAGTTCTATTTGAAGGTCTTTGAGGAACCTCCATATCGTTCTCCACAGTTACTGGACCAATTTATATTCCCACCAACAGTGTAGGAGTGTTCCCCTTTCACTGCATCCCCTCCAGCACTTATCCTTTTTTTTTTTTTAAGAGGTTTTTGCTATAGGGCGCGTGCGCTTACGAGACAGACAGAGAGAGACAGAGAGATAGAAAGCGAGAAATCACCCCCCAGGGGGGATGGCCACGCCCAAATCCCTTCTCCTCCATTCTCCTCTAGGGATCTTGGGCACGCACGCACACGTGCCCGGCGTGAGTTTAAGCCACTGGGTCCAGGACTCGAACCACGGTCGACTACGTGGGAGTCCAGCGACATAGCCATTATGCTAACTGCTGGTCCCATTATTTGTTTTTTTAATCTTTGTCATTCTGACTGGGGTTAGGTGGTATCTCATTGTGGTTTTGATCTGCATTTCCCTTACAATGAGGGCTGTTGAGCATTTTTTCATATGCTTTTTGGCTGTTTGTATGTCTTCCTTAGAGAGTTTTATTCAGCTCATTTTCCCATCTTTTAATTGGGTTAATAATTTCCTTCCAGGTAAGCTGCTTGAGTTCCCTGTGTATTCTGGTTATCAGTCCCTTATCTGAGGCACAGTTTATAAAAATTATCTCCCATTCTGAGGTTTGTTGATTTACACTAACTACAGTGTCTTTCGCTGTGCAGAAACTCCTTAATCTGATGTAATCCCACCTGTCTATTTGGGGGATTATTGCCTGTGCTTTGGGGATCTTGCTTAAGAAGTCTTTGCCTACCCCAGTGTCTCCCAGATTTTCCCCAGTGTTTTTCACCGGTAGTTTTATAGTTTGTGGTCTTGGGTTTAGATCTTTGATCCACTTTGAGTTGATTTTTGTTAGTGATGACAGATAGGAGTTCAGATTCATCTTTCTGCAGGTGGATACCCAGTTTTTCCAACACCATTTATTAAAGAGGGTTCTCTTTTCCCACTGGACTGACTGGTACCCTTTGTCAAAGATGAGTTGGCTGTATGTTGTTTTGGGGTTTATTTCTGGAGTCTCTACTCTGTTCCATTGGTCCTCATGTCTATTTTTGTGCCAATACCATGCTTTTTTTTTTTTTTTTTTTTTTGAGAGAGGTTTTTGCTATAGGGCGCGTGCGCTCGCCAGACAGACAGAGAGAGACAGAAAGCGAGAAATCATCCCCCGGGGGGGGGGGGGGATGGCCACACCGCAATCCCTTCTCCTCCGTACTCCTCTCGGGATCTTGGGCACACACGCACATGCGCCTGGCGTGAGTTTTAAGCCACCGGGTCCGGGACACGAATCGCGGTCGACTACATGGGAGTCCAGCGACATAGCCATTACGCTAACTGCTGGTCCCACCATGCTGTGTTTTGATTATCACAACTTTGTAATGTATTTTGGGGTCAGGGAGTGAGATGCCACCTACTCCAGTCTTCTTGCGCAGGATGGCTTTAGCAAAATGATTCTAGACAAATTCTATGATTGTCTTTTCTAGATCTGTGGAGAATATCTCTTGTAATTTTATCAGAATTGCATTAAACATGTAGATTAATTTGGGTAGGATTGTCATTTTTATTATATTGATTCTGCCAATCCAGGAACATGGGATGTCCTTCCACTTTTTGGTGTCCTTTTCAATTTCTTTTTTAAGATTTTCATAGTTTTCCTTGTAGAGGTCTTTGACTTCCTTGGTTAGTTTTATTCCTAAGTATCTTATACTTCTTGTGGCTATGGTAAATGGAAATACATTCTTCAGTTCTGTCTCTGTCTGTTTGTTGTTTGTATATAGAAATGCTATAGATTTTTGTAAGTTAATTTTGTATCCTGCCACTTTACTGTATGCATTTATTACTTTGAGAAGTTTTTTCATGGATACTGTATCTTTATATATTTATTTAGAGAGATTTTTGCTATGGGGGTGTGTGCTCACCAGAGACACAGAGAGAGGCAGAGAGACAGAAAGCAAGAGATCACCCCCCGGAAAATGGCCATGCCACAATCCCTTCTCTTCTTAGAATCTTGGGTATGCATGCATGTTCACCTGGCAAGAGATTAAGCTGTTGGGTCTGGGAACTCGAACCATGGTCAACTACATAGGAGTCTAGTGACATAACCATTATGCCATCTGCTGGTCTCTATATGCATCTTTAAAAGCACGGTTGTAGACTAAAACATAGTGTGTAATGATTTCCCTGAAAACTCCTGCAATATTAACTTTGGAGGCAGCTTTAAGATATTACATTGGTGGTAACTACTTGTTGAACTTTTGTAATAGACAATAAATCCAGAGAAGGAGTCTATATATATTCCTAACACGTTGTTCACTTGCATTTAAGTTTAGAATAAGTCCCAAGTAAAACAATGGAAATATATTTAAAACTATTAGTTCTTACATGATTTAATTATTTTAAGATACATAAATTGAACTTTATGTAGGCCAGTTGTCCATTTTTGTCTATTTTATTGTGTGTTAAAATAACATCCCCCTCCTACATTCTTTTCTTGATCCAAATGAAATATTAACCTAAGGTTAAAGTGGGGGAAAAAAATGACTGACATGAATGGTTTTACTAAAATATCAATAAATTTGTCAAGCTCAAAAATAAAGATAAAGTGGGATT
This sequence comes from Tupaia tana, assembly GCA_026018925.1. Taxonomy (NCBI): domain Eukaryota; kingdom Metazoa; phylum Chordata; class Mammalia; order Scandentia; family Tupaiidae; genus Tupaia; species Tupaia tana. Next base: position 186,448,072 of record JAKSZU010000003.1, on the reverse strand, counting down.
CTCATAGAAAATAAATGTATTTTAAAATTTGCTAGAGGGCACATGAAGAGACTTCTGAAGAGAAACAGAGAGAGAAAGTGAGAAAGCACCCCCCTCCCCATGGGGAGTGGTCATGCCACAATCTCTCCTCCTCCATATTTCCCTCCTTTTGTGGTTTTGAGCACAGAAATGCATGTGCCTGGTATGGTTTTCAAGCTGCTGGGTCCAGGACTTGAACCATAGTTGGCCATGTGGCATCTGGTCACCTTACTCATCATGCCACTGGCTGGCCCAGACAAGATATATTTTTTATTCATTCTGTCAATTTGTCTTTTAGTTGGTATGCTTACACAATTTGCATTAAAAGTGATTATATAATAGCCATTAGGTTAAAAATCCACCATATTTTGAACTGTTTTCTATTTATTGAACATATTGTCTCCTTTTTATTTTCCTATTTCTTCCTGCCTTCTCAATTTTTTAAAAAGATTTTTTTGTTGTAGAGTGTGTGCACTCAATGGAGAGAGACACAGAGAGAGAGAGAGGGAGAGAGAAAGCGAGAAATCACCCTCCGAGGGATGATCACATCACAATCCTATTCCTCCATTCTCTCAGCAGGCATGTACATGCAGCTACCATGTTTTTCAGGCCGTTGGATCTGGGACTTGAACCACAGAGACAGCCATGTGGGATGTAGTGCCTTAACCTACTGGCCCACCTTCTCTATTTTTTTTTTTTTTTTGGAGAGGTTTTTCGCTATAGGGCGCGTGCACTCCCTAGACAGACAGAGAGAGACAGAGAGACAGAAAGCTAGAAATCACCCCCCAAGGGGATGGCCACGCCGCAATCCCTTCTCCTCCATTCTCCTCTCGAGATCTTAGGCACACACGCACATGCGCCCGGCGTGAGTGTAAGTCACCGGGTCTGGGACTCGAACTGCCGTCGACTACATGGGAGTCCAGCGACATAGCCATTACGCTAACTGCTGGTCCCCACCTTCTCTATTTTTAATTGGGCATTTTAGTTGAATCTATTTTCTCTTTCCACATAAATTTATTTTTTTAAGTAATTTTTATTTTAGTGGTTGCCTTAGAGTTTGCAACATAACTCAAAACTAAGCTAACCCTACTTTCGAATATAATTTTATTGTTACACAGTGCAGGTATCTTTTTGATCCTTCTCTGGGGAGAACAATGATGCTTAGGTGGGATTCCAGCCTGGAAACTGATGCCCAGGGTAGCCAGGAGTAGAGAGAGGCAGAGTGAAAATGTTCAGAGTTCAGCCTGCAGAAACCCAAACTCTGGGAAAGGGAGGCAAGGCCCAAAGGTCAAGGGCCAAGTAAATGTAAGAACAGACTGGTTTTTGGGATGGGGATTGTGAAGAGAAGGGATTGGAAAGATGTAAAAGGAGAATTGAGCTGAGAGGCTCTAGCGTACACTTGATGAATGAGTGACTGAAGCTGGGAATATGCAGTCCTTCAAAGATATTGACTAAAGGTGTGAGGTGAGTTGACCTAATTAAGTCACAAATAGGTGTGTGCAGATTTGTCCAAACTGCTTATTTGTCACCTCCCACCTGCAGTCAGAGAGCACAGCAAGACCTGATGACCTGAGTGAACGTCTCACAGAGCCCAGTTTTGAAGATAGCTACAGAAAGATTTTACAGCCATAAAAAGTTTCTCCAGACTCTTCCCCCTACTGTCCCAATCATAATGCCTTAGAGAAGTGCATGCTCCCCCATAATGCCTAAGGTTTTATACAATTCACCATGCTTTCTGATTCAACCATAGAAAAATCTATCTCATTGTTTTTCCTGGAACTAGATTCCCGAATGTCTGTCCAACCAGTGATAAGTCACCCAAATCAAAGCCCTTGAGTCAGTTTTGACTTTTTCTTATTTATTTGCTTATTTGTTTAGCAAAAATTATTGAACTGCACTATATTCTATACATTGTGCCAGGGGTTGGTATGACCAGCAGTCCATAAAATACACTAATATTTGCCTCATTGGACATATAGTCAAGCATTTACCAAATCATACTGATTCCACCTTCATAAGGAGAGTCATCTTAATCTCTTTTTACTACCTTTCCAGTTTAGTAGTCTAATACCTTGTGCCGGAACTTTTCCAACAGCCTACTGTCTCCTTGTCTGCATTACTTCCTGCACTCTAATGCATTCTATCTTCTACTCCTAAATATGATAGTGCATCACAAACACATGAGATTTACAGATATAGATTACTAAACCCCAGTCCAAACCTACTGATTAAGAAATCTGTATTTTTTAAAAGCTAATTTTGGGACTAGCGATGGTATAATGGTTACATCTCTGGACTCCCACATAGTTGACCACAGTTCAAGTTCCGGACCTGACAACTTAAAACTTAATGCTGGGTATGTGTGCATGCCCAAAAATCCCGAGAAGAATGGAGGAAATGGGATTGCAGTGGGGCTATCCCCTGGGGGACTGATTTCTCATATTCTCTTTCTCTGCCTCTTTCTGTCTCTCTGGTGAGTACATGCGCCCTATAGCAAAAATCTCTCTCTCAAAAAATTGAATAATGTATTTTCTTCTTCTTTCTCCAAATATCTTTTTAGTGATAATTTTTGTACCAAATCATTTGTGTTTTTTCACCTCTTTCCTCTTCTGTTTCCTTATCTTTCTCTCTCTCTCTTTTTATTTATTTATTTTTTTTGAGAGGTTTTTGTTATAGAGTGCGTGTGCTCGCCAGAAAGACACAGAGAAATAGACAGAAAGCGAGAAATCATCCCCCAGGGGAAATGGCCATGTCGCAATCCCTTTTCCTCCATTCTCCTCTAGGGATCTTGGGCACACACGCATGCACACCTGCCTAGCATGACTTTAAGCCACTGGGTCCGGGACTCGAACCACAGTGACTACATGGGAGTCCAGTGACGTAGCCATTATGCCAACTGCTGGTCCCCTCATTTATTATTTTTTAAAAAATGAATTACTTATTGGAGCCAGCAAGTGGCATGGTGGTTAAGGTGCTGGACTCCCTCATGGACAACCATAGTTCAAGTCCCAGATACGGCAGCTTGCTTTCTTACTGTCCCTTTATCTCTCTTTCTCTCCGGTGAGCACAGGTGCCTTATAGCAACTTAAAAAAGTAATAATAAATAAAATTAAATAAAAAATTATTATTAAAAATTTTTATTTATCAGCACCTTAATCACCATGCCACCTACTGCTCTGTTTTTTTTTCTCATTTAAATAGTCATCCTTACACTTGCTAAAGCAAATTAATTCATTTAATATTGTTAATCACAAAGTAATACATATTTGCTGTAAATAAAATTTAATGATATGGAAGAAGAACCCCTAGCCTACTCCTGAGAAGTAACTCCTACTAAAACTCCATAATGCAAAGCTCTTAAACATATCTTCCATTCCTTCTTTCTGTAGGAATTTTGCACCTGCTGTCTGCATTGGTCCTGCCTGAACAGAAACATATATCTCTGTTGGCCTAGATCAGGTTTCCTTCCTGGTTCAATACCCATGTCTTGCAACACACCTGAAGACACTCAAGAAAATTCTTTCTCTCATGAACTTTTGGACCACAAGAAAGATATTGACCAGTCATGCACTATATTTTCCCAATTCCCCCTAATATTCTTCTTTCACCTAGTACTTACTTTGGGGTACTTTGTTTTATTCAGGACCATGTATCTTTGCATCACACTTTACCAAAAAGCAGAATGGTTGACTACATGAGATGATTTCCTAAGTCCTAGAAAGATTTCCCATCACTATTCCTTCCAAATATTTCCTCTGCTAGAGGCCAAGGTTTGGGATCTTCCAAGAAATTTAACAAATTTAAATCTTAATTCATATATCATAACTTTGTTTTAAAATTTTCCTTTTTTAAAATTGATTTTAGAACACATGAACATGTAAGAAACAGAGACAGAAAGAAGAGTACCTTCCACAGGGTCTGGTCACACCACCACCCTCTCCCTCACATCTTCCAGCTTGTCAGATCTTGAGCAATCTCACATGTGACCCAGATGTTTCAGCTGGACTGGGCCAGGTATTTGAACCTTGGTCACCAAGTGGGATCTTGCTTCTCTTGAGCAGCGCATTATCAGTATGCCATCGAGCTGGTCTGTATTCCCTAACTTTAAAGTATACAGTATGATGGATTTTAGCATATTTACGGACTTGTGCAACCATAACTATAATACATTTTAGAACACTTTATCCCCAAAAGAAACCCCAAATCCAAAAGTAAACACTCTCTGTTTCCCTTCAACTCTCCTAGTCCTAAGCAATCACTGATCTAAATATTATCTCTCTATAGATTTGCCTATTCTGGGTATTTCACATAATTAGAGTCATATAATATGTAGTTCTATATGACTGGTTTATTTCACATAGCATAATGTTTTTTAAGGCTTATTCATGCCATAGGATATATTAATACTTCATTCTTTTTGATGAACAAATCGTATTCCTTTATATGAATATAGTACATTTTATTTATTTACTCATCAGTTGATGGGCATTTGGATGTTTCCACTTTTTGCCTATTATGAATAATACTGCTGTGAAATTCATAGACAAGTTTTTGTGGGACACATTTTTATTTCTCTTGGATATATGTCAAGAAGTAGAATTGCTGGGTCATATGGTAACTTTATACTTAACATTTTGAGGAACTACCACAATGTTTTCCAACACGGTTGCACAATTTTGCATTAGTTGTGTATGTGGGTTCCAGTTTCTCCATAATCTTCCCAAAGCTTGCTATTTTTCATTTTCGAATAGCCATCCCAGTGGTATCTCACTGTAGTTTCCACATGCATTATCCCCTAATTAATATTGTTGAGCATTTTTTTTCTGTCTCTCTCTTTTTTTTTTTATTTTTTTTTTTTTTTTTTTAGAGAAATTTTTGCTATAGTGAGCCTGTGCTTACTGGAGAGACAGAGAAAGAAAGTGAGAAATCACTCTCTAAGAAGAAGGGCCATGCCCGATCCCTTCTCCTCCATTCTACTCTTGGGATCTTGTGCACACGTGCCTGATGTGAATTTTAAGTCACTGGGACCGGGCACTTAGTGGAAACATTGCCGACTACGTGGGAGTCAAGTGATGTAACTTTTATGCCATATGCTGGTCCCTGAGCATCTTTTCATGTGTCTATTGCTAATTTTTTTAAGAATTATTTTATTTTATTTTATTTTATTTTATTTTATTTATTCATTTATTTTTAAAATTTGACCAGAGAGGGACACAGAGAAAGAGAGAGACAGAGAGACAGAGAGAAAGTGAGAAAGCAAGTCACCAGGCCCGGAACTCGAACTATGGTCGGCCATATGGGAGTGTCCAGCACCTTAACCACCATGCCACCTGCTGGTTCCTGGTCATTTTTTTAAGAGAAATTTTCTACAGTGCATGTGCACTCGCTGGAGAGACAGAGAGACAGAAAGTGAGAAGTCACTCCCCAGGGGGGATGGCCATGTTGCAATCCCTTCTCCTCCATTCTGGGGACTCTGGGCACCTGTATATATGTGCCCGCTGTGAGTTTAAGCAGTTGGATCCAGGACTTGAACCACAGTCAACCATGTGGGAGTCCAGCGATGTAACCACTATGCCATTTGCTGGTCCCTATTGGTCATTTTTATATATATTTATTTTTTTGATCATTTTTAATGGGGTACTTGTTCTTTATTGTTGAGTTGTAGAAGTTTTCATATGTTCTAGATAGAAATCCCTTATATGTGATTTGCAAATTTTTATTACATTCTGTGGGTTGTCTTTTTACTTTTTTGATTAAGTTCTTTAAAGCACAAACGTTTTTAACTTTGATAGTGTCCAGTTTATCTTTTTTTTTTTTCTCTACTACTTGTGCTTTTGTTGTTGCTTGCAAGAAACTATTGACAAATCCAAGACCAAAAAGATCATTCATTCTAAGAGTCTTATAATTCTAGCATTTACATTTTGGTCTTCGATTGATTTTTAGTTCACTTTTGTACATAGAGTGAGATATCAGTTCAACTATTTTTTTTTTTCCACATGTGACACCATTTGTTGAAGAGAATATTTTCCCCTTTGAAACTTCTTGGTACTCTAAAAATTTTAGAAGACAGAATACCATGAAATCCTGTATTTCAGTGCTTGGGGGCAGATCTTAGGAATCTGTTCTGGTCAGGCTTCTTAACTGCATACAGCACAATGCATTCTAGCTGTTTTAATTGGGAAGAAATTTGTAAAAGCATTGTTAAAAGGCAAGAATCAGATTCCCAATTCCAAAGATTTCCGAACTTGGCTAGATGGGAGTCACCAGGGAGCTAATGTCTATGTTATATCCCATACCATAAATCAAACTGTGTAATTGAATCTAGTCTTCTGTATATTAAGTAATCCCAGGTGATTCCAACGCACAGTCAATATAGAAAGTCAGTACTTCAGAATGAACTCTTAGAAATAATATCTGGAGGGACCAGCAGTTAGCATAGCAGCTATGTCGCTGGACTCCCATGTAGTCGACCGTGGTTTGAGTCCTGGACCCAGTGACTTAAACTCATGCTGGGTGCGTGTGTGTGCATGCCCTAGATCCCAAGAGGAGAATGGAGGAGAAGGGATTGCGGCGTGGCCATCCCCCTAGGGGGTGATTTTTTGCTTTCTGTCTGTCTCTCTTTGACTCTCTGATGAGCACACGTGCCTTACAACAACCCCCCCCCCAAAAAAAAAAAAAAGAAAGAGAAATAATATCTGGAATCATACTACTGAACTGGTCTAGTGAGGGAGCCGCTATCATTACATACCCTAGAACAATATAGCCCCTGCCATATTGTTGGTCTGCAGGTTGCAGCCACTGCTAACAACCCCAGAAACATGCTGCTTCTGCAGTCATGTGCTAGCAAAAATAGACACCCAGTACCCAGCCTGTCTCCTCAGGTAGCTCTTTTTGAATCAAACTCTTACATAGGTACATTTGAATGGTAGAATCTGTCACATGCCTACCCTAGCAGTGAAGGAAACTGGGAAAGTAGTTGATTTGAAGTTTTCAATGAGAAGGTGAAATTCACAACGTGGAGAATTATTAAAATGTGATAAGAATAGTAAAAAATATATTTGGAGTTGGGGTTATCGGGTGGTGTGGTAGTTGGGGTGCTGGACACCCACATGGCCGACTGTGGTTCGAGTCCTGGACTTGGTGACTTGCTTTCTCACTTTCTCTCTCTCTGGTGAGTGCATGTGCTCTGTGGTCAATTAAAAATATATTTATATAATAATAAATAACATTAAAATAAATACATGTAAAAAATATTTGCTGGGACTAGCAGATGGTGTAGTGGTTACATAGCTGGACTCCCACATATTATATTGTGATTCGAGTTCTGGACCTGCCAGCTTAAAACTCACACCAGGCCCCTGTGCATGTGAGCCCAAAATCCTGAAAGAGGAGTGGAGGAGAAGAGATTACAGCATGGCTATGCCCTGAGGGGTGATTTCTTGCTGTCTCTTTCTCTCTGGCAAGTACATGTGCCCTATAGCAAAACTCTCCCTCAAAATAAAAAAAAAAAAATAATAATAATAATAATAATTTGGAGCAGTAAAGAAAGGTAAGGTGTCAACTGGCCGGTCATAAATCTAGATGTGCATCAGAGTCACTTGGGGAACTTTGCAAAAGTGAAGATTCCCAAGTCACACCCCTGGAGGAGCTGATACAGTAAGTCTGGGGGAGTTTTGAATTCTGTTAGGTCTGGGAATTTAGGAAGTCAACCTCCCACTTTGAATGTATGTTCCTCCACTCAGAAACCTTTTATTTCTTTTTATTATTTTATTTTTTTGGAGTGGTTTTTGCTATAGGGCGTGTGCGCTCGCCAGAAAGACAGAGAGAGACAGAGAGACAGAAAGTGAGAAATCACCCCCCAGGGGGTATGGCCACGCTGCAATCAATCCCTTCTCCTCCATTCTCCTCTCGTGATCTTGGGCACACGCACCGGGTGTGAGTTTTAAGCCATGGGGTCCAGGACTCAAACCGCGGTCGACTACATGGGAGTCCAGTGACATAGCCATTACGCTAACTGCTGGACCCAGAAGCCTTTTACTTTTAACAAGAGATAAGGCTTTGCATGTATCTGCAGAGAAGCAACAATATGATAGATTCATACCAAAGCATAAATGACCAATGGAGTCTTTAACTACAATGTTAGTACAAAAATGATATACAAAAAATGGATAGGAAAAGTGATCTAGACTAATGAGTGTTAGGAATACAGTATTTCTTGACCCCTGGGATAGTTATTGCCCATTTGGGAGCACGATGCAAGAGGACTTCATAAATTTGTAAATAGAGCCAGCCCTGAACCTAATGGTTAAGGGAGCTGTATTCCACATGGCTGACCACAGTTCCAATCCCAGCCCCAGTGGAAAAACTTTCTGGGTACATATATGTTCATGCCCCAAGTTCCAACAGGATGAAGTGAAGTGATTGTGGTGTGACCATGTTCCAGTGAGAATTGCTTTCTCCATCTCTCTGTCTCTCTCTGGCAAGCACATACATCCTATGGAAATTAATAGAAAAAAAAAAAAAAACCAACAGCAGCAACAAAAAAACACTGTTCATGGAAGACAATGAAAATAAAGTATGAGTTTATTTTAGTGCAAACAAAATTTGAAAATCCATGTGTAATTTTTCATAATATTAATTTTCATGAACTTTTTTGGAGACCCACTGTGTATTGTGAAAACTTATTTTCAATATCTTAAGACATTTGCAAATAAAATGTCATTATTTTCATAATAATAAGAGAACTGCAAGTAAAAAACAACTGCAAGTAAAGCTAGGTAAAATTTTCTAGGTTGGTGGGGTGAGCAGAAAATAGTGATTTCTCTTTTTAAGTTTTATTTTTGTCACAATAGCACATGTGAGCAAGAGAGAGAGGGAGAGAAAAACCGAGAGACAAAGAGGCCACAACAGGACCTCATCATATCACGATCCCCTTTCCCAGCTGTCCAGCTCGTCAGGATCTTGGGCACATGCCTGATTTGTTTTCAGGCTGACCCAGGGATCAGAACTTGCAGTTGACCAAGTGACTTCCAGCATTGCAATTTAGTTTGCTACTGGCTGTACCAGAAGGCTGAGCTGAAAGGTGGTGATTTCTAGGTTGAATATTTGTAGAGGCTATCAGGATCTCTGTGAAAATGTATATTTAAGACATATTTATCTGAATAAGGCGTGTGTTCAAAAAAGTTGAGTAACACTTTCCTAAACCTACTAGTTCTTCCTTTCCGGGAAAGAGAGGTGTGAATGCAAAGCAAAGCAGGAGGAAGGGAGTCCTCTGAAGACCATGGACTCCACAGCTGCCCCTTATGCCCAGCAGATAAAGTGCTTCCTTCAAAAGATTATAATTATAAAGTACTCCCTGGAGTCTTCAATATACAACTTTTTATATCACTGGAGCCACCCGGCTGTAGCCCAGGTGACCATTGCTTCTTATTTAATGTGTTGTATATTCACCATGTCCCAGGTCAGGGCTACTTCAAATCACACCTTCCCGGAAAGCTCATTGCTTTTTATCAACAGCATGATTTATGGCCAGCAAAAATCCATAGCCCTATGACCCTTTTAAAAGTCTGCCTTTCACACTGTGTCCTCTTCAAAGGGAATTAAGCACCCTCATTTCTTATATCAGTGCATTGGCTACAAATACCACCTGGATCAGTAGTTTATTTGAGAGACTTGTATTCAGAGGAAGAGGCCTGAAAGTAAAAAGCTGGTCTCATAATGCAGCTGGGAGAACAATCTACTCTCTGTAGAGAAAACAGGAATAGGAATTTGAGAGGCTTTTGCTATAGGGCGTGTGCGCTTGCCAGAAAGACAGAGAGACAGAGAGACAGAAAGCGAGAAATCACCCCCCAGGGGGAATGGCCACGCCGCAATCCCTTCTTCATTCTCCTCTTGAGATCCTGGGCACGCACGCACACGCGTCTGGCATGAGTTGAAGCCACCGGGTCCAGGACTCAAACCGTGGTCAATTACATGGGAGTTCAGCAACACTGTCATTACGCCAACTGCTGGTCCCAGGAATAGGAATTTGTACACATCCACAAAGGCAGTTTAGGCTGGCAGAGAGCATGTTCTCAACTTTACTGGTTCTTATAACCTCTCGCTGTATGTTTTCATAACCTCATGATTGTTATGTCATGAGAATGGAAGTAGGAGAAAGAAAACTGGCCAAAGGAGGGGCCGGCAGGTGGCGTGGTAGTTAAAGGTGCTGGACTCCCACGTGGCCGACTGTGGTTCTAGTCCCGGACCCAGCAGCTTGAAACATACACTGGGCACGTGTGCATGCATGCCCAAAACTCCAAGAGGAGAATGGAGGAGAAGGGACTGCAGCATGGCCATCTCTCCCAAGGATGATTTCTTACTTTCTCTCTGTTTCTGTGTTTCCAGTGTGTGCACACACTCCATGGAAAATCTCTTTTAAAAAAATCTAGTTTTGTCTGATAATGCTGTTTCTGATTAGGTTTTGTTTTGTTATTGACTTAGTATTTTTTTTTAATCCTGTATCTTCAATTTCTTACTTTTGTGTGATTACATTTTCGGTTTGGTTCTTCTTAGCCTTTTATTACCAGATTTTCTTTCCTTTCAGCCAAAGGAAGACTTTCTGTCTAATCTCAGATTTAATTAATCTAAAGCCAATTTCCATAATCATTATTTTTAATATCTAGAAGCTGACTTCCATTTCAAGTCTTACTATTTTTCATTGACCTATTACTTTAACACGTTTCATTCCTTCTTTTAGCTTTTCATTTTACCTATTTCATTTTTTCAGATTATTCTATCATTGTTCTCAGTGTTTGACTAGTGGGTAATTTTGTGCACAATTAGGAAACTCACTTCAGGTTCTAGGTTGCATGCCTGTGTCTGTGTGCCAGATCTATTTGAAAAAGTCCAAGGCCACATTTCCTATCCTCATTTAGACACTACAATTTCATCCCAGACCCTTTAGAACTTAAAAAGGTACTTCAAAAAGTTTATGGAATGGGGGCTAGCAGGTGGCATGATGGTTAAGGTGCTGGACTCCCACATGGGCAACCATGGTTCAAGTCCTGGACCTGGCAGTTTGCTTTCTCACTTTCCCTTTCTCTCTCTTTCTGTCTCCCTCTGGTCAAATTAAAAAAATTATAATAACAAATGGAATTAAATAAATGAATAATTTTAAAAGAAGAAGAAGATTGGCTAAAGGAATAGATCAGTTAGGTACTTAATTTGCCGGGGGTGGGGAGAAATCCCTATCAATAAAATAAGCCCTTGGCAATAGTTATAATCCAATAGAGTCTTTCTTCTTCTTCTTCTTCTTCTTCTTCTTCTTCTTCTTCTTCTTCTTCTTCTTCTTCTTCTTCTTCTTCGGCACACATGCACATGCTCCAGGCTTGTTTTCCAGGCTGCAGAGTCTGGCACTTGAACGATGGAGTTAGTCATGTGGGATCCAATGCCTTAACCATCATGCTACATATAGGCCCCCAGCTGAGTCTTTTAAGAAAGAGAAATGGATTATCAATCATGTGGTGCTTCCTCTGTGTTTAGCTAACTGCATGTCAGGCAGCTATTAGAAAATTATAATCAAAAGGAATCCAAATAAGATATCAATAGACTCTCCCCCATTACTCATGGCTACTTGGTTGAGCTCATTATATCAAAAATCAAATGTTAAATTTACAGAATAAGAGTGCAGAAAGGCTTTCTTTATATGACCAGAGAAGTAGCAGTGATAAATCAACTTCTAGTTGCTTATGGTTAAACAGAGTTAGAATGAATAATACCTTTTGAAGCTGGAAGTATGGCGTAGAAAGGAACGCATGCTTACCATAGCAGTAGGACAAAGAAAAGGAGTCGCTGCAGCTATCTGCGTATTCCTAACTGTTGCTCTGAGAAGGAGGATGCATAGGTTTCTAGTTGTAGATTCTTGTTCCCTCAGAAATGGAAGAGGGAAGTTGCTACTTTTTAATAATTAAAAAAATGATGTTTATGCACCTCCCAGGGATAGAAATGCAAAAAGCATTATAGGAGACCCTGTAAAATAAAAAAAGATTGATTGACAAAGACCAAAATGAATGCCAACAAGAAGGATCTGGGAGGGATGCAGTGACATAGGCATTTTCCTTTAGCGCTAGTGAGAGTACAAATTGCGAGGTCTTTTTGGAGAGCACTTAAGCAGTTTTACCAAAAATTTAAATGTCAATTTCCTTTGACCAAGAAATCTCACTTCCAAGAATTTCTTTAACAACTAAATAAATGATGTATAGAGTATTCATCCCAGTGTTTTTCATAATAGGGAAATACCTAAGTAGAGAATTATGTCAACTAGGGATCAGCAGTTAGCGTAATGGCTGTGTCGCTGGATTCCCATGTAGTCAACTGCGGTGAGAGTCCTGGACCTGGTGGCTTAAATTCACGCTGGCACGTGTACATTCGTGCTCAAGATCCTGAGAGGAGAATGAAGAAGGGATTGCGGCATGGTCATCCCCTCTGAGGGGTGATTTCTTGCTTTCTGTCTCTCTGTCTCTCTGGTCTTTCTCTGTCTTTCTGGTGAGCGCACGCACCCTATAACAAAAACCTCTCCCCCCCCCCCCCCAAAAAAAAAAAAAAGAAAAAGAAAAAGAAATTACGTCAACTATAGCACATCAGTACAAAGGCATATTATGTAATCATTATAAATGATATCTGGGGGGCTGGCAGGTGATGTGGTGGTTAAAAGTGCTAGACTCCCACATGGCTGACCATGGTTCAAGTCCCAGACCTGGTGGCTTGCCTTCTCGCTTTCTCTTTCTCTCTCTGATCAAGTTAAAAATAACAGTAAAGATAAATAAAATAAAGGAAATAATTCTTTTAAAAAATGATATCTGGGATGACATACAGAAAAGTGATAACAGAGGCTTTCCAGGGTTTTGGGCCAGCCCTATAGCTTAGTGATTACGGGAGATGGATCCCACAGGGCCAACGTGGTTCGAATCCTGGTCCCACATCTTGAAAATCACATCAGGTGTGTGTGTGTAATCCCAACAGGATGGAGAAATGAAGACGGTATTGTGACATAACCATGTTTCATTTGGAGGTGCTTCCTCCTGCCCCCTCCTCCCCCCCCGTCCTTTGTTTGTGGCTCTGCCCCTCTCTGGTGAGTGTTTGTGCCCTCTGGCAATTTAAATTTTTTTTTAATTCCAGTTTTTTTTGTAAGGTTTGTTTATTTTTTTTCATGAATGAGAAAGACAGAAAGTGAAGGAGAGAGAGACAGAGAGAGAAAGAGAGAAAGTACCCCCAAAAAGGATCTTGATGCCATCATCAACCCCCAGTCTTCACCCATTCCTAGATCATGGATAAGAATGTGCTCTGTGAGAGTGCCTCACAGAGCATTGTGTTTTATCCTTGAGTTTGGTTCCTAGGACTTTTTTTGTTTTAATAAAGGGGAAAAGAAACAAAGTCAGAAAAAAAATTCTTTACCCTTAATAATGATGAAATAAAAATATTTCCCTCCTTTGATTACGGCTCTACTTGTGAGGCACATATGAGGGGGTCTTCACAAAGTTCAAGGAAAATCTGTATTATTAAAAAAAAAACTATGTATAAGTTTCAAAAAATTTTACACCAAAATAAATACGTTAATTGTATTTTTCCATGAACTTTTTGAAGTCCTCGCATATGACTAGAAATTAAGAAGAGTATTGTTGCATTTTTCCCACTTGAGTAATTAATTCTCAATCTTTGGAGTCAAGAGGCCATTAGAGAGTCCTGCTAAGAGCAAACCTTCTAGAGATTATGTGTTTAACAAAGCTTTAGAGTGCTTTGTTAACTGTGGGTGTATTAATGTTATTCATAAAATAAATGTACAGGGACCGGCAGTTAGCGGAATGGCTATGTCGCTGGACTCCCACGTAGTCGACCGTGGTTCGAGTCCTGAACCCGGTGGCTTAAACTCACGCTGGGCGCGTGTGCGTGCGTGCCTAAGATCCCAAGAGGAGAATGGAGGAGAAGGGATTGCGGCATGGCCATCCCCCCTGGGGGGTGATTTCTCGCTTTCTATCTCTCTGTCCCTCTCTGTCTGTCTGGCGAGCGCACACGCCCTATAGCATAAACCTCTCCAAAAAAAAAAAAAAAAAAAAAAAGAGAGAGAAAAATAAATGTACATGTAATGAATGAATGGAGTGAATGCTTTGGAGGGAAAGAAAGGCAAGAGAAATCATCCAAGCTCTCATTCTACAATTAGGGTACTCAGAATTGCAGCTAGAGACCTGCACAGGTGCACACATAGCTAGTAAGTGGCAGAGCTAGAACTAGAACCCGGTGCCTCTGACTAGGGCTCTCAATACTGTAAGGTCCGTAGTGACTTTACAGAGGCAGGAGGGAGCTGTAGAGCCTGCTCTGTAGTGCAGCAGTTAAGTATTGTACAGAGGAAGCTGGATCCCACGTGGTCTGCGGGGGTTTGAGTCTTGACCTCAGTGGCTTGAAATGCATGCCAGGCACCTAGGATCTTGATGGGATGGAGAACCAGAAGAAAAAGGATTGTAGCATGACCAAGCCAAATCCCCCCACCTCCCCTCTTTTATTTATTTATTTTTTATTTTTATTTATTTTTTTATAGACCACAGATTAGTTTATTTTTAATACCCTTCATGCCATGAATTCATAGGGAATAGGTTCCAGTAGCTCAGGCTCCTTTCCATTGGTTCTCACAAAGTGTGCTTCTCTGGGTGGAGCAGGCTGGCGCTTTAGTTGAACCCAGGTACCTTTCTCTTTGGCTTCTTTCTTTTTCTGGTCATTTTCCTTCACACGTTTTAGGAAGCTATCTCTACTCTTAGAATGTTTAATATGCTCAATACGTATTGATTCTCTTGGTAAGAATCTTGCCCTTAACTTGTTTGTTCACAACAATGCCAACAGCATGCTGGGTAACATTGTAGACGGTTCCAGTTTTGCCATGGTAACATTTGTGGGGCATTCCTGAACAACTCCATGTTTTCTAAAAGGCCTAGAGAACATATATCAGGTGCCTCTCCTCTTTCCCTTTGTGTTCATCATTTTGGTTAATTACTGGAAGATGGA
Source organism: Tupaia tana (assembly GCA_026018925.1). Lineage (NCBI taxonomy): Eukaryota > Metazoa > Chordata > Mammalia > Scandentia > Tupaiidae > Tupaia > Tupaia tana. The sequence goes on along the minus strand of JAKSZU010000003.1, from coordinate 186,433,021 downwards.
GGTTCCGGCCAAAAGGCCCCTCTTTTATTTTTTAAAAGAGAGGTTTTGCTATAGAGCATGTGTGATCACCGAGAAGACAGAGAGAGACAGAGAGTGAAAAATCACCCCCCAGGGGGGATGGCCATGCCACAGGATCTTGGGCACGCACACCTGGCGTGAGTTTAAGCCACTGGGTCTGAGACTTGAACCATGGTTGACTACATGGGAGTCCAGCAACAATAACCATTACACCATCTGCTGGTCCCAATCCCTTTTGGGAGAAGGGGTGCTTTCTCTCTCTTGTGTGCATGTACCCTTTGATGTTTAAAGAAAAAAAAAGGAGGGGGGAGCTGTGATGTGTCAGGTCTCTTCTGTCTCTAGGCTTCCAAGTTCCATAAGGGCCATTTAGATGCAATCACTAGCTATTGGCAGGACACTTGTTTAAGGCTGTGTTTCAGAGTTGCTGATAACCACAAAATTTCATGCATGGGTGGAACCCAGTAAACATTTGGTGGTAATCACTGAATGTCTCCTATTCCTGGTCCAGGTGCCCTGTGATCACTGAAAACAGTTGGAATGGGACTGTGATTTGCAGCCAAGGAAGTACAGTTTTCTCCTTCCTCCCAAAGGGCTTGCACTAGCAAGGTCCTGGCTTCTGTGGTTCTAGACTTCTTTGGTGTTCCTTTCCAGTATTTCTCTGCTCCACCTGGTGCTTTTCCTTCTCCCTATCTGCCTCTCTTCCCACATTTGCTAAAAGCCTCCCAAGTACCTATCCTATGTCCTCCTTAAAGGAACATAAATGGCATTAAATAAATATACAGTTTCTAAATCATAATAGAAAGTGTTTTATTAGGAAATTTTTAAATATGCTCTAAAGCAGTGATGGTCTCCATTACTTAACCTCATTTATTATAAAAATTTTGCCAATCTTGTTTCAACTATTCTCCCTTTGGGCATTTTTAGTGGTGGTTATTGTTGTTTTAAAGCACATCCTAGACGTTATATTATTTCCTTTTAAAAAATAACTCTTTTATTTTTATTTTGCTATAGGGAATGTGTGCTTGCCACAGAGAGAGAGAGACTGAGAAATCTCCTTTCAGGGGATGACTGTGCTAAAATCCCTTCTCCTCCTCTTGGGATTTTGGGCATGCACACATATGCACCTGGTGTTTTTCAAGCCAGTGTGTCCAGAACTCAGACCACACAATCATCCCTGTGAGACCCAGCTGCCTCAACCAAATAAAAACATTTCACCCATAAAGACTTTAGAATGAATCCCTGATTCAGAAGGATTTTTTTTTTTCAAATGACAAAGGGTATTTGTACTCACAAGAGAGAAGGAGCGAGAGAAAGAAAGCATCTGCATAGGGAATAGTCATGCCATGATTCCTTCTCCTACATTTCTCCATCCTGTCAGGATGTGGGGCATGCATGCACATGCACCCAGGGTGTCCTTCAAGTCACAGGGGCCAGGACTTGAACCGTGGTCAGCTATGTGAGATCTGGCTCCCTTAACCACTAGGTTACAGGGCTATCTCAGAAATTTTTAAAGGCACAATTAGTACACATACAAATTGACAATAAAGAAACAAAACAAAATCTATACATTGCAGTATTTAAAAAAAAATCTGCTAGAGGACATGTGCACTAACCCAAAAGTTATCTCTATCTCTATCATCTCTATCTTTATCATCTCTATCTCTATAGAGAGAGAGAGAAAGAGAAAGTGAGAAATCAATGCCCCTCCAAAGGAGACTGGTTGCAGTGCAATCCTTAATCCTTTCTCCCCAGAGAGAGACAGAGAGATCTCTGCCTCTTTTGGGCACGCACGCACACGCGCCCCGGATTTTGGGCACACCCACATGTACCCAACATGTTTTTTAATCTGTCAGTCCACTTGAACCATGTGGGATCCAGCTCATGTAAACACCAGACCACAGGCTGGCCCTATACATTGCACTTAATTAGACTATTTCCCAAATCTTTAAAACATATCTATTGCCCTGCCTTTACATTTATTTGTTTTTATTGAGGTGAAATTCACATAATATGAAATTAGCCTTTTTTTTTCTTTTTTTTTGCTAGATGGTGTTTGCATTTGCCAAAGAGAGCTATAGAGAGAATGGGAGTGGGACAAAACATCCTCCAGTGGGGTGTGGTCATGCTGCAATCTTCTCCTTCATTTCTCCATCCTGTTGGGATATTGGGCATGTATGCACATGTGCTCAGTATGTTTTTCAAGCTGTCAGGGCTGGGACTTGACCCATAAGGTCAGCAATGTGACATCTGGATCCCTTAATCATGGGGACATGAGGGTTGCCCTAAAATATGTCATTTTAGAGTGAACAATTAAGTGACATTTAGTGCAGTCGCAGTGTTGCCAACCACTTATACCTAATTCCCAAACATTTTCATCATACCAAAATGAAACTCCAGCCCCCAATGATTAAGCATCTGCTCTCCACTCTCCCCTCTGACCAGACTCTGGAAACTGTCAGTCTCTATGGATTCACCTATTCTCAATATTTTATAAAATAGAATCATACAATGTGTGATTTTTTGGTCTGTATTTTTCCCCCTTAGCATAATGTTTTTAAGGTTCATCCACATTGTACAGTGTATCAACAGTTTATTCTTTTTTATGGCTGAATAACAAGTGTGTATGTACATTACAATTTGTTTATCTTATCCATTCATTCACTGATGGATATTTGGGTTGGTTCCAGTTCTTGGCTATTGCAAGTACAGCTATGAATATGCATATACATGTATTTGCACAAGTTTTTAATTGGGAGGGAGTGTATACACAGAAGTAGAATTGCTGGATCATAAGGTATTTCTATATTTAACTTCTGAGTAATAAGCAAATTGTTTTCCACAGAGGCTAAACCATTTTGTATTGGGTTGTCAGGGAAATCATGACATATTTTTTCTATTGGGTTGTCAGAAAAGCCATGACATGTTTTCTATGCCCAAATGTGTCATGACTTTTCTAACAACCCAATATTTCCACAACAATGTGTGAAATTTCCAGTTTTTCCACATCCTCACCAACACTTACTATTTTCTATATTTTTGACTATAGCTATCTTAGTGGGTATAAATTGGTGCTTGATTGCAGTTCTGATTTGCATTATTCTAACAACTAATGATGTAGAACATCATCTCACGTGCTTTTCTGGCCATTTATATATCTTACTTGGGTAAATGTCTATTCAAGTCTTTTTCCCATTTTTATTTTTTTGAGAGATTTTTGCTATAGGATGTATGTGTTCACTGGAGAGACAGAGAGACAGAAAGCAAGAAATCACCTTCTGGGGCAATGGCCATGCCACAGTCTCTTCTCTTCTTGGGATTTTGGGCACACATATACACACGCCTGGTAGGAGTTTCAAGCCGCCAGGACCAGGACTCAAACTGCAGTAGGCCATATGGGAGTCCAGGGCCTTAACCACTATGCCACCCACTGGTCCCCTTTTTCCCTTTTTTTCTTTTTTGAGAGAGATTTTTGATACAGGGCATGTGCACTTGCTGGACAGACAGAAAGAGAAACAGAAAGCGAGACATCACCCCCTGGGGGATGGCTAAGCCATAATCCCTTCTCCTCCATTCTCCTTTTGGAATTTTGGCATGCACAAACACGCACCTGGTATGTTTTAAGGCGTAACCATTACGCCGTCTGCTGGTTCCTCTTCTCCCATTTTTAAGTTTGTTTGCTTTTCTTTTAAAATCTAAAATCTAATAGTTTCTCTGCCCCCTCTCCTTTTTCCAGGCTAAACAAAACAGGTCATTTGTCCTATAGAATTTCTTCATTCTGTATTTGGCTATTTCTTCATGGTGCAATTTAACTTGTTTCTCTTTCCTCTGGCTTGATTAGATTTATGTTGTTTTTATTTTTATTTTTGTGGGGATACTTCCTGTGTGTTCTTCCTTCTGTGTTACATGGACACACACACAATGCCTAGTTGTTAAGTTTTTAATGATCTAAACTTTATACTGAGGAACACTGAAGTTCTGCAAAATTGCTTAAAGGGCCTGTTTAATTCAAGTTTAAAAAAATACACAATTGACTTTTTTCTCTGGATTTACTCAAATTAGAGAGGAAGCTAAGTAGGTGAGGCCCAACTCTCCCCACTACTCCAACAAGAGCTGCTCTGCCTTTCATATATTGGAGTTCCAGGTAAGATTCAATTGGAAAAGGTATCATGCCAAATAAAAAAATGGACTAAACATATAATAAAACACACACCTTCTAAAATGATAGCTGATTGTAGGACCCCATAAGAAGTAGAACTTTTGGAAGTTAACAAGACCTTAAGACCCCAAAGGATAATAGTTCTTTAATGAAAGCAAGGGCACACCTGATGGAAGACAGAGAGGAGTCTTTCCAGTGTCCCTCAAGTCATACAACATAGAAGCTGTTACAATCTCCCCAAATCTATAGCTGCCTCCCATTCATATCATATGCCCCTGCCTCACTAAATGAGAGTGGACTTTGAAAAGAAAGAAATCACATTGTAAAGCAGAGCCCAAAGCTTTCTGAGATCATGATCCAAAATGGGAGGCTATGTGGTAAGAATATCTGAGAACCTGGCAATTGCCTCTGGTACAGTGTGGGGTTGCCCTTCAGGTGTCTTTTGCTGGAAAGATCTCTAATTCTGGTCACAAGAAAAGATCCTCTATCTTTCTGACACAGAATATACACACTTTCTATGGTACCTTAAATCAATACCTGATCGTCCACCAGGCTGTTTCCCTGGTATTCCATTAATATTGAGTTCCTCTCTATAAATGAATGTTGAACACATCAAGGTGATGGATAGTGTCTCAACCCCTGTCCCCTGGATTTTGGAGGTAAAGTTTTCAGTCTTCTCATACTAAAAGGAGATTTATGAACCTCTGCCTTAATTCCAGCTTATTCTCAAGTGACTGCTTTTTAGTCGTCAAAGACTTGAGTAGTGTGTCCTTCATGGAAATAGGGACAGCAGGATGAACACAGAGCTGGATCACATTGCAGAGAGACAAGGTGAGCTCTGAGTGCCTGTCTTTCTTCAGTGTTGCTTACTCTGTTCCTCTGCTCTGCAGTATTGTTTCTGAAATTGATTTTTCCCAGTAGAATCAAGGCTTACTCATCGAACACTTGTGTTATCCTTGCCACCATCATCAGCAGCAGTATGCCTGTATTTTAACATTACATCGGAAGGGAGGGGCAATTATTGCCTTTGTTAACCTATAGCTGAGAAAAAATGGCTACAGAAGCAAAGGAAGAAAAAGCAGCTAATCCAGGGTTCAGATCAGTTGGAGGCCCTGCAAACTCCAAATTTACTGTAGAACCTCAATTGCCTTTCTGATCATCCAGATGGAATTCTCATGAGATGGCCATGAAGGTTTTGGTTAAATTTTACCAACTTTTATTCAAACCTATAAAAATAAATATGCATAATAAAAGTGAATTTCTAGGCACACACGTCAAGGTTTATTATCCCAAATCCTTTCCCCAGGCCCATCTCAACTAATATGTTTCAGAGTGATGACTGCAAGCCAAGGACAGCAGATACTGTTATGAGGAAGGATGTCCAAGGTATGAATACACAGAAAATGAAGCAGTGTAACAGGCCTTCCAAGGCCTCCTTCCTGTTCACAGGCTGCATTCCTTATGATATAGAATCTAAGTATACAGACTGAAGAATGAGATGTTCAAATGTTAAACAACTGGAGAGAACCTAAATACCCAATAGTGGGAAGACAGGGAAATATATCTGAAGTTTGCGATATTAAGAAGGATGCTGCAGAAAATTGATTGATGTGGGAAGATGTTCATGATAAATTAGTAGAAAAATAAGGCGGGGGAAATTTTACATATTTATAATTTTTCTTTTTAGTTTGAATATTTTTAGTCTCGAAGGAACTATGTGTGCTCTATTTAGGAAAGACAAGAGATTCTATTTTAAGCCTTTAAGTATATTTGCATGGATTGGTGTATCAGGCTAATTCACTATGCAAGACACAGACATCTGGGACAATGGGAATGAGGTAGAGAGTGAGAATGGTTCGACTTGGAAAAAGTGGGGGAAGTCTTGAGGGACAAGCCTAGGAGCATTGAAGCAGTGCTGCCTGGTTAATGAGGAGGGGACAGATAAGAAAATTAAGGGATGAAAGACTTGATGGGATGCAACAAACTCCAAACTTTGAACCCTTTACAATTTGATCTAAGTATGAAGAAGAGTCTGGTGCATCCATGTATTGCCCCAGGTAGAAACGCAGGTTAGGATTCAGAGCATAACATAAAAGATGGGGTACTTTGTTTCAACAGGTTAAAAAGCAACTCTCGAGTCATTGCAAATATACCTAAAAGGTGTTGGCTACTTCAAAGGGATTCATTAAGAGATGTCCCCATTACAATCCCTAGAAGTTAACTAAACCACAGAAAGATGCTTTATAAATCAAAGTCCAGGACTCATTTTTCAATGAAGATCTTTGATTAGATAAGGAGTACCAGAAGAGCTATGCTAAAAGTCCGAAATGAAAAGCAATTTGTTGTGATGCATCTCCTAAGGTGTTCCTAAATCTTCTCACCTGGTTTCCTCTTCTTTAAAATGGTAGTAATAATACCCAGCCATAGAGGGATGTTGAAAGGATTAAATAATACGTTTGTGAACAAAGTCTGTTATTAAGTTGGCACCCATTAATGTTAATATCTGGATAGATAAAACAAAAAATGCTCAAAATTACCATCTGAACCAACAACTATAATACTTGCTTTAGAAAGATTCTAGGTTTTCCCCTACTAAATCACACCTGAAAGACAAGCTACAGAAGAGGAAAGTTAAACTCAACCTACTCCTCAAGGTTCAGAAAGAACAAAATGGTGGGATGTAAAAGGAAGGAGGCTGTTGGGGGACCAGCAGTTAGCGTAATAGCTATGTTGCTGGACTCCCATGTAGTCGACCACAGTTCATGTCCTGGACCTGGTGGCTTAAAACTCACGCTGGGCGCGTGTGCGTGCATGCCCAAGATCCCGAGAGGAGAATGGAGGAGAAGGGATTGTGGCGTGGCCATCCCCCCTAGGGGTGATATCTTGCTTTCTATCTTTCTGTCTCTCTCTGTCTGTGTGGCGAACGCACGTGCCCTATAGCAAAAACCTCTCCAAAAAAAAAAAAAAAAAAAAAAAGGAAGGAGGCTGTTGGGAGGTCACATTTTAAATAAGAAAGGAAAGAAATATTTTCTCATCCCCTAATGTTCATAATGCTCTCACTTAGTCTTAAAAAGTGAAACCTATGGTGGTCTGGTAAAATTTTGAAACTTTCTGAAAGATAGCTCAAAAAGGTAAGAAAGGGAAGAACAATTGTTGAAGTGTTATGCATACACTGTGAGATTGAACCCTGGACAGAGAGAGCTACCATGATTACAATTTAGCTTCCAATCCAGAGGCCAGTTCAGCCAAATATTTTTGTTCATGCTTTTTAAAACTCAGTGGCAAGTACATAAAAATGTCTGCAACCCAGATGAGGTTGTTAAATTCTTTCTTAGAACAAGACAGATAGGATAAGTGATTTATTGGAGGATGTTGCTGGGTTTGTTTTTTATTTTTATTTTTGCTCTTCTAATCCCCAAGCCCACAGCAGCCCGTCTAGTTGAATCTTGATTTGTTTTTGTCTCATATGAATGTGAACATCCATCCTCCCAGCAGAAATGGTAAATAGCTATACACATCTAAGTCACGAATCAGTCATAAATAACAATCATTTATGGGGCTGGAGGGAGGGCAAACTTTGGGTTTACAGGATTGCAGCAATGCTGTTCATGAAGTTTTTTTGTAACTAAAAGAGTAAAAACATTGATTTTTGTTGTTTAAAAGTATTATTTTTATTGCTATTATTTCAGATAGGGTCTTATTAATGTTGCAGTTTTCCTGCCTCACCTCCTCTAAGTAGCTAGGACCATAGGTGCATGTAACCATCCCTGGCTCTTTCTGATAGGGTGCTATGATGCCCAAACTAACTGTGAGCTCCTAATCCTCCTGCCTCAGCCTCTTGAGTAGCGGGACTATAGGAACAGGCTATAGCAATTAAATTTTTAGAGTGAGCTGGGAATCAAATTTAGGTTTCTAATGTGACTTAGTCTACCAAGTAGCAGCATCCAGAATGTACTTCTGTAGGTAGGCCAAAAGTATTGATACATTGGGCCAGCAGATGGCATGGTGATTAAGACACTGGACTCCCACATGGCCCACTGAGGTTTGAGTCCTGGACATGGTGGCTTCCTTTCTCACCACCCCACCCCACCCCACCCCCTCCCGGCCCCTGTCTCTCTCTGATGAGTGCATGTGCCCAGTAGCAAATTAAAAAACTATAGTAATGACAAATAAAATAAAATAAATAATTTTCTTCCTAAAAAAAAGTATTGATAAATCATAGAGTAGTATTACATGAGAAAGCTCTATGTCTTACTACCTCCACTTTCTGTCCCACTGGTAACCACCTAAAAATAATCAGTTTTAGATTACATGAATCAAACACAAACATTTTCTTCTTTCTTTTTTCTTTCTTTAGTTCATTTATTTATTCCTTGAGAGAGCGAGATAGCTCCCCCAACAAGGCCTTGATGCTGTGATCCACACTTAGCTTTACCCAACCCGGGATCATGAGCACTTGCATGCCTGGTGTACTTAGGGAGATCTCTGGATGTGAACCAGGAACCCTCCCATCCAGGTCAGCCTCACAGAGTGTTGTGTTTTACTGCTGTATCACTGTATTGTAAAACTTTCAAGCTATACAGATAAAGCTAGAGTTCCTCTTGACTATCATTCCAAATATATTACCTTCCTCAGAGGTAACAGCCACCACTAAGAGTGGTTTTACTCCCATATCTTTATAGGTGTACTTGTTTCGGTTTTTACTTTACATAAATGGTATACTACATTTGTTATTAATTTCATTGCATTTTTGACTTAACAATATATCCTGGATATCTTTCCATGTTAGTGCACATGTATTCGTTTTACTTCCTTAAACTGCTAAATAATATGACCATGAAATAATTTACTTTTGTACAATGAACGTTTAGATATTTTAGATATTTCCAATTATCTGCTATTACAATACCAAGCTGCAGTGAACATTGTTGTCTCATCTTCCTGATACACATGTGAAAATTTTTTTCTAGAATAGATCAAAGTATTCAATTTTAGCCATTTCTATTTTTAGCTCTTCTGTTGGTCATCATGATCATTCAGAATAATATGCTTATCATTTATTTCTTGATTTACCAAATTTAGATATTATCAATAGACTCCTTACTATGAAAGATGAGAAATCTAGCTCAAGTATATGACGATTTTTTAATTAATTTGCCAGAAGATGTGTGCACTCACCAGAGAGAGAGAGAGAGAGAGGGAGAGAGAGAGAGAGAGAGAGGCAGGAAGAGAGAATATGAGAAAGCACCCTCTATGGCGGAATGGTCATGCTGCAATCCCTTCTCCTTTATTTCTCCCTCTTTTCAGGATTTTGAGCATGCATGCACATGCACACAGCATGTTTCTAAAGCTCTTGGGTCCAGGACTTGAACTGCACAGTCAGTCATGTGGGATCCAGGCACTCTAACCACCACGCCACCAGCTGGTCCCATATATGACTTCATACCTTCCTTCCACTCCCAAGATTCTTATTATTGGCTGTTCTATCTATTGCCTTTACAACTTTATATAATACACTTAAATGTCTATATACAATCAATGCTAGATGATAGTTTTCGATTCTCTGCAATGAATACTGAGGTATTAGCACTTCTACTCTATCCTGCTCTCTTGTCTTCCCAACCTCTGTCAGGAGTTTATAAATTTTTCATTCTGTACCAGAACTGTAATTAAGCCTTCCATGGTTTCTCTGTAGAGTAATTCTAAAAATGAGAAAACTTCTGACAACATTTAATGTTATGACCACTTACATGGTAATCTCACCATAGCCAGGTAGTATTGTTGAGTCCTTAGAGAAAGTGCAGTGCTGTTCAGAGAAACCTGTCCAAGCATCAAGGTCAAATATTTGCAGTTTCTTACAATCCATCATACTCTGGAAATCATGTTGCATTTTAGTTTGATTCATAAATGGAGCGTAACTTCCTAACAGAGTCCCCTCACCTCTGCCATTTCTAATCTTCCTTTCTTCCTGCCTTCTTTCCTCCTTCCTTTTTTATTAATTTTTATTATAGAATTTATTTATATAATCTCAGTTCATACTTCTTTATTACCATATTTTAAGATCTCCAAAAATATGAGTAAATGTTATTTGTTTTTCTATCTCAAGAAGACCTGCCATTTAGTAGATGTTAGTAAATATTTACTGGTCGATTAATTGATTGATAAATAGTAAGTAAATGAACAGAATTCATATTTCTGGTTCCATTTTACTACATACATACATAACCTTTTTCTGAATAGTAATTTCCGAAATGTTTATTACTTTCCTCAGGCACAAAGTGTAATCATTTGGTATCATCATATTGGACACTAACCCCTCATATTAAGTTATTTCTTAAAAAAAGAAATCTACCAAAGAACTAAAATGTAAATGTATTATATTCATTTGGTGTCCCAGTACCTGGAGTGTCTGCCAAATTAAAAAAAGCAAAACAAAACACTCAATAAATGTTAGTGGGATATATGACTAAAATTTTTATTAAAGAAGTTGAGCATACTTCGATTAAGGAAAATGTAATTCCCACCTAATTTGTGTTTATGCATTTGGAAATAGTGGCTGCCACTTAGCATTTACCATGCTGATTATTTTATATAAAATATCTCATTTAATTCTTTTATCAGTTTTTCCCGGTTAACATTCTTTTGTTTGCAAGTGACAGAATATATGACATAAACTCACTTAAGCAAATGGGAAACTTGCTGGTAGATTATATTACTTTTATTCAAAAATATTTGTTGTCCCCTCCACTCTGTGGCATCAAGCTTGAGCATATGATTTCTCCAATCAATGATAATGCAAGTGGCAAGCAACTTCCAGGCAGATGGTTTAGAGCCAGTACTTATTTTCCCTAATCTCTTTTTCCTCTATTACAACAGGTGATTTTCTATAGATAGAGAATGTTCTATTATCCTAGTCCCCAGATTAAAAACAGCAATCAAGCAGAGTTGCAGCTAACCCATGTAGCATAAGCAAGGAATAAGTTTTTGTTGCTATCAAAGCCTCAGAGCTTTTAGGTGGAGGGCGTGATTATAGCATAATTTAACCTCTCCTGACAGTTGCATAACTGCAAAGTCCACCAGTGTAGCTGATTTCAGGCACTGTTGTAAACGAGGACTTAAACAATAACCTACTGGGTCCATTTCTCTGGTTCTCTCCACACTGCCTTTTTCTATGCAGGCTTCATCTTTAGGCTTGGGTATTCCACAGTTCCAGAATTTCCTCTGAGGCTGAAAGCAGTTGATGGCCTGAGTCTCATCCATGAGGTTATATACCTCTTCCTTATTTTTTTATTTCTCAAAAATCTTTGCTATGGGTGCATGCGCTTGCTGGAGAGACAGAGAAACAGAGAGACAGAAAGCAAGAAATCACCCCCCAGGGAAGATGGCCACATTGCAATCCCTTTTCCTCCATTCTCCTCTTGGGATTTTGAGTATGCACACACACATACCCGGAGTGAGTTTCAAACCACTGGGTCTGAGACTCATGCAGTCCACCATGTGGGAGTCTAGTGCCTTAACAATTATGCCGCCTGCTGACCCTAAGGTTAAACTTTTCTTTAAAGTCCTTCCACAGGTCACATACTTTGTGTATATATAAAAATTTATTATAAATTGTACTGATGCACAACTGTATTAAGATACATAATTTATAAATAATAAAAATTATACAGTACTCTTTATCATAAGTTGCATATAGCAAGTTGGGTCTTATGGAATGCTTTGGTTGTTTTTTGTTGAACTCTGATATTTATGTGCAACCTATAGTTATGATTGTAATTCGACCATGATTTGGCGAATGAAGTTGCATTCCAATTCACTAGCTCTTTTCTCAATACAGTATTGTCGTTAAATCTGAAATGTGATTTATTGTTAAACTATTTCTCATCTTCACACAAATTATATTCATTAAACCAAAATCTCTTTCAGCTTCAGCACTGCATATGAAACTACTCATTTGTCAATGAGGGGAATGACTTCTTTGCTGAATTGGATAATAGTTTTGAAATACTGGAAGAATACTTCCTTGATGTTTTGTGCTATTTATAATGTAATGGCTACAGATATGCCACACTTTTAAATCTAATCTACATTTTAAACATTTTTCTCCATCACTTTCTTAGGTTTAGACAATCAACAAAATAATAAATCAACTGTGATTTGTACCATTTGCAGCTCTTCATGGTGTAAATATTTCCATTATGACTAAGTTCAAACTACTAGCATGAGGTCACTGAACACAGAATTGGGAAGAAATATGCATTGTTTCCACCATATGAATGCAATAGATAGCACTTCATATTTTTATGGTTGTTTGGAATTATCTGAAGTCTATTCTTATTTTCTTACCATTTTTCTTTCAGGTCATTTCTCTCTCACTTATAAGAACTCTTTGTATATCAATACTATGTGTTACTGGAATGTAAACTCCACGAATGCAGAGATATTTTTTGTTATAGTCAACATTACAATGTAGAGGACCAACAGCGTAATGGCTATGTTGCTGGACTCCCATGTAGTCGACCACAGTTCAAGTCCTGGACCCCGTGGCTCAAACTCACTCTGAGTGCGTGTGCGTGTGTGCCCAAGATCTGGAGAGGAGAACGGAGGAAAAGGGATTGCAGCACGCCCATCCCCCCAGGGGGTGATTTCTTGCTTTCTATCTCTATGTCTCTCTCTGTCTTTCTGGCGAGCACACGCACCCTATTAGCAAAAACCTCTCCAAAAAAAGAAAAAAAACAAACAAACAAACATTGCAATGTGGTTGCACCTCTCACATAAAAGGTTTTCAATGAATATTTGTTAACTGAATGAATGTGTTGCAAATATTTCTTCAGATGATCATTTGTCTTTTTGTTTTATTTATGCTTATATTTTTTGCTATGCAAAAATGTCAGATTGTATGTTGTCAAATATGTCTGCTTTTCCATTTATTGTGTCTAAATGTTCCATCCTACTTAAAAATACCTGTCTAATCCCAAGGTTGATTATTATCCTAAATTTTCTAAGAGTTTAATTTTTTGTTACATTTAAATCTGAAATCCATCTGGAATTTATTTTTGTATATGACATACGTTTCTTCCAGATGGTTAGCTTATTGTGTCACTTTAGCAAATAAATTGTTTTTCTCCACTAAACTAAAATTCTACTTTTGTGGTACATTAAGTTTCCCTGTATGCTGGAAATTGCCAGTGTCTAATTTGTTCTGTTGTATATTTGTCTACTTCTGAACCTTTATGATACCCTCTTGATGCACAGACTTTATGGTAAATATAACAACCGTATTTACTATATATCATTCTAAGCAATTTACATTTAATCTTTATATACTACTATGAGACAGGTACAATCATTATCCTCATTTTACTGAGGATGAAATTAAGAAACAAAGAGACATGCATGGTACCATACTACTACTACTAAGTAGCAGAGTTTGGATTTGAACACATTCACTGTAGCTCCAGAGTCCATGTTCTTTTTTTTTTTTGGAAAGGTTTGTTTTGCTATAGGGCGCATGTGCTCACCAGAAAGACAGAGAGAGACAGAAAGCGAGAAATCACTCCCCAGAGGGATGGCCACGCCGCAATCCTTTCTCCTCCATTCTCCTCTCAGGATCTTGGGCACGCACGCACACACGCCTGGTGTGAATTTAAGCCACCAGGTCCGGGACTCAAACTGCGGTTGATAACATGGGAGTCCAGCAACATGGCCATTACGCTAACTGCTGGTCCCTAGAGTCCATGTTCTTAACCATTATGCCAAAGTGCCTCTGTGCAGCATGTGACCCTTCACTAGCATTTAATCTAACTTAAAAAATTTATTGCAGAAGAGCATGTTTGTATGTGAGTGAGAGAGACCAAGAGGGAACTGCTCCCCCAACAGGGCATGGTCACACCACAATCCTTTTTCCTCCATTCCTCCATCCTGTCAGGATTTGGGACAGGCATACACATGCACTCAGAGTGTTTTTCAAGCCACAAGGCTGGCAAGGTTTGGCTGTGGTAGACCATGTGGGATATAGTTTTCTTAACTGCTGCGCTACATGTTTTGCCTCAAGTATTTTTAAAAGTTGTTTTCTTAGCTATTCTTGGTAATTATTTTTCCATGTTATTCTTTTTTTTTTTTCTTTTTCTTTTTTTTTTCTTTTTGCTAGAGGGTGTATGTGTTCCTCAGAAACAGAGAGAGAAGGAGAGGAGAAAGCACCCCTGCCGTGGGGAACTGGTCATGTTGCAATCCCTTCTCTCCTTTTCCCACCATTTAGGGCATGCACACACAAATCACCTGGAATGTCAAACCATGGTGTCCAGAACTCAAACTGCACTGTCGGCCATGTGAGATCCAGTCATTTTAATACCAGGCCACAGAGCTGATCCTTCCATGTTATTCTTGCTCTCTCTCTCTCTTCTAAATAATTATTTATTTAGTTTTAATTTATTATTATTATTTTAATTTGCTATAGAGCACATGCATTCACGAGAGAGACAGAAAGTGAGAAAGCAAGCCTCTAGGTCCAGGACTCAGGCTATGGTCAGCCATGTGGGAGTCCAATGTCCTAACCATCATACCAACTGCTGGCCTCACCATGTTACTCTTTACGATCATTTTATTTGGTTTCAAAACAAAAACAAAACTTTTCTATTGGGATTTTCTTTGGAATTGAATGAATTTTTAACATTACTGCTGGAAGACATATGTTTTTATAAATTAAGTCTTGACATTTAGGAACATCAAAAACTATCTGGGACCAGCAAGTGGGATGGTTAAAGTGCTGGACTCCCACGTGGCTGACCGCAGTTTGAATTCCAGGTATGGCAGCTCAAAAATCATGCTGGGTGTGTGTTTACACATGCCCAAAATTCCAAGAGGAGAATGGAAGAGAAGGGACTGTAGCATAGCCATCTCCTGGGATACAGGGGGAATTCTCATTTTCCCTCTCACTTTCTCTGTGTCTCTCCAGGTGAATGTATGCTCCATATGGCAAAAGCCATAACATTAACAACAAAACAACTATCTATATGTTCAAGTCTCACTTAATGTATTATATTGTGAATAAAATTTTTCCCCCAGTGTTCCCAAAGTATAGAGGAAAACATCTTAATTTTTTATTTGGGTGTGTGTATATAATGTTCAATCACTTTATTAAAGTTTCTTAATTTGTTGGTATTTTTTTTAACATTAGTTTTTTTCTTGAGTTTCCTACGTATACAATTATATATCATTTGCTAGTAGATAAAATACTGTTCTCCTCTCTCCATTTCTCCTTTCGCTCCTCCTTCCCTTCCTTCCCTTCCTCCCTCCTCCTTTTCTTTTCCCTTCCTCCTTCCTTCCTTCCTTCCTTTTAAATTGCCATATGGGAATATAATCCCAAGTGGCTACAATTCCTTATTGTTTTTTGTTTTGTTTTATTTTAGGTTTTTGCCATAGTGCATTCGCTGGAGAGTGACAGAGAGAGGGAAAGAAAGAAATCACCACCACCACCCCAGGGGTGATGGCTATACTGCAATCCCTTTTCTCTCATTCTCTTGGGATTTTGGGCGTGCACACGCATGTGACTGGTGTGATTTTTCAAGTTGCTGGGTCTGGACTCAAACCATGGATGACTGTGTCAACCTTAACCACCTTAATCACTATGTCACTGGCTGGCCCCATCTAACTCCCAATCTTTTAAAAGAAACCAGAAAACTGGATTTTTATATGACTTTTCCTATTTAATGGTTTAAATTTTTAAAAGTACTTCTCGGGCTAAACAAGCAAATAAAAAAATGTTTATAGGTTAGGAGATGCCAGTTAAAAAATTTATTTTTTAAATTTTTATTGAGAAATTGGGTTTTATTTTAAAATCTTGCACTGATTATTTCATTTTTCTTCATTTTTTTTCTATTAGCTAGGCAATGTTGTATTTAGTATTGTAATCTAGTTTCATCTATCACATAAAAGATGTTCAAACAAATGTTTGTTAAGTGAATTAATGGGTTGCAAGTATTTCCCTAGATGATCATTTGTCTTTTTATTTTATTTATGCTTATGTTTTTTACTATGCAAAAATGTTAGATTGCATGTTGTCAAACATGTCTGCTGTTTCATTTATTACATCTGAGTTTTCTGTCCTACTTAAAAATATCTTTCTTGGGGACGAGCAGATAGTGCAATGGTTATGTTGCCGGTCTTTCAGGTAGTTGACTGTGGTTCAAGTCTCGGACCTGGCAGCTTGAAACTCACTCCGTGCATGTGCATGCACATCCTAAGTCCTGAGAGGAAAATGGAGAAGGGATTGCAGTGTGGCCATTCCCGGCAGGGCGGGGGGAGGGGGATGATTTCTCGCTTTCTGTCTGTCTCTCCTGCAAGCAAGTGTGCCCCATAGCAAAAATCTCTCTTAAACAAAACAAAACAAATCTCTCTTGGGGCCAGTAGGGGGGCATGGTGGTAAGGCTCTGGACTCCCACATGGCCAATTGAGATTTGAGTCCTTGACCTGGTGGCTTGCTTTCTCACTCCCTGTCCTCCCGCCAGTGCCCTATAGCAAATTAAATAAATATTATTAAATAATAATAATAATTAATAAAATTAAATACATAATTCTTTTTTTTTTTTTTTTAAAGAGGTTTTTGCTATAGGGCGTGTGCGCTCACCAGACAGACAGAGAGACAGAGAGACAAAAAGTGAGAAATCACCCCCCAGGGGGGATGGCCACGCCACAATCCCTTCTCCTCCATTCTCCTCTCAGGATCTTGGGCACGCACGCACACGCGCCTGGCATGAGTTTATGCCACCGGGTCTGGGACTAGAACCGCGGTCGACTACGTGGGAGTCCAGCAACATAGCCATTACACTAACTGCTGGTCCCTAATAAATAATTCTTTAAAAAATGCCTTTCTCATCCCAAGGTTGATTATTTCCTATATTGTCTGAGAGTTTTATTTTACATAATGTATGTTATATAAGTTACGATAATGGAATAGTAATGGTGATAGCAGGTAATTCTGTTTTGGTTTTGCTTTTATAGTAATGGCTTAGTAACTAATTTTTTTAGTATGAGGATTGCTATTAGTTTTTGTTAAATAGGAGCTATCATAATAAGCAGTTTTCTTTTATTAGAAATGGATGTTGATTTTTTTCTTTCAATTGTTAATGACGTTAATTATGTTAATAGGTTTGCTACACATCGCAATCCAGTTGAATTCTTGGGTAAACCTAACCCATCATGTTGTGTTATTTATTTTGATGTACTTATAAATTTAATTTTTTATTATTTTATGTAGATTTTAAAAATCTTTCTCATAAGTGAGACTGGTCTATTATGGTCATGGGAGGTTTCTGTTTGTGTGAGGTTTGTCATAACATAATGACTTTTACATATTAAGTGGTCTGAGATCATTTAAATAACATGGGAATCATCTATTATTTATTTAGTTATTTAGCTCTCTTTTGCTATTGGGTATGTGCACTTGCCAGAAAAAGAGAGAGGGAAAGTGAGAAATCATCCCCCGGGGGGACAACCATGCCACAATCCTTTCTCCTCCAGTCTCCTCTTGGGATTCTGAGTATGCACATACACACACCTTGTGTGTTTTCTAAGCCACCAGTTCTGGGACTTAAACTGTGCAGCCAGTCATGTGGGATTCAGCCACCTTAACCTCCATGTCATCTGCTGGCCTATGAATCATCTTATTTAAAAGTTAGGTTGAGGTTCATTGTAAAACTATTTGAGCCTACTGACTTTAAAAATGCAGATCCTTGGGTCAACAGGTGGTATGGTGGTTAAAGTGTTGGACTCCCACATGGTTGACTGCAGTTCAAATCCTGGACCTGGCAACTTGTATTCTCATTTTCCCTCTCTCTCTGGTCAAATTAAAAAATAATGATAATAAATAAAAAATAAATAATTATTTAAAAATGTAGAATCTTAATTTTAAAAAGGTTTTCCAAAAATTATGATTAGTTCATTTGAATCTGGTCAACATTGCTAAATACATAATATATACTTACATTATTATATAAAATTATATATACACACACACACACACACACACACACACACATATATGTGTGTGTGTGTATAATTTTTTTTACCAGAGGGCATATGTGCTCACCAGTCAGAAACAGAGAGGAAGAGGGAGGGAACACCTCCTGACAGGGCACAGTCAATTCCTTTTCCTCCAGTTTTTCCATCGTGTTGGGATTTTGGGTGTATTTTTTATGACACCAGGGTGGGATCTGCACTTCATGGTCAGCCATGTGGGATCTGGCTCTCTAACCACCAGGACATGAGGTGGTCCAGTAATTTCTATTTTTATGACCAGTACATTATATAAAGATTCATTAGTATAAACATAAAAGTCACTGAATTTGGTCTTCAACTTTTTTCTTTTTTTTGTTCTTTCTTTCTCTTTCTTCTTCCTTCCTTCCTTCTTTCTTTTTCTCTTCTTTCCTCTCTCTCTCTCTCTCTCTCTCTCTCTCTCTTTCTTTCTTTCTTTCTTTCTGAGAGATATTTGTTAGAGGGCATGTGCACTTGCCAGAGAGACAGAAAGCAAGAAATCACTCCTGAGGGAGGGATGGCCACATGGAGATCCCTTCTTCTCCATTCTCCTCTCAGGATTTTGGTCACACACATGTGCCCAGCATGAGTTTCAAGCTGTCAGGTCCAGGACTCAGACTGTAGTTGGCCAAGTGGGAGTCCAACGACATAACCATTACACAATCTGCTGGTACCCAACTATTTCTTTAACGCTAAGTGGGATAGTCGTGGACTGTTTTAATTTGGGCAGGTCTTGGGAAATAGAAAGTTCTAAAGTAATCTAAAGTCACAAAAATAACCCCAATTGAGTAATTACACTATTTAAAAACAGTAATAAATAAAAAATAAAGAGGTATGATTTTTCTCCTGCTTCTCCCTCTGGAGTGGTTGGTATGAAGGTGCATGTGGCTGGCTTTCTCTGGTAGCTGCTACTGCTGATGATTTTGTTTCTGTTCTTGTTTTCTCCTCCACCTTCCCTTATTCCCTGTCTCCTTCTCTACACCCTTCTTTTCTTCAACATTTTTATTGTAAAATGAAGCACAATCATTTAAGTTTAAATAAAATAAATGTATAGATTAATAGATTATTGGGACCAGCAGATGGTGTAGCAGTTATGTTGCTGGACTCCCACTTAGTCAACTGTGGTTCAAGTCCCAGACCTAGCGGCTTAAAACTTGCACTGGGCGCATGTACATGCGTGCCCAAAATCCCAAGATGAGAATGGAGGAGAAGGAATTGCAGCATGGTCATCCTCCCTGCAGGGTGATTTCTCACTTTCTGTCTCTCTGTCTCTTTGGAGAGCACATGCACCCTATAGCAAAAATCTCTCTTTAAAAAACAAAACAAAACAAAACAAAACAAAAAACAATCCACCAAAAATGATTATTTATAAGGCAATCACCTTTGTAACAATCACACAAGTCAAAAAGTAGAACTCTGTCAGCAATCCCAAAAACCAAATCCATGTTTCTCCTTCTATTTCATCTCCCTTTCTCTGGGCAATCACTCTCCTGGCATTGAGCGTAATTACTGTTCTACTTCTTTGTAGTTTCATCATCAAATGTGTGACCCTGGACATAATAGTTTAGTCTTGCCCAATTAACACTTTTTGCATACTTTTAAAATCCCCCTCTTTTTTTAAAATTTGCTATAGGGTGCATATGCTCAGTAGAAAGAGAGAGAAAGTGAGAAAGCGAGAAAGCACATCCCCCTGGGGTAAGGGGATAGGGAGGATGGCCACATTGCAATCCCTTCTTCTCCATTCTCCTTTTGGGATTTTGGGCACACATGCAAATGTGCCCTGCATATTTTTCAAGCCACTGGGCCCAGGACCCAGGACCCAGTCAGCCATGTGGGACCCAGCTGCCCTACCCATCACACCACTAGCTGGCCTTAATTCGGTTTTTTTTTTTTTTTTTGGAAAGGTTTTTGCTATAGGGCGAGTGCACTCGCCAGACAGAGAGAGAGAGAGACAGAGAGACAGAAAGCAAGAAGTCACCTCCCCAGGGGGGATGGCCACACCGCAATCCTTTCTCCTCCATTCTCCTCTCGGGATCTTGGGCACACACGCACATGCGCCTGGTGTTGAGTTTAAGCCACTAGGTCTGGGACACGAACCGTGGTCAACTACATGGGATTCCAGTGACATAGCCATTACACTAACTGCTGGTCGCACCTTAATTAGTTTTTTTTTTTTTTTTTGGAGAGGTTTTTCGCCATAGGGTGCGTGCGCTCGCCAGACAGACAGAGAGAGACAGAGAGATAGAAAGCGAGAAATCACCCCCCAGGGGGGATGGTCACGCCGCAATCCCTTCTCCTCCATTCTCCTCTCGGGATCTTGGGCACGCACGCACACGCGCCCGGCGTGAGTTGTAAGCCACCGGGTCCGAGACGCGAACCGCGGTCGACTACGTGGGAGTCCAGCGACATAGCCATTATGCTAACTGCTGGTTCCCACCTTAATTAGTTTTTTAAAGTGTTATGAATTCAAGTCTTGAGGTCTAGCTGGCAGCTGATTTCATGCACTCCAGGATCTTCAGTGCCCACGGCCACCATCAACATCGCTTGAGTTCCTCAAGACTCATCTGTACCACCCACCTGCCACACACTCTGCCATCATAAACTGCCATCATGGTGAAGCTCACTAACGCTGGTAAAAATCAAGGTGACCCCCCCAAAATGGCTCCTCCTCCAGAGGAGGTAGAAGAAGACAGTGAGGATGAGGAAATGTCTGAAGATGACGAAGATGATAGCAGTGGAGAAGAGGTTATCATCCCTCAGAAAAAAGGCAAGAAGGTTGCCGTGACTCCAGCAAAAAAGGTGGTAGTTTCCCCACCAAAAAGGTTGTAGTTGCCACACCTGCCAAGAAAGCAGTGGTCACCCCAGGCAAAAAGGCAGCTGCCATACCGCCTGAGAAGACAGTTACACCAGCCAAAGCAGTCACAACACCTAGCAAGAAGGGAGCCGCACTGGGCAAAGCATTGGTAGCAACTCCTGGTAAAAAAGGAGCTGCCACCCCAGCCAAGCAGGCAAAGAATGGTAAAAAGGAAGACAGTGATGAGGAGGAAGAAGATGACAGTGAGGAAGAGGATGAGAGTGAGGATGAAGATGAAGATGAACTTGGGCCAGCAGTGATGAAAGTAGCAGCTGCTGCCCCAGCCTCAGAAGAAGAGGAGGAGGAGGATGAGGAGGAGTAAGATGAGAATGAAGATGAGGATGAGGAAGATGAGTCTGAAGAAGAAGCTATGGCGACCTTACCAGTCAAAGGAAAGAAAACTATGTAGAAGCTATGCTTGTGAAAGCCAAAACTGTGGCTGAAGATGAAGATGAAGATGATGATGGAGATGATGATGAGGAGGAGGAAGACGGGAGGCGATGAGGAGGAAGACGATGAGGAGGAGGAAGATGAGGGAGAAGAAGAACCTGTCAAAGAAGCTCTGGGAAAATGAAAGAAGGAAATGACTAAACAGAAAGCAGCTCCTGAGGCCAATAAACAGAAAGTGAAAGCCACAGAACCAACTATATTCTTACATATGTTTGTTGGAAAACTGAACAATGACAAATCTATTTCTGAATTAAAAACTGGTATTTTTGATGTTTTTGCTAAAAATCATCTTGCTGTTGTAGATGTCAGAATTGGTACATCTAGGAAGTTTGGCTATGTTGACTTTGAATCTGTTGATCTAGAAAAAGCTTTGGAACTTTATGGTTTAAAAGTCTTTGGCAAGGGACCAGCAGTTGGTGTAATGGCTATGTCGCTGGACTCCCACGTAGTTGACCGAGGTTTGAGTTCTGGACCCGGTGGCTTAAAACTCACGCCGGGCGTGTGTGCATGCATGCCCAAGATCCCAGGAGGAGAACGGAGGAGAAGGGATTGCGGCATGGCCGTCCCCCCTGGGGGTGATTTCTCGCTTTCTTTCTTTCTTTTTTTTTTTGGAGAGGTTTGCGCTATAGGGCGCATGTGCTTGCCAGACAGACAGAGAGAGACAGAGAGACAGAAAGCGAGAAATCATCCCCCAGGGGGGATGGTCACACCGCAATCCCTTCTCCATTCTCCTCTCGGGATCTTGGGCACGCACGCACACGCACCCAGTGTGAGTTTTAAGCCACCGGGTCCGGGACGCGAACCTGCCGTCAACTACGTGGGAGTCCAGTGACATAGCCATTACGCTAACTGCTGGTTCCCTTGCTTTCTGTCTCTCTGTCTCTCTCTGTCTGTCGGGCGAGCACATGTGCCCTATGGCAAAAAACCTCTCCAAAAAAAAAAGAAAACTTTGGCAATGAAATTAAACTAGAGAAACCAAAAGAAAAAGGCAATAAGAAAGTTTAAGAAGCAAGAACACTTTCGGCCAAAAATCTCCCCTACAAAGTCACTCAGGATGAAGTAAAAGAAGTATTTGAAGATGCCATGGAGATCAGAATAATCAGGAAAGATGGAAAAGTAAAGGAATTGTTTATATTGATTTAAGACAGACGCTGATGCAGAGAAAACCTTTGAAGAAAAGCGGGGAACAGAGATGCATGGGCAGTCCATTTCTCTATACTACACTGGAGAGAAAGGTCAAAATCAAGACTATAGAGGTGGAAAGAATAGCACTTGGAGTGGTGAATCGAAAACTCTGGTTCTGAGCAGCCTCCCCTACAATGCAACTGAAGAAACATTTCAGGAAGTATTTGAGAAAGCAACTTTTATCAAAGTGCCTCATACTCAAAATCTAAAGGGTAGATTTATAAAATTTGCTTCATTTGAAGATGCTAAAGAAGCTTTAAATTCCTGTAACAAAAGGGAAATTGAAGGTAGAGCAATCAAGCTGGAGCTGCAAGGACCCAGGGGATCACCTAATGCGAGAAGTCAGCCCTCCAAAGCTCTGTTAAAGGTCTGTCTGAGGATACCACCAAAGAGACATTAAAGGAGTCTTTTGATGGCTCTATTCATGCAAGGATAGTCACTGACCGGGAAACAGGATCCTTCAAAGGGTTTGGTTTTGTCAACTTCAACAGTGAGGAAGATGCCAAAGCTGCCAAGGAGGCCATGGAAGATGGTGAAATTGATGGAAACAAAGTTACCTTGGACTGGGGCCAAGCCCAAGGGTGAAGGTGGCTTCCTGGGTCATGGTGGAGGCAGAGGAGGCTTTGGAGGCCAAGGTGGAGGAAGAGGAGGCCAAAGTGGATTTGGTGGCAGAGGTTGAGGAGGAGGAGGAGGAGACTGGCTTCTGAGGAGGCAGAGGAGGAGGAGGAGACCATAAGCGACAAGAAAAGAAGAAGTTTCAGTAGATTTTCTGTACCTCTGTCTTCCCTCTTCCATTTGAAAGAAAGGTCTCTGGGGTTTTTACTCTGTTACCTGATCACTGACAGAGTCTTCTGAAGACATTCCAAGACAGTGTGCAGTCCTGTGGTCTACTGGGAAAGCCGTAGAAATAATGTTTCGCGGGAGATACTCTTGTTGGTTTTGACTGGATATTCATATAGACTTTTTAAAGTGATGAATGATAGAGCCAATCCCTATCTGTAAATTTCGAATTTATGTTGTCTCATCCCATGTATAAAACCCTTTTTTTCTACAAATAGTTTTTTTTTTTTTTTTTTTTTTTTTTTTTTTTTTTTTTTTTGCATTGGGGAATTGTAAAGGAAAGCAGAATGTTTTATCATGATTTTTGCTTCAATGACTTTAGGATGAATTTTTTAAAAATTCTAAACTCTGGGAAAAAATGTTATGAATTCAAGGATTTAAACACCTGATGGGTTTTGATCAATTATTGAGCTGTTTTCTGTTTTTCTATGCAAAATGTGTCATGACTTTTCTGACATCCCAACTTAATTAGTCTTTTTGAAGCTCAGATTTTCTTATTTTGGGTTAGTATAAGCCTCTTCAAGTTGGCTTTAGGGTCCTTTTGACTTGGTCATACTATTCTCTAGTAAATGGTATTACAGGATATTCTAGGCTTATTTTGTGTATTTCTTGCTGTAGAACTAGAATTAACCATTTTTCCAAGAAATACTGGATTCTTCCAGAGATAAATGGTGTTTCAAGATCCCATTTTGGGGGACCAGCAGTTAGCATAATGGCTATGTCGCTGGACTCCCACGTAGTCAACTGTGGTTCGTGTCCCGGACCCGGTGGCTTAAAACTCACGCCGGGCGCGTGTGCGTGCGTGCCCAAGATCCCGAGAGGAGAATGGAGGAGAAGGGATTGCGGTGTGGCCATCCCCCCGGGGGGTGATTTCTCATTTTCTATCTCTCTGTCTCTCTCTCTCTCTGTCTGGTGAGCGCACGCACCCTATAGCGAAAACCTCTCAAAAAAAAAAAAAAAAAAAAAAAAAAAAGATCCCATTTTGGCTACTAGATTAACCATTGCTATTGAGTGGGTTACTATTTCTAGGCCTTATCAATGGATAAAACTAGGTAGCATCTATGTTTAAATCTACATTTATATGTTCTAAAGTAGACTTCTGTGTGAGTTTATAGTGATATTTCCAATTCAAATTCAGGTCTACAGGTTTTGACGTTGCCTCATTTATATTACAATTTGATCAGTTTAATTCTGTACTAAGAATCTTGATTCTTGAGGGCACAGGAGATGAGTGAACTAGAACATCCCATGATTTCTGGTTTGTTTTATTCTATACATCACACATTCCATTGTCTCAGTAAAACAATTGTATCTGGTAACTTTTTATTTGTTCTTTTTTTTCTTGCATTATATTTTTCCTATGCCTCCTCATGTTTTACAACTGTTCTATTTCTTTTTTTTTTTCAAAGAATTATTTATTCATTTAATTCCATTTGTTATTATTTTTCACTTTGACCAGACAGAGACAGAGGGAAAGGGAAAGCAAGAAAGCAAGCCACCAGGTCCGGGACTCAAACTGCGGTCAGCCATGTGGGAATCCAGTGCCTCTATCACCACACCACTTGCCGGCCCCCCAACTGTTCTATTTCTATATTGCCTAAGTATATAGACATTACATACTAGACCCTCTTCCTTATTTCTCTCATTTAGTCTTATAGGTAATTATATACTCTGTGTTAAATGTTCACCACCAACTCTAATGACGTTTCTAGTCATTTCGGTCATTTGAAATTCATTCTCTAGTAGATCCCTCAGGAAGGAGTCATGGGTGCAGTGTATTCAGAATTCTTTCTTGTCAATAATAGTTTATCTGTTCCTTTTAGACTTGAAAGTCAGTTATTTTTGGATATAAAATTCTTACTTCGTTTTCTTTTGTTTTATGGTATCGCTGTTGAAGGGTTGATATTACTCTGATTTTCTTTACCTTATAAGTCACTTGCTGTTTTTGCTTACATGATAAAGGATGATTTCTTTCTCTTTATCATTGTAGAATATGTCTTGGTGTTGGTTGTTTTGAATTGATATTCTCAGGAATAAGTATGTCTTGTAGTTTCAAGTCTTTTTTCACTTCAGAAAGGTTTTCTTCAATTAGTTTTTGTAGTTTGTGTGTATGTATGCACGTGGTGTTTTACACAGGGTCTTTTTGGTTACGAACTCTTTTCTGCCTCAGCCTTCTGAGCAGCCAGGATGGTGGGTTGGGATTGAACTTGAGTCTTCCATGTAGCCTCAGCCTGTCCAGCAGGAATGTCCAGCTATGCATGACCATGGCTGAGCCAAATTAGATTTTAATATTTGTTCTATTCCTTGTTTTGGTTCTCTTATTCAGGATCTTCATTATTCATACACTAGACCTTGGTTTATTTTCAGTATGTTTCACTTTCTCTCAAATAGTTCTTCTGTCTTTACTTTCTTTTTAAAAATTAAAATATCACGTTAATCATTAGTATGGTGGTTGGGGTGGCTGGATCCCCATATGGATGACTGTGAAGTTTGAATCTGAGACCCGGAGATTTGGGAAACATGCTTGGCACCTGTGTGTCCTCAACATTCTGAAAGAGGGGATAGGGGAGAAGGGATAGTAGTATGGCCATCTCCCATGAAGCGGGGGCAGAGGAGTATGCTTTCTCTCTTTAAAAAAAATCAAAATTTTGGGATCAGCAGTTAGTGTAATGGCTATGTCACTGGACTCCCATGTAGTTGACTGTGGTTCAAGTCCCGGACCTGGTGGCTTAAACTCATGCTGGGCGCATGTGCGTGCGTGCCCAAGATCCCGAGAGGAGAATGGAGGAGAAGAGATTGTGGCATGGCCATCCCTCCCTGGGGGGTGATTTCTCGCTTTCTGTCTCTCTGTCTCTCTCTGTCTTTCTGGTGAACACACGCACCCTATAGCAAAAAACTCTCAAAAAAATTAAAAAATACTAAAAAATCAAAATTTCTTCCTTTTCTATGCTTCTCAAGGCATAATCTACGTGTTCATTAGCTCTATGCTATTCTTCATCTTGGAAATATTTTTTTCCTTTTATTTCTAATTATATCCTGAGATCTATTATCTCATTTCTCACTTTTTCTGCTTGACTAATGTTGTTCTTTCAAATATTGCATTTTTTTGATATTTTCTTTAACCCGTTTTGAAATGGTTTTGACGGTTTTGATGTGTTTTATGAGCATACCTGAGCTTTCCAGTGTCTATTACTCACAGACAAGACCCAAAACTTTTTCAGATGCACTATGAGGTAGCAACTATCTTCATAAAGTTACTAAGATGCTATTTTTTTCTTCAACTGTATATACATTTGCAATGATAGTTCAAAAACAAGACAAGATAAAATTAGCTGGCCCCATAACATACTGGTTAAACTCTGTGAATAGGGAACTGGATTCCACATGGCCAGCTGTGATTCAAATCCTGGCCCTAATGATTTGAAAAACACACCAGGTTTGTGTACATGGATATCCCAAATAATGAGATTGGAGAAATGGTGAAAAAAGGATAGTGGTGTGACCATGCCCCATTAAGGGGCTGGGGTGGGAATGTGATCCTCAGTCTCTGTCTGGCAAGTGCACATGTCATCTAGAAATTTTTTTTTAAAGGGGCTGGCAGGTGACATGGTGGTTGAGACACTGGACTTCGACATGGTCAATCACAGTCCAAGTCCCAGACCTGGTAGCCTAAAAATCACAACAAAGAAATAGATAGATAGATAGATAGATAAATGGCCAACAGGTGGCATGGTGGTTAGGGTGCTGGACTCCCATATAGCTGACTATAGTCTGAGTCCCAGACTTGATGGCTTACTTTCTCTCTCTCTCTCTCTCATCTATCTGCTAGACTATAGCAAGTTAAAATATAATATAATAATAATGAATGTAAAATAATTCTAAAAGTAAACAAATGTTAAAAAATGCAAACACTATTCATTTTACAGTTTTTTTATTTTTTTATTTCAATTTATTTATTTGCACTCATTCACTGTACATCATTACAGCATACAAAATGAGATTTTCCATCCAGAGTACACTGTATATTGTCTCAATCAAGCACATCAACAAACATGTTATTGTCAGCAGATGATCTTCCATTTCTTGTTTTCTGTATGTTTAGCTTTTTTCCTTCCCACCTTTGATTCCCTATCTCTTACCCTCTGCCATCTCCCACTCTCCTCCCACACTGTCTCTGGTATTTATGTTTGCTTTCTATACTGTTTTCCCCCCACGTTTTATTGAATCTCCAAAGACCCTAATTAATCCAAATACCCTCATAGCAAACACAGGTGACATACACATTTCCATGAACACAAGTCTAACTTTATGCATCCTATAAAATAGCACCTAGCTGGGGCTACATATCCTACTGCAGTCATTGAATAGATATATATTTTTTTTCCTGAAACTTTTTTTTCTTTTTTGTAACTCAATTTACATCCCTTACCTAAGCATCATCACAGCACACAAAATGCGATCTCCCATCCAGTATACACTGCATAGTGACTCAATCATGCACATTACAAAAAATTTTCCATTTCTAGTTCCTAGAAATATTTCCACCCCTCTTTCTGACCCTCTGTCCCTTCCCACCCTCCTCACACACCACCTCTGGTGTCCACAATTGTCCTTCATTCCCTTCCCACCCACATTGCATTGATCACACAATTTCCTACATAATCTAACTACTTTCAGTGGTGAGTTCACTCATTACTACTAAGAAAACCAGGTTTAACTTAAATCAAAGAAATGCCAAGGAACTTTGCTTAAAGCCAGGAAACAGGTTAGGATTCTGTTCAAATGGTAGGTGCATGAACCTATCAGTCTCATGTACTTTATCTTCTGTTCTGGTTCAATTTTCCTGATTAAATTCTGGTATATAATATTCAACTCCAGACTTGTCCCTATGATTAAGTTGGCCACTTTCTTAGTTTTTGGACTCTGATTTCCCTGTGTCTGTGTTTAATTTTCCTGATATAGCACACCCTTGAGAACTTCTTGGAGATCTGGTCTGGTGCTGGTAAATTCTTTCAGGTTTTGTTTATCTGAGAATGCTCTTGTCTTTTCTTCCCACCTGAAAGATAATCTTGCCGGGTACAGTAATCTAGGCTGAAATTGCTTCTCTCGTAACACTTTGAATATATTTTCCCATTCTCTCCTCGCTCGCATTGTTTCCGATGAGAGATCTGCTGTTAGCCTGATGGGATGTCCTTTGTAGGTAACTTGATGTTTTTCTCTTGCCAATCTTAGTATCTTGTCTTTGTCTGCGGTTTTGGTCAACCTGGCTATAATGTGTCTTGGAGAAGATCTTCTTGGGTTGATTCTATTTGGGGTCCTTTGTATTTCCTGGGACTGGATCTTTGAATGCCTCTCTAGGTTTGGAAAGTTTTCTTGCAGGATTTCATGGAATAGATTATCAATGCCCTTATGGGTCTCTTCACTTTCTGGAATGCCAATTATCCGGATATTTGGACGTCTGATGGTATCCCGTACTTCTCGCGTATCATTCTCAAATTTTTGGGCCATTTTCTCAGTCTTCGTGGTGGATTTTTCTAGGCCAGCCAATTTCTCTTCTACATCTGAGATTCTATTTTCTGAATGATCTAGTCTGCTTTTAATACTTTCAAGGGAGATTTTGACTTCTTGTATTATAGACTTCATCTCTAGCAGTTCCGTTTGAGTCTTTTGTAAAGTGTGTAATTCCTCTTTTAGATCTAACAAGAATTTCCTCATCTCCTGGAACTCATCAACTTCTTTCTCCTTTCTCTTTAGCAGTTCATTATCTCTCTTCTCTTCCTTCTCTGTTAGCTTTGACATTATGAATGATCTGAATTCCTTATCAGACATTTCCATGATTTTCACCGAACTGCTTGTGGATGAAGAGTTACTCTTTTCCCGTGGAGGAGAGGTATTTTCTTGTTTTTCCATATTTCTCGTGATCCCGTGGTGATTTCTTGTCATCTGATGGATGGTGTGTTTCTTTCAAATTCTTGAAGTTCAGTCGCTAGCTCGTTTGTTGGAGGCTGAATTATCAGTAGAAAATCTTCATTCCCTGAAAAATCTAGTTCGCTGGAGCCATGTGGAACCTTGTTCTGAGGGCCCAGCTTCTTCTCTACAGTTTTTTTTAAAAAAACAATTTTTATTTAATTTGATCAGAGAGGGACAGAGTGAGAGCAAGTAAGCGAGAGAGGGAAAGTGAGAAAGCAAGCCACCAGGTCCGGGACTTGAACCATGGTCAGCCATGTGGGAGTCCGGAGCCCTTAACCACCACACCACCTACTGGCCCCTCATTTTGCAGTTTTAAAAAGCCACTTTCAGTTCAGAATGTCCTGATGAAACAGTATAAGTTATTAATTTTATTAACTATTGTTCCTTGAGTATACATCTTTTTCATGTTTTATGTGACAAAATGGGAACTACATATAAAATACTTGATGTATACTAACATACAATGTTTATTTCCAGGAAAAGTATTGAGTAATTTTTTTAAAGTATTGAGTGATTTTTAAATTGTTAACTGAACTAACCACTCCCTCCCCCTCAGTGGGACACCATCTTTTGAAAGAATGACTAATAAGTGAACTTTGGCTATTCATATTTGAGCATTTGGTAGACATATTTTGAAAATAAACTAAGTGAGCCTGAAACTTCAAGAAAAAAAAATTGATAGTATTTGTTGTGAATGATAAAATTTGAGCTTTCAACTGAAAATTAGAAATTTGGAAAATGTGTATTTGCCATGTAAGCTTGATAGCTTTCTAATACTTAAAGACTTTTTTAGTGAGATTGGTGAGGACATTTATAAACACAATTTTTTTCTATTCTATAATGAAATCCATCAGCATTTGGAAAAGCTACACAATTCAGTAAATCAATATTATCCAAATGATCAACACATTGTTATAAAGTCATGCACAGGTAAAAGATCCATTTGAAGATTGCCAGAGGGAGTGTGTGCTCACCAGAAAGAAACAGAGAGAGAGATGAAGAAAGTATTCTCCAATGGGATATGATCATGTTGTAATTCCTTTTTCATTTGTCCTTCCTGTTGGGATTTTGAACACAATCACAGTTACACACACACACACACACACACACACACACGATTTGTTTTCAAGCTGCTAGGCCATAATTGAATCCATAGTCAGTCATGTGGGTGACCAGTTCCCTTAACCATTAAGCTATGGGGCCAACCCTAAACTAAAAAAAACATTAATGCATCAGAGTTTGAAAAGTTAATTGACAAAGTTTCATATTCCATGTTGCACCTAAATTTTAAGCAACTATTATTTGCCATGGTTTGGTATAGCATCAGAGATGAGTATCTACAATTATTTGAAAATATTATTGAGCTACTTCTTTTTCTAACTACATATCTGTGTAAGACCATATTTTCTTCATATATTTCCACTAAAACAGCACATCGTAACAAGTCAAATACAAAAGCAGATTTGAGAATCCAGTCTTCTACTAAGTCTTACATTAAGAGATTTGCTAAATGTGAAATAATGCTACTGTTTTCATGTAATAATCTTGTCTTGGCTTTGAAAAATGTATTTTTCATAAGATATGTTATTAAGTTAACATGTGATGGATGCATTATTATTTTTAAATGAATTAATAAATATTTTAAACATCTTTCAGTTTTAACTTTGAATACGGCAAACATCAATAGATACAACCCACATAAACAAAAGTTTCTGGAGGTTCTAGTATTTTTGTTTTAAGAGAGATTTTTGCTATAGGGCATGTGTGTTTGTCAGTGAGACAGAGTGACAGAGAGACAGAAAGTGAGAAATCCGCCCCCCCCCCCCCAAGGGGAATGGCTATGCTGCAATTCCTTCTCCTCTTGGGATTTTGGGCATACACGCACATGCACCTGCTGTGAGTTTTAAGCCACCGGGTCCAGGACTCAAACCATGGTAGACTATGTGGAAGTTCAGCAATGTAACCATTACACCATCTGTTGGTCCTGAGTTCCTAGTATTTTTTTTTAGAGAGTTTTTTTTTTTTTTTTTTTTTTTTTTTTTTCTACAGGGTGTGTGCGCTCACAGGAGAGACTGAGACAGAAAGTGAGAAATCATCCCCCAGAGGGATGGCCATGCTACAATCCCTTCTCCTCTCATCTCTTCTTGGGATTTGGGGCACGTACGCACACATGCCTGGCATGAATTTAAGGTCCAGAACTAGAACCACAGTCAACTACAAGGGAGTCCAGTGACATAACCATTATGCCATCTGTTGGTTCCAGTCCTAGTTTTTTTTAAGAATATAAAATGATGCTAAGAACAAGTGTTTGAATTTGTGATTCTCAGTGAGAGAGAGAGACAAGACACCAAGGCTTTTGCAAGAAAACAACAATTTATTAAGTGCCAGCAATGGCTCAGTAGATTTGCATTCAAAGACTGAGCTCTGAATTTCTTGAGGACTCTTCCTTTTATTTGTTTTAGCTTTTTTTGTCTCAAATACATGGTTATGTTATACTTTTACATCCTTTAGATTGGATAAAAGGATATTACAGAACTACGCAGGCATGTACTGGGCTGCCAGGCTTAGATACATAGGCGTATATGAAGTTACAAAGTTGTTAGGTTGCTATCAGGGCTACAAGGTCACTAAGAGTTATTAAATTGCTATGAGGACACGTCTATAAGGTTACTATAGGCTGTGCATAGGTTTTTAAGTTTTAAGCATGCCCTTTTTTTTTTTTTTTTTTTTTTTTTTTTTTTTTGAGAGGTTTTCACTATAAGGCGCATGCGCTCGCCAGACAGAGAGAGACATAGAGACAGAAAGCAAGAAATCACCCCCCAGGGGGGATGGTCACGCCGCAATCCCTTCTCCTCCATTCTCCTCTTGGGATCTTGGGCACGCACGCACACGTGCCTGGCGTGAGTTCTAAGCCACCGGGTCCGGGACTCGAACTGCAGTCGACTACATGGGAGTCCAGCAACATAGCCATTACACTAACTGCTGGTTCCCAAGCATGCCCTTTCTTTGATTTAAGTTAAAACTGCTTTACTGAAATTACCAAGTGAACTTGCTATTGAAAGTAGTTAGATTATTTAAGAAATTGTGTGATCAATACAATGTGGGGGAGGGGAAGGAATGGAAGACAACTGTAGACACCAGAGATAGTTTGAGAAGAGGGTGGGAAAGGACAGAGGGTCAGAAATAGGGGGTAAAAAATATATATGAAAGTAGAAATGGAAAATTTTTGACGATAACATGCATGATTAAGCCACTATACAGTATATTCTGGATGGGAAATTATAATTTGTATGCTGTGATGATGCTTAGGGAATGAATGTAAATTAAGTTAAAAAAGAGTTTCAGAAAAAAAAAAACCTGAAACTATTTTTCTTGAAATTAAAAAATATATATTAAAAAATACCTATTTGATGACTGCAGTAAGATATATAGCCCCAGCTAGGTGCTACTTTATAGTATGTTTATTCTACTCACTGAGGCTTATGCCCAAAGTCAGACTTGTGTTCATGGATATGTATGTATCAGCTGCAATGGCTATGTGTCGCTGGACTCCCATTTAGTAAACAGCAGTTCAAGTCCTGGACCCAATGGCTTAAACTCATGCCGGGCGCATGTGCATGTGTGCCCAAGATCCCAAGAAGAGAATGGAGGAGAAGGGATTGTGGTGTGGTCATACCCCCTGGGGAGTGATTTCTCACTTTCTGTCTCTCTGTCTCTGTCTGTCTAGTAAGCACACACGCCCTATAGCAAAAACCTCTCAAAAAAAGAAAAAAGGGACCAGCAGTTAGCGTAATGTATATGTCAGCTGTGCGTGCTATTCAAAATATCTAGATTAATTGAGATCTTTATTAAATCAATAAAATGTGGGAGAAAAGGCATAGAAAGCAACCATAGATACCAGAGACAGTGTGGGAGGAGGGTGGGAGATGGCAGAGGGTAAGAGGGAATCAAGGATGGGAAAAAAAGCAAAATATACAGGAAACAAAAAATGGAAAATTATTTGTTGATGATAACACATATGTTGATGTGCTTGATTGAGCCACTATACAGTGTAGTCTAGATGGAAAATCTCATTTTTATGCTATAATGATGTACAGTGAATAAATGTAAATAAAGAAATTTAAATTTAAAAATTTTAAAAAAGTTTTAAGCATGCCCATTATCGTCCTTGGTCCTGGAAGCTGCCCTACTATAAAACTAGTTTTCCTGAACTTTTAGGAGGAAGCAATATTCAGGTAAAATCTCTCTAAGTGATTTTATATGAAATACTGGACCACGGGACCAGCAGTTAGTGTAATGGCTGTGTCGCTGGACTCCCACATAGTCGACCGCGGTTCGTGTCCCAGACCTGGTGGCTTAAAACTCACGCCGGGCGCATGTGCATGCGTGCCCAAGATCCCGAGAGGAGAATGGAGAAGGGATTGCGGCGTGGCCATCCTCCCTTGGGGATGATTTCTCGCTTTCTGTCTCTCTGTCTCTCTCTGTCTGTCTGGCGAGCGCACGTGCCCTGTAGCAAAAACCTCTCAAAAAACAAAGATGAAATACTGGACCAAAAAAGATATAAGGGCTTAGTCTCTGTGGCACAGTTGGTAGCACATCAGACTGTAGAGCTGGAAGCCACCCACCAACTGCGATTTGAGGCACCAAATCAGTGTACTTGAAGACATGCCAGAAGTGTGTGTATGTGCTTGGCATCCTGGCAGAATGGGTCACTGGACAGGGGTTGGCAGTGCCAAAATCTACGGAAGGTGCTTTTCTGACTCCCTCCCTCCCTCTCTCTTGTGCATACACATAGTCTCTCATGAATAACAAAAAAGTCACAAAAGCCATGTAAGTCTTATAATGACAAACTGGAGAAACAGCATCATCATTTCTTTCTTTCTTTTTTTAAAAGAATTATTTTATTTTAACTTTATTTATTTGTTTTAATTTGACCAAAGAGGGACAGAGCGAGAGAAAGAGAGTGAGAGAGAAAGAGAAGGAAAGTGAGAAAGCAAGCTGCCAGGTCCGGGACTCAAACCGCAGGAGGCCATGTGGGAATCCAACGCCCTTAACCACCATGTCACCTGCTAGTCCCCACCATCATTTATTTTTATTTTATTTATTATTATTATTATTATTTTAAAATTTACTATAGGATACATGTGCTCACCAGAGAGAGAAAAAGGGAGAAAGAAAGCCACCAGGTCTGGGATTCAAACCATGATTAGCCTGTGGGAGTCCAGCACCCTAAACACTATGCCGCCTGCTGACCCCTTAGCACCATCATTTCAAAGAGAACTTTAAGTTCTCTTTCAACAAGAAAAACTGAAGCGACCTAAAATCTGCATGTATAAAAGTAACTCAATAGAGAGTTTTCTAAATTTGACAAAAATCCTACCTAGTTACATGACAATATCACTATCACATTGTAATGCTAAAGAAAACTTTTTCTGGATCACCATTAATAGAAAAAAAAAAAAATTTTTTTAGAGGTTTTTGTTATAGGTGTGTGCACTTGCCAGAGAGCCAGAGAGAGACAGAGAGACAGGAAGTGAGAAATCACCCCCCAGGGGGGATGGCCATACCACAATCCCTTCTCCATTCTCCTCTTGGGATCTTGGGCACGCACGCACACGCGCCTGGCATGAGTTTAAGCCACCACTGCAGTCGACTACATGGGAGTTCAGTGACATAGCCATTATGCTAACTGCTGGTCCCTAAAAAAACAAATTTTGATCAACTATGATAGAAAAATTGAATTATTGTTCTATGTTTTCTTATGAAAAATAATCCTATAAAACTATTGTCAGGGGACTAGTTAATGGCATAATGGTTACATCGCTGGACTCCTACATGGCTGACCTTGGCTCAAGTCCTGGACCTGGTGACTTGAAACTCACACCAGGCCTCACAATACTTTTGAGTGTGTGCCCAAACTCCTCAGAGGAGAATGGAGGAGAAAGAATTGCAGCATGACCATGCCCCCAGGGGATGATTTCTCACTTTCTGTCTCACTTTCTCCGGCAAGTGCACAGGCCCTACAGCAAAAATCTTTCTTAAAAAAAAATCATTATCATATGAAGAGACAATCAAAGAATATATAGCTAAAATATTGTAGAGATGTGTCAATATTCATTGACTGCATCAGACAGTCAACAAAAATATTATTATTGGGTCAGTTAGTGGTGTGATGCTAAAAGTGGCTGGACCCCACATGGCCAACTGTGCAATTTGAGTTCTGGATCTGGTAGCTTGAAAAACACACAAGGCGAATATGTATACTTGCCTAAAATACTGAGAGGAGCATGGAAGAGAAGGGATTGTGGAGTGGAGAGAAAGTGTGAAATCCTCCCTGGAGGGTGATTTCACACTTTCCCTCACTCTCTCTCTCTGGAGATCACATGCACTCTATAACAAACTAATTTTTTAAATGTTTTTATTATGTTTTTTCTTTATTTTCTAGTATTCACAGAATGTATCAGCTCTAAAATTTTTAATTTGTTATAATTTCTCTTTTTATTGTAAATATAGTATATGTGTGTGTGTGTGTGTGTGTGTGTGTGTATATATATATAATTTTGTAGTTGTAATTTTGCATTATTTTTCTTAAAGAACATCTCCCCCCCCCCCCCCCCCTTCACAAATTTGTATGCTTTAGGCCTCACAAAGCTTGTCTTCCTGGACTTCGACTAAGCCCAGTTCCCCTGCTTCTCAGCATATACATACAACTTGCACCAGTTTAGTCTTAAGGAGTAATGATGGTCCCTTCCGTGTACTATATGGGATAGGTTTTCTAAGGGATCTGAGCTGGAAGTTAATACCAATTTCCAGGTTTCTTACTGTGCTAACAATCATTTTCTAAAAAGGGTGAAATACAAAATGGTTTTTGAATAACTTGGTGGCAACTTGGAAAATTAAAATGAAATTGGATCACTACTTTGTTCTTTATATCTAGTACATTCCAGATGGATCAAAGATTTAAACATAAAAAATGAAGCCATAATATGCTAGACAGAAACAGAAAAATTGGATCCAGCAGGTGGTGTAGTGGTTAAGGTCCTGGACTCCCACATGGCCAACAGTAGTTTGAGTTTTGGACCTGGTCACTTGAAACTCACACCAGGTACACATGCATGCATGTTCAAAATCCCAGGAGGAGATTAG
Organism: Tupaia tana; assembly: GCA_026018925.1. NCBI lineage: Eukaryota > Metazoa > Chordata > Mammalia > Scandentia > Tupaiidae > Tupaia > Tupaia tana. The sequence continues at coordinate 186,396,371 of JAKSZU010000003.1, read as the reverse complement.
AGGAGAGGGGATTGAGGTGTGGCCATCCCTTCTGGAAGGTGATTTCTCGCTTTCTGTCTCTCTCTCTCTCCAGTGAGCACACATGCCCTATAGCAAAAACCAAAACAAAACCAAACCTCTAAAAAACAAACAAAAAAGCAAAATTTTTATGTAATATCAACATGGAGAAGGGATTTTTAACACAAACCCTAGAGACCATAAAAAAAAGATTGATAAATTTCAATGCATAAAAATATTTTGCATGTGAAGAAATAATAAAGTTGAAAATATAAGAAAAAATTCAGAAAAATAAATACAGAACATATTCCTTAAGGTTTACCTCCTCAATATAAATAGAGTTTCTACACATTAATAAGAAAAAGGACCAAAAAGCTAATAGAAAAATAGGCAATGAAAATTAAGAGATAGATTATAGAAATGGAACTATAGGAACTAGCAGATGACGTAATGATTATGTCGTTGAACTCCCGCATGGCTGACTGCAGTTCCAGTCCCAGACCCAGTAGCTTGAAACTCTTGCCAGGTACATGTATGCACGTGCCCAAGAGGAGAAGGGATCACGGCATGGCCATCCCCCTGGGGGGTAATTTCTTGCTTTTGTCTCTCTGACAAGCACATGTGCCCTATGGAAAAAATCTCTCTCAAAAAAAAAGAAATGGAAATGTAGATGATATATAAATATATTTTAAAAATTCAATCATTTTTATCATAAGAGAAATACAAATTAAAAGTGACAGTCCGAGTGACAGAAATCCAAAAGTTTGTAACACATTGTGAAGGTAAGGATATTTGGGTGCAGGCAGATTGTTGGTGTAAGTGTAAATTGGTACAACTTATGAAAAGAAAAGATTAAATTTGACACAGCAACTGTATTTCTAGAGAATTAATATTATAGATACGGCTACATTTATAAGTTGTTACAAGTATTAAGTCATTGGGAAAGTCATGAAGTGTTTGTCTATGCAAAAATGCATCATGACTTTCCCAACAACCGAAGAAGGTCATTTATTCACTGTAGCATCTCTGATAACAGCAAAATGTCAGAAACAAACTCAAGGTCTCTCAAAAAGAGATTTGTTAAATACATGAAGATACTTTCACCAATGGAACATTATACAGCCATAAAGAAGAATATAGCAACCTTATATATGCAGGTTTGAAACTAAGGCATATCATTAACAATGCAATATTCAGGGTTGGATACTAACATTTAAATGGATAAATTCAGTGCTTATATTATCATGGAATCTCTCTTAAAGATAATGGTTGCCTCCAGGTAGAGAATGGGAGGGTAGAGGAATGTGGGTTGGTAGGTGGGAAAACTTACTTTTCACTATATATCCTTTTGTACTTTTTGAATAGTCTTTAATGTACTTATATTATTATTAAAATAACATTTATTTATTAAAAATAAGAGATATCCTATAATTAAGCCAATCCCTGGCCTAGATAGAATGAATAAAAATATCTGATCATTATTAGTATTACTTTTCCTGAAAGTATGGTATTGAAGCCTACTCAGCTGTACCGTGGTTATCTATCTGAAGGAAGACTGAGCTGATAGATAGGTGGTGGTAAGCATGTGGTCTAGAAAAGGGAGCCCATAGAGTAGAATTTTTTTTTTTTTAGAGGTTTTTGCTATCAGGCACGTGCGCTCACCAGACAGACAGAGAAAGAGCGATAGAAAGTGAGAAATCACCCCCCAGGGGGGATGGCCACGCCACAATCCCTTCTCCTCCATTCTCCTCTCGGGATCTTGGGCACGCACGCACACGTGCCTGGCGTGAGTTTTAAGCCACCGGGTTTGGGACGTGAACCGCGGTCGATTATGTGGGAGTTCAGCGACATAGCCATTACGCTAACTGCCGGTCTCCCCATAGAGTAGAATTTGACAGCATTCGTCTTATACTGACTGAGGGTGAGGATACTCTCTGCCGTGTATAGTTTTCTTGTAAAACTAGTAACTGCTGGGCCAGTAGGTGGTGTGGTGGTTAAGGCACTGGACTCCCACATGGTCTACTATGATTCAAAAAATTAGTAAATGCCATTTAAGTGATGGTTTGTTTGTTTGTTTAAGTTCCTTCCTTTCTTGCCACACTGTGATCCCCTCTCACCCTCCCAGCCAGCCAGGCACACAGGTGCATGCAGATACAGAGTGTTCAGGTTGACCTAGGATCTAAACCTGGGCTTCGCACGTAGCTCCAGCATTGCTCGGCAGTGCCCTATGGCTCTATGCCACGGTAGTGAGGGCTTATGTGAGTTTCGAGTAATGGCTAAGAACATGGATTTTTGGAGACAAACAAAACCTTTGAGTTTAAATCCCGGTTCTTTAAATCAGCTGATTGATTTTAGGCAAATGACAATTCTCTGAGCCTCAGTTTATATGGTATAATAGTATAAGAGGGATAATAATCTTCACCTCAAATACTGTTGTGGAGAAAAGAAAATGATGTAAAAAAAGACTAGCACAGTGGGCAGCATAGAGTTGATATTCACTGAATAGTAACTATTATTTATAAGTTGTTTTTATTATCTCTACCACTTACGCACCAAAAAATTGATTAATAATTGAAATTAATTAAATTGAGTCAAACATATAACATCTTGTCATTAGTAAGATAATCATAACCTTCAGACAGGGCCTCTTAGAAGCTGAGAAAGGCTCATACCTTTTCTTTCTTTCTTTTATAATTTTATTAGTTTTGCTCTAAGGCATGTGCACTCACCAGGAGAGAAAGTGAGAGAGACGGGAGAGGGAAAGTGAAAAATCATACCCCCCCAAGGGGAATGGCCATGTCACAATCTCCATTCTCCTCTTAGGATTTTGGGCACATATGCATATGCACACATGCCCAGCATATTTTTCAAGGCCCGGATACAAGACTCAAAATGTGCAGTTGGCCATGTGGGATGCAACCACCTTAACCTCTGTGCCACCCCGTTCTTTTATTTATTGACTTTTTTATTTAAGGTTCTTAGTATCTCAAATAAATTTAAAATTTCAAAACTGAGTTTCAAAAACTTGTGTTGTGCTATAAATATTTGCATTAGATGTAATGAAATGTATTTGTGTTATTCACAGGGTAATAGTTATATTTGAAATATGAATGCATAGTGCCTGTCTTTGTGCAATTTATGCTGCTATAACAGAACATCACAGATTCGGTAATTTATAATAAACAAATTTTTTTTGGCTCATGGTTCTGGAGGATAGGAAGTTCAAGAGCACGGTGCTAGCATCTGGGGAAGGCCTTCATGCTGTGTCCTCCCATGGTAGAAGGTGAAAGGGCAAGCAAGCGTGCAAGAGAGAGGGAGTGGGACAGGAAAAGGTCTAACCTATCCTTTTATCAGGAGCCATGATAACTAATTCACTCCTGAAATAATGTCATTAATTCATTCATGAGGGTAGGGCCCTCCTAACCTAATCACCCTTTCTAGGTCCTACCTCTCACATCATTGCAATGGCAATGAAGTCTCAACATGCATTTTGGAGGGGAAAAACATTCAAACTACGGTAGTGCACCACACACAGGACATAAGATAGATAACAGTTTTACAGTGAATACCATCCCCTTTTAGACACTGAATCTCTGGGACTGGATGGATGACCTCCTTTGATGGTATCATCAGACATCTACAGTACAGGTTCTCACATTCGTAAAGAAATGGCTGTCAGGAATCCCCAGCCCTTATTCGAGAGAAAAATGCAAAACAGAGAGGCTAGCTTTTCTAATGGGCTACAAAACTTAGCATCTATGTTTCTTTCTTCCACTTGCTCAATATTTCTAAATTGCCAATGACAAAAGCTAGCATTTGTGTCTCATGTCTTCTTCTCAGCTGGTGTGTCAGTCTTTAACACTAATCTGGGCAGTTTGCCCCATGAGGGCCTGGATAATGCCCTAGTAATTTAGGGAAAACTCAATCCACTCACATTTTCCTGTATTATGGGGAACTGGTTCAGCCCAGTTAAAATCAAGAAATGATACAGTTAAAAGACTCTTTAAGAATGAGGAAATAGCTCCTAAGTGGGGTCTTAAGTTGGACACCAAAGAGAAATGGCCCTTTTTCTCCCTGGCTGAGTGAATTTTTGCTGCTGACCTGTAAATTCTACACTATTTCAAAGTTACTGGCTGGGAAATTAATGGAAACTGAGCTGAGAATTTTTTCTTTCTTACCCTATGCGTGATGCCTTATTTAAAATAATTCAGACTCAAAGTGAATTTCTAGCAAATGGTGCTGTGGCTGCTATTAAATTTATTGATGGTGAATACATCATCCCTACTTTTTATGTATGATGTCGCTGATGTGGTGATTTTTTTAAAGCTCCATGGTGAGACTTTCTTCAAATTCACCCCTTCCATCTGGCCCATAGTGCTGTAAGTGACTTTAGGTTAAGATGCCATTTAACAAATTAATTTACCATGTTGATATTTTATGGTAAGGTTTTGCAAAACCATTAACTAAACCATACTTAAATATATATATATATTGGGATGTTTTTGATGTGCTAAGATTTTATATAAATTTGTTATTTATCTTGATGAAAGGCAGATAAATAAATGTTCCTATTGTGCCTAATAACTCAACTCTTTGCTTTCACAAGGCCAGAGCAAGGCTGAAAGGAAATTCATCTCAAAGCTATTAAGAAAAGTCAGATAGAAAAGGAGCATAAAAATGAAATGAACTATGGTGAAAGGGCCAGACCCTCTTCCAGCCTGCTCTACATCATCCCAGCTACCCAAATGGAACAAAGATTTAGAGTTCCAAACGGACCCCAAGACTAGAAAGAAATGATATGGGATGGTCTGAGAAAGGGATCAATTCATCCTGTGTTCATAGGAGACAGAGGGAGAAAAAGAGATCATTTAGAAAAAAGTCTCAACAGCCTAAACCAGAAATGATATGCCCTACCCCCAGCCACCACCACGGCTGCATTTGAATACACCTCTAAAGCAGACCTTGCTCCATTGCTCTGTTTCTTGCTCACATATGCAAGGAGACAAAACAAAGGAAGTGGAGAAACCACCTGGATGCTTTGATACTTGTTGGACTGGTTGGTTCTAGCCTTCAAGGTCACTGAAGCCTCTGCTGGCCAGAACACCAAGAATTTGCTGTAGGGTGTGTGTGTGTGAGAGAGAGAGAGAGAGGGGGAGAGAGAGAGAGAGACAGAGAGAGAGAGAAAGCACCCCTCAGGGAGGGAGGCCACATGGCAAATCCCTCTCCTCTTGGGATTTTGGCCATGCACACACAGCATGTTTATCAAGCTCCCAAGTCTAGGACTTGAATTGCACAGTTGGTTATGTGGGATCCAGCTGCCTTAACCACCATGTCTCAGGCTGACCCAAAGTGACATTTTTTTTTTTTTAGTCCCTACTACTGCATAGCCCAGAGCTTGATGTCACACTGGCTCCTGTATAATGTGTCTGAAACTGTGTATTTTATCTTTCAGTCAACTTGGAGGCCCATTCAAATCCCTGAGGAAACCACCCACCTAATGCTATCCCTTTAGCTGTAGTGTTCTTTTTTCTTGGTCCAAATTCTGTCTATTCTTCAAAAGATAGCCCAAGCTATTTCCACTTGAGAAATCTTATGTAGCATCATTGGCCAATTCTTGTGGCCACTTTCTTTTTAAAAAAAAAAAATTAATTAATTATTTATTTCCATTTGTTATTGTTAGTTTCTTTTTTATTTGACGAGAGAGAGAGAGAGAAAGGGAAAGTGAGAAAGCAAGCCACCAGGTCCAGGACTTGAACCATGGTTGGCCATGTGGGAATCCAGCACCCTTATTTATCCACCACACCACCTGCTGGTCCCTGTGGCCACTTTCTTTACCTGTCTGGAGAATTGCCTTATAAGACACAGTCCACTTTTCCCTATAACCCTATGAATGCTGGATACTCACTTCCAGCTCCACTGCAGCTAGAGTGTTGGCATGGGATCTAGGTTCTCCCAGTGAAATGCCCATACACCAAGCTAGCTGTAAGAAGAAACTGAGACAGTGCAGAATCCATCCTGGTGGCCAGTTGGGGCAGCAGCACTGGCAGATCATCTGGCTGCCAGAGGCAGTAATTGCTATGGTCCCTGCAGCCAAATTTTGTGTTGGTCATATTGTCTGGGCAAGAATCACAGTCTGCACCAAACAGCAATAGCTGTGATGTCTTTGCTAGTCCAGTCCAGTTGCCTGCATAATTTGGAGTATTCTTTCTTTCTTTCTTCTTCTTCTTTTTTTTTTTTTTAAGTATAGAATAAAGGTTTTTTGTTTTCTTTTGTTTTTGTTTTTTTAAGAACTATTTTATTGGGGCTGGCAGGTGGTGTGGTGGTCAAGGGCGCTAGACTCCCATATGACCAACTGTGGTTCAAGTACTGAACCTGGAAGCTTGCTTTCTCACTTTCTCTCTCTCTTTCTCTCTCTCTTGCTCTCTTGCTCTCTCACTCGCTCTGTCCCTCTCTAGTCAAATTATTAAAAGAAAGAAGAAAGAAAGTTAAATAAAATAATTCTCTTTTATTTATTTTTTGTTTTTTTTTTTTGACCAGAGAGGGACAGAATGAGAGAGAGAGAGAGAGAGAGAGAGAGAGAGAAAGAGAGAGAAAGCAAGTTGCCATGGTTGAACCTTGGTCAACCATGTGGGAGTCCAGCGTCCTTAACCACCATGCCACCTGTTAGTTCCAATTTGGAGCATTATTCCTGCCTGCATACTCTCCAAGCCTGATTCTTTAGCCTCCCAGAAATTCTATAAGCTACCTACTACTTTTTTTCTTTATAAAACATTTTTTTTAAAATTGAGCTATAATCCACATGCTGTATAATACCTCTTTAAAGAGTATAATTCAGGTCTAGCCTCCATGGTGGACCTGGTGGCATGCCAGACTGCAAAGCTGGAAGCCACATGCTAATCAAAGCTGAGTACCTGGCCTGGTCAGTCTGAAAACACCAGCGTACCTGTATATGTGCCTAGGATCCTGGTGGGGCTGGAGAACTGGAGGCAAGGGATTGCAGCATGAGTGAGCCCCTTGGAAGATTCTCTCTCTCTCATGCATGTGTACATGATTTATCATGAAAAGAAGAGAGAAAGAGAGGGAGGGAGAGAGAAAGATAGATTTTAAAAAATACATATTTAAAGCATGCAACTCAGGGGCAGATGGCACAATGGTAAAATATGATGCCCTGTGAGGCTGACCCACGTGGGTAGGTTTCTGATTCATGTCTGGAGATCTCCCTGAGAAGGCACATGGGTATCCATGATCTGGATCTGGCTGAGGGCATAATGGTTACGTCACTGGACTCCCATGTAGTCAACCACGGATCAAGTTCTGGACCTGGAGGTTAAAAACTCATGCTAGACACATGTGCATGTGTGACCAAAAGCGATTTCTCACTTTCTGTCTCTCTGGTGAGCACATGCACCCTTTAGCAGAAAATTAAAAATCTCTCTCTTTTTTTTGTAAAGACCCCGTTGGGGGTGTTGCGTTTCTGTCTCTCTCACAGGAAGAAGTAAACAAATTAAAATAAATAAATAAATAAATAAATAAGTGTGCAATTCAGCATTTTAAAGTAAATTTATAAGACTGTGTAATGATCACCAAGGTTTTAGAACATTTTTGTCCTAAAAACAAACAAACAAACAAACAAAACAAAAACCTGTGGCTGGCCCCCTTAGTAGAGTGATTAAACACTCTGCACAGGGGGGCCAGCAGGTGGTATGGTGGTTAAGGTGCTAGACTCCCACATGGCCAGCCGCCACTGTTCAATTCCAAGGCCTAATGGCTTTAAAATCATGCCAGGTATATGTGCATGGATGCCCAACCTGAAAGGAGAATAGAGCAGGGATTGTGGCATGGTCATTCCCCCTGAGGTGTTATTTCTCATGTTCCCTCTCTCTATCTCTCTCTGGTGAGTGCACATGCCCTGTGAAAAAAATCTAAAATAAGAATGTAAAAAATGCTCTGCATATGGGCTGGCAAGTGGCATGGTACTTAAAGACGTTGAACTCCCACGTGGCCAAGCACGGTTTGAGTCTCAGACCTGGCAGCTTGCTTTCTCACTTTCTCTCTGTCTGTCATTCTCTGGTCAAATTAAAACAAATAATAATAATAAATAAAGTTAAATAAAAATAATTATTAAAAAAAAAGTTTCTGTATAGGGAGCTGGATCCTGTATAGCTGACCACAGTTAAATGCCAGTCCCTGTGGCTTCCAAAATGTTCTGGCACATGTGAATGCCCACTCAAAATCCCAATGGGATATAGAAATGGGGGAAAAAGTATTGTGGCATGACTACTTCCCATAGGGAGGGTTCCCTTCCTTTTTTGTCTATGTATAATTTTTTCATTTAGATGTTATGTCTTCATTTCTCTTGAGTATTTACTGAAGAATGGAATTTCTGGGTCATATAGTAGCTATGTTTAGCCTTTTGAGAAACTGCCATATTTTTCTAAAGTGATTCCTTCATTTTGATTACCATTGGCAATGTCTGAGGGCTCCAGTTTTTCCACATCCTTGCCAATACTTGTTATCGTCTTTTTCATTACAGATAACTTAATGGGTATTAAGTGATATTGCATTATGGTTTTGTCAACTAATTTTTTTAAAAAAATATTTATTTAATTTTATTTATTATTATTTTAAAATTTTTGCTACAGGGCAGTACATTCACGAGAGAGAGAGAAAGAGGATGTGAGAAACCAAGTCACCAGGAAAAGGACTGGAACCACAGTCAGCCATGTGGGATCCAGCACCTTAACCACCATGCCACCTGCTGACCCCTTCTCAATTAATTTTTAAATAAATTATTTCTGCTTAAATTTAGTTTCTTACAACTAGAATCTTCACTGATCCATTCCTAGTCCATTCATATTGGTCTGCCCTTTCTCTAAACTATACTAAATAATTGCGGCATGGCCATTCTCCCTGAGGCATGATTTCTCACGTTCCCTCTCTGTCTCTCTCTGGCTAGGGCACATGCCCTATGAAAAAACCCTAAAATAAAAATGTAAAGAATGCTCTGCATATGGGGCTGGCAAGTGGTGTGGTGCTTAAAGAACCTGAACTCCAAATGTGTACAAATCCCTGGATATAAGATGCTTTTCTCTCCTGGGATGTAATTAAGTGGGTGTCAGTGAGCCCATCACCCATTTCTGTGTGTCCCCCATACTGCCTAGCCTGGAGCTTAGCATCTATGAGGTTAAATACACAGTTGTTCATTGGAAGATTGTGTTGATTAATTCATCAAAATAGTTCCTTGTTTACCTCAAAATTCTGAAAATGTCTTTCATTTCATGTCATTTCATTCATGTCTAAGTAGACTCAATCACGCAGACATGTAACAGGTGCTGGGGACATGGATTTGTTCTAATTTTATCTCTACTGATTACCAGCTGTGGAACCCAGAGCCAGTTAATTAACTTTTCTGAACTTTGGCTTTCCTACTTACAAAGAGAAATGATAACAGATATCTATGTAAGTATTACAAGGATTAAACTAAATCCTATATGTAAGACAATAGGACAGTGGTATATGGAGGTTGCTTAATAAATATTAGTTTCCTCTATATGCCCACATTCCTCCCAATCTTTTTCCTAGTAATCAGTTGAGAAATGCATCTTAGTTAAACTTGCTGTTTATGGCTTTTTTCAGGAAGATGAAGGAAGGCAGCTGCTAACTTGACTTCAGTACTGTTCCTGCAAAGGAGTATTATGTTGAGGGGTGGCAATGGAAGTCAGGGGAGAGAAAGTAAGACCTTATCCAAGCCCAATTTAAAGAGTAGTAAACTAGGGACCAGCAGTTAGCATAATGGCTATGTCGCTGGACTCCCACGTAGTCGACCACGGTTTGCGTCCTGGACCCAGTGGCTTAAACTCACGCCGGGAGCGTGTGCCCGAGAACCCGAGAAGAGAAGGGATTGCGGCGTGGCCATCCCCCCTGGGGGGTGATTTCTCGCTTTCTGTCTCTAAGTCTCTCTCTCTCTCTCTGTCTGGCAAGCGCACGCGCCCTATAGCAAAAACCTCTCCTAAATAAATAAATAAATAAATAAATAAATAAATAAATAAATAGTAGTAAACTGTTGTTTTAGAGGTCAAGGATGAAATTGCCACTGGGAAGGAAGGAACAGGATGCAAGGGATGCCTGAGCTCTGCTGTTTACATGATCTGTTTCCCCAAAGGACTCTTTTTTTGGGTTATGACCGCATAGGCATAGAATCTTTTTGACGCAAAGTTGATGTTTATTTCAGATGGTCTATTCTAGGGGTATTCTGGGATCTGACTGGAAAAAGCCATGTGTATACCACAGGCTGAAGGATTAACAGGGGAGTGGCTGGCAGGAATGTTCGTGTGTTACAGGAAGATCATTGTTTGTGGCAGCTGTCTTTATCCATCATAAGTTCAGAGAAATCTTCCATCCTGGAAGGCTTAAAATAAAGCACTTAAAAGAGTAAAACTTTTGTAACATGGTCGTGAGGGGGTTAAGCTGACATCTACTTAATAAACCAATAGGTGCTAAATCTGGTTTTTGAATGACCTTTACCTAGAGGACAATATAACTTGCTATTTATTTAGTGTTAAAATTTTGTCTTTTACCAGGTGATTTAAATTCCTTTAGCAGAGGTCAAAGTCCTGCTACAGATTCCTCAGATGACAAATAAATTGAGAAGGATTAATGGACTAATATCTCTATTAATGTGTAAATCACAGGATGCAGAACCTTCATGAGAATGGATTTTAGTAGTGGCAGAGGGAAACAATTATGAGAAAACTAGACACATTATGAATGAGAAAATGGCATGCAGCATGGGGAGGCTGCAAATACAGAATTGAACTTTTTGGTTTCTCCAAGAGCTAGTCTATCTGGCTTCATTTATCATTCAACATATATTTTGTGACCCTCGACTATAGATCAGGTTCTGTGCTGGGAACTTGGATGACAAAGGGCCTTTATTGTGAAGATTTTTTATGGTGTGTACAGACCAACCTAATCTTCCTATAGTTAAATTCTGTAACTCAGGAGCCTGAATCCTAGCCTTGCCCTAGTGGAACTATGGCCAACCTATACATGTGAACATGAGAGTGAAAGTTGTTGTAAGCCCCTGATTTTCAGGGAGTTGTTACATAGTATCATTAAAGTAATAGCTGACTAATACTTCATGATAGTTCAGATTGTCTTCCAAAAGCATAAGAGAGCTACTGAAGAATTTTTATCCAGGAAAAATTGATCATTTTTGTATTTTGGAATGATCTCTCTGGTGGCAAAGGACTCCTAGGAAGTCACTGCTTCTTTTTTTTTTTTTGGAGAGGTTTTCGCTATAGAGCACGTGCGCTTGCCAGACAGACAGAGAGAGACATAGAGACAGAAAGCGAGAAATCACCCCCCAGGGGGGATGGTCACGCTGCAATCCCTTCTCCTCCATTCTCCTCTCAGGATCTTGGGTACGCACGCACACGCACCCGGCGTGAGTTTTAAGCCACCAGGCGAACCGCGGTCAACTACGTGGGAGTCCAGCCACATACCCATTACGCTAACTGCTGGTTCCCACTGCTTCTTCAAATGAAACACATGGAACAGAACTCAAGCCCTAAGTACCTGTTGATCCGAAGACAATGAGAGCTAAGTAGAGCATATTAACCCTAACCTATAGCTTGGAGCCTAAAGAATGTGTCAAAGACAGCCAGTCTAAACCAGGGAGACCTTTGAGGACACTGCTACAATCACGTAGACTATAACTTGGGAAGTGACAGAGAGAGAGAATGGATTACTTAAGAGGTAGAATCGACTGATCTTGGTGAATGACTGATCTGATGTGAGGGCAGCAGGACAGGAAGGCTAAATGTGACTTGGTCACTGAGATAAAACACTCATAAGAAGAGATGGCAAGTGAAGTAGACAGGTAGGTTCATTAAAACGTATTAAATTTGTGTGTCTATGAGATATCCAGGAGATATTTAGATATTCAGATCTAGAGAACAGGAGAATGATCTGGCTGACAACATGACTTTGGTATCATCACAAACAATAGCAAGAGGACCCCAGCAAATACATGAACCTTACCAAAGAGATTAGGTCATGTGAGAGTAAAAGGGGCACAAGAACCAAATTCCAGGTGGCATTAACATTTAAAACTTCAGTAAAAAAGAAGAGCCTAGTGGGACCAGCAGTTAGCGTAATGGCTATGTCACTGAACTCCCATGTAGTCGACCGTGGTTCAAGCCCCGGACCCGACGGCTTAAATTCATGCCGGGTGCGTGTGCATGCATGCCCAAGATCTCAAGAGGAGAATGGAGGAGAAGGGATTATGGCGTGGCCATCCCCCCTGGGGGGTGATTTCTTGCTTTCTGTCTCTGTCTCTCTCTGTCTTTCTGGCAAGTGCACACGCCCTATAGCAAAAAAAAAACCTCTGGGGGAAAAAAAAAAGAGCCTAATAAGGAGCCTGAGGAGAAGCTGCAGAAAGTAGGAGATGGGGAGTCAGTCATGCAAACCAAGAGAACAAAGTTGCACAAAAGAGGGAGTGGCAACTGGGGCAAATTTTGCAGGGAGAAAGAATGTACCTGAGCTAAAGAGAGTCAGTTACTGGTTCTGGAGGCAAAAAGAATTGGATTTCAGGCCCCGTCTATATCACATAGTCCCTGGTGTACTGAATTGTGGTGTTGGAAATCATGCATCAACCTTGGATTTGAATATCCAAGTAGGCCTGAGAACACACTGGGCACATGCATGGGCACCCACAATCCTGAGGAGCTAGAGGGCTGGGGAGAGGGGGGTCAGTGCAAGGAGACCCTATTAAGGTTCTTTCTTACTCTTTCTCTCTCTTTTATATGCATGCACTATCATTTAAAAAAAAGAATTGTGTTTGAGTCCTAGGTCAACAATTTATAGCTGGGGTTGGCAGGTGGTGTGGTGGTTGGGGTGCTAGACTCCCGCATGATTGAATGTGGTTCGAGTCCCAAACCTGGAGGCTTGCTTTCTCACTTTCCCTTTCTTGTTCTCTCTGGCTCTCTCTGGTCAAATGAGAAAACAAAATAATAAATAAAAAAATCAAAATAATTTTTTTAAAAAGTTATAGCTATGACACCTCACCTCTTGAAGGCTGTTTTTTCATCTATAAGATGAGAACAATTTTAGTATTTATCTCATATTACTCTGAGATTATGGTATGTATTTACCTACACATCTGACACATAATGAACCTTCATTAAATCCTAAATATTATTATCATCAGCTGTTATTTAGCAAATGGAAGTCATTGATGACCAAGGTTAGAGCAGTTTCAATGGTGTCTTGGGACAGAATCCACGGTACAGTGGGTTAGGGAGTGAGTAGGAGTTAATAAATTGGAGAAATAAATGTAGAAAAACCTGTTGCCACCCACGAGGTAGAGAAAAAAAATACATACAAGATAAAAAAACTTGAAGGAGAGCAAACAGAAGACAACTTTGCTTTGTTTTTGAGATAAAATAAACTGTATTTACAGGCCATAGAGAGAGTTTCAGGAAAGGAAAGAGAAAGATAATTGGTAAAGCAGAGCCATAGAGAAAGAGAGAAATAGAACCCCAAGAATAGGTGGTAGACTAAGCATTCAACTAGTAAAAAAAAAAAAAAAAAAAAAAAAAAAAAAAAAAAAAAAGCCAGTTTTACCAATGGAAAGAGAAGGAAAAAAATTTCAAAAAAGATAGTACAGTGAGATGTTGAAAATTTTATTTTGCAGAATACCAAAGAGCTGTAAACTGGGCAGACTTGCCAGGCAGGGCTACAGCTCTAGAGAACAGCAATAGGAGTGGGCTGTACTTCCAAGAAGGCTGTTCATGGAGTCGAAGGTCTTGGGTCAGTAGCAGAGGCTCTGGAAGGCTCCTCAAATAGGAGGTGGGGTATAACGTCACCTTCTAGTGAAAGGTAGTGTGTGTCCCATGTGACGCCCTTCCTCAAGCCTTTTGTGAACACATGAAATTTACGAAATCACTATTGTAATAGGATTTCCTGTGGAAAATGATTTAAGGGGCTGAAATGAGCATCCTAACTGCCAGAGACAAAATGCAGGATGCAGAAGAAACCGACAAGACTCACACATGCGGAGATACTTAGGGTTTAGGGCTTAAGTCAAGTTACTTAAATATCTTATGGGCAAAAGGATACCCAATGTGATATCTTGGTTATATAAATTTGTGAAAGGGGTTGCTGATGAGATTGAACAGAGAACAATTCTGCTGAAGTAGTTGACTTTTCCAACAACCCGATACCATGTGTGTGTATAATTTTCTCTTCTTCAGCTAAGTGGGAGGCAAAGTCATTTGCTATAAAGGCAGAGATTTTATTGGTCTTTATTTGAAGTTAAGTCAAGTTAATCTTGCCATTTTTTTTCCTTTTTTCTCCTGTCCCTACTGTGTGTTTAGTTTCATAGCTGACAAACCTATATCAAACTTTAAGTGATGAAATAAAAAAAAAAAAAACCAGCATGGTGAAGACTAATTTTTCATCCAATTTTTTCATTACTATGTTCATTGTGCAAAGTGAGGCATACCTGTTCCAAGAATTTACAGCAAATGCCTTTTATTTAAATACCTTTAACTTAAAGGCATTTATATCACATAATTAGAAAAATGATAATAACAATCTTTTCATCTCTCAGGGCAGCAGAGACCAGTAAGTATTACTGTCTCCATATGACAGGTGAAAAACTTTAGCATGATGAGACTGAATCACTTCCTCAAGGGCCCTTTGTATTCCAGGGCATCCTAGTTTCTGAATATGTGGTAAATCATATAAACTTCCAAACAAGAACAGGGAACAAGTAAGCTATCATCTATTAATATTTATGGAGCCCTTGTGTCATGCTCATCCTATGGTGAGTGCTATAAATTATTAAAAATAAGATGTGCAATGCACATTCCTGGACTTAAAAATTCTATAATCTGGTTAGAGAGATCAAGCCTCAACACATTAAAAGTTTACAAAGAATATTAGAAATAAATAACTATTTGAGACAATGACAGGAAAAAATCCTGAGGCATGTATTATGTCAGCAGTAAGTGGAAAAGACAATAAATTGGAGGTAGAAGGAAACGACAGGACAGATATGTTTGGAGTTGAAGAGAAACCTTCATGAAGGAGTGGGAATGTATCTGGACCTTGGAAAATGGATAGCAGTTGGAGAGTCTCATAATCATTATTGATGGTCTTCTATAAGAGCAATTGTATAATTGTGGAACTTCATGGGTCTCCATTTGAGAGGACACTTTCAGACAGAAGTCTGAAAACAATTCCCTTTGTTGGGAACCAGCAGTTAGCGTAATGGCTATGTTGCTGGACTCCCACGTAATCGACCGCGGTTCGCGTCCCGGACCCAGTGGCTTAAAACTCACGCCAGGCGCATGTGCATGTGTGCCCAAGATCCCGAGAGGAGAATGGAGGAGAAGGGATTGCGGCGTGACCATCCACCCTGGGGGGGGTGATTTCTCGCTTTCTGTCTCTATGTCTCTCTCTGTCTGTCTGGCGAGCGCACGCACCCTGTAGCAAAAACCTCTCAAAAAAAAACAAAAACAAAAACAAAAAACAATTCCCCTTGTATAAATGTCAAGAGGAGAAGGAATTAGGAGAAAATCTCACTAAAGACTAACTTTACTAAAATCTTATGCCTCCTCCACCCCTGAACTGGTCCTGCTGGATTAGGTTGGATTTCCTTAGGATCTCACAACTCTATATGTCACACTTATCTTTCCTGTGCCTAAAATCTCTGCACCTGTGACATGAAAGAATTCTCAAGAATTCTCACCCTAGTTCTTGGAGCTTTATTATGCTTTGCTACTACATGATGTGAAAGAGAGCCCTTTCCCAAACCTTGTGAATTTTCCAGTGTCCACTTCAGTTTTCTGAGGCAAACACTGTGACCTGGGTAGAGTCATGGCAGGACAGGATGTTGCTGTCTTTCATTTCCCAAATGGCAGACTGATGGATGAGGGTCTTAAAAATCAACAGTTTGGGGTTTCTACTCATTTGAAAATGGGATGGTAAGTTGATGGAGATAGAAAAGACACTGAATAGTGGTTGTCACTAGATCCTCTGGATTCACTCACTGAATACTTTCTGGGCAGCAGACTCACATTGGAACTACTTTTCAAGAAACAAGTAATCTATAATCTGAGTCCAGCTGGCTCTGTACTTGTCCATTGCCTCACAGGCTTCCCCAAATACACACCTGCACCCTTTTTATCCTTCCACACAAAAGTCTTATTCTCTTATTTTTCTCCTACAGTGCGGTTAGGTGACCCATAAAGAACTGATTTGTTTGTTACATGGAAACATCCAGCTCTCCATTCAGAAGCACAGTTGAGTTGATCCAATGGAGCATGGGGAATCCTCTTTCTACTCGGAACATATAGAATTGTGTCATACTAAAAACATTTTTAAAAGTACATAGCCATGCTTGAAAGTAGGAAGTAGAAATGTCTAGTGTCAGAAATTAAGAGTGAATTCACATAGGTGAATAGTACTTAGATATCATGAACAATCCTATCAACTTAAGGTATGGATTTTTTTTTTTTTTTGGAGAGGTTTTTGCTATAGGGCGCGTGTGCTCGCCAGAAAGACAGAGAGAGACAGAGAGAGAGAAAGCGAGAAATCACCCCCCAGAGGGGATGGCCACGCTGCAATCCCTTCTCCTCCATTCTCCTTTCGGGATCTTGGGCACGCACGCATTAAGCCACCGGGTCCGGGACTCGAACCGCAGTCGACTACGTGGGAGTCCAGCGACATAGCCATTACACTAACTGCTGGTCCCAAGGTATGGATTTTAACAACTGTCAAAGATGATGGTCAAGTCTTAGAACTCCTGTACATGGAGGTAGGCTGAAGTTAGAGTTTCCGCAGGACATGACCCAGGCACTCATGCTTAGGCCATGAATGTCTAAAAAGAAAACAAAATCCGCATCCTCTACTACCTATGCAGGCTTGTATTCTCCCCAGATTTTCATGATGTAGAAGCCCTGAGACAAGATTGTAAATGTTCAATCTCTTGCAATAAATATTTGCATATTTATTGTTTTGTTTTTGTTTTAAGAAACTGGCAAGGGACCAGCAGTTAGCGTAATGGCTATGTCGCTGGGCTCCCACGTAGTCGACCGCGATTCAATTCCCAGACCCGGTGGCTTAAAACTCACGCCAGGCACATGTGTGTGCGTGCCCAAGATCCCGAGAGGAGAATGTAGGAGAAGGGATTGCGGCGTGGCCATCCCCTCTGGGGGTGATTTCTCACTTTCTATCTCTCTGTCTCTCTCTGTCTATCCAGCAAGCGCATGCGCCCTATAGCAAAAATCTCTCAAAAAAAAAAAAAAAAAGGCAAAAAAAAATAAATAAACTGGCAAATCATTTTCCAATTATTTACCATTTTGCATTATCATTAAGAATGTTATGAGTAATCCAGCTTCTCTACATCCTTGTAAGAATTCGCTATTGTCACTTTTTGTTTTAATTATTCTGATAGGTGTGTAATGATATCTTATTGTGGATGTGTGTGCTTGAGAAAGAGAGAGAGAATGAATGCTCCCAATGGAGTATGATCATGCCACAATCCTTTTTTCTGCATTTCTACATCTTGTCAGGATTTGGGGCACACATGTACACATGCTTGGCATATTTATCAGAGTGTCGGGGCCAGGACTTGAACTGTGATTGGCCATGTGGGATCAGGCTCCCTATGCATGTGGCTTAAATGCCGTGCTTTTGTGGTTTTAATATGCAGTTCTCTAATGGCTAAGAGAGCATCTTTTTGTGTGTTTTTGTGCCATCTGTATATCCTTTTCAATGATATGACTGTTTATGTCCTTTGTCCATATTCTATGGATTTTTTTTTTTTTTTCTGTTGAGTTTTGTGAGTTCTAGATACCAATCCCTTGCCAGGGATGTGGTTTGCTAATAATTTCTCCCAGTCCATAGCTTATCTCCTCCTCCTCATAATAGAATTTTTTTTTTTTCAGAGCACAAGTTTTAAATTTTCAAAGAAGTCCAATTTATCAACTTTTTATTTTACGGATTGTGCTTTTAGGGGCCCCTGGGTAGGGCCATGTTTTTTCCTGAATTGTCTGGAAGTGGTAGAGTGGCTATAGTCTAAAAGTTTTCCATCTTCCTGGTCCTTAGCTAGAGAGAGCAGTTTGGGGGAACTTTTTATATCTGTGTTCATTGACATTCCTGTGTTGCCATCTTCAAGGCACTCAGTCTGGGGTATATGAAGCAAAGAGAGTATTTAGGGAACTCAATCCTAAATAATTCCTTGAGTCCTGAGGGCCCTAGTTAGTCTATTTTTTCTCCCTACCATTTAAAGTTCTTTTCTTTCAACATACAATGTCTAGAGTTTTTAATTGTATTGGGTTGTCAGAAAAGTCATGACATATTTTTCTGGGGGTTTTTTGTTTGTTTGTTTGTTTGTTTTTTTAATGCAAAAATGTTGCTACGCCATCTGCTGGTCCCAAAAGTCATGACACGGTTTTACATAGAGAAATAGGTCAATGTGTCATGATTTTTCCGATGACCCAATACTTAGTGGGAGGAATGAGGAAAAAGTATATCTACTCCATCTTCCTCAAAGAAGAAATTCTGCTTTTATTTTTTTATTAGGGATTTACAACTAAAGTCTGATATAAGAATTTAGGACATCAGGTTTTTAAAAAATATTATGAATAGTCCTAGTAAGCTATAAGAACACAGCTCCTTAACAGTCAAAGACAGAGCCACTGAGATGAATACACATTTGGAGAATTCACAGATTTAATTTACACATTAAGTCAAGCCACAAATAAGTAGTAAAATGTGTATGTTAATACAGGTCAGGAATAATGGCTTTTTAGGACAGGTTGAGCCAAGTTAAATAGGTCATAGAGGAAGTAACTATAGGAGTGTCATGAGTGGAGCTCTTTCTTTGAATTAATCTGGGAAGGCTGCCTAAAGAAAATGATGATTCAGGACTTTCTTATACAATATGGGAAAAGGGTTTGCCAATTGGATGGTAAAAAACTACAAGGTGTAATATTTTTCAAGGCATTTTAAATTTCAGATATTTTGTTTTTCAACTCTTGAAGTTTCATTTCTATATTTAATTTTTCACTATTCTCATTTTGTTCATGTTTTTCCCTATCTTCTTAAATGAAGGGAGCATAATTTCCAACAGTTGTACTCTGTGGAAAAGGCAATGAGTAAGAAAAGAATTGAAGAGCATCTCTGAGGGAGGTTGAGGGAGATAATTGGGATGTAAAAGATGAGGGATATAAGGTAAAATCAAGATCTTAGAATTTCTGAGATATAGATTCATGTGCATATATATATTGCAGAATCATTTGAGAATACATTATATACCTTTAACCCTAAATATTTCAGTCTATCCTTTTCCAAGAAAAATTAATATTTTTAATATAATTACCATGCAATCATCAAATTCAAAAATTTAATATTGCCACAATATTATTATCTAATATTCAGGACACATTCAAATTTTGTCAGTTTTCCCAGTAATGCCTTGACAGTAATTTTCTTTTCGTTCTGACCCATATTCAACCTAGAATCATGTGTTGCATTTGGTTATGTTTCTCTAGTGTTCTTTATTTAAAAAAAATTTTTTTTAAGTTTATTTATTTCCTCCATGAGAGAGAGAGAGATAGGGAAAGATAGTGAGATAGCACCCACAATAGGGTCCTGAGGTCGAATCCAACCCATTTTGACCATGTCCAGATCATGAGCAATCACTTGCCCAATGTACTTAAAAAGGTCTCTGGATGTGAACATTTCCATGTGGATCAGACTTGCTGAGTGTCATTTTAATTGATGCACTCTCCCCCTTATATTTTTAATAAAAATATAAATTTATATTTATTTGTTCCACAAGGTGGGGAGAAACAGAAGGCACCCCTTCATGGTGTAATACTATGCCCAACCGCCTAGATCAGGGGCACAAATATGTGCCCAGTGTGCACAGGGAGACCTCAGGACATGAACCTGGGATCTTCTCACATGGCTTCAACATGATGGAGCATTGCATTACTACTGCACCACTGCAGCTGGCTCATTTACTCTTCTTTAACCTGGAACAATTTCTTAGCCTTCCTCTTTGTCTTTTATGACATTGACATATTTTTAAAATAATTTATTTTTAAATTGAGATGTAATAATTTTACATATTTTTACAACTGACAAGTTAGTATTTCTCCTTTTGTTATTAACAAACAATAATTTCTGGCACTTTTCATTCCCTTTATAGGTCTAAATTTCTTTCTTTGTTTTGAGAGATTTTTTCTATGGGGCATGTGACCTTGCCAGAGAAACAGAGAGACAGAAAGCAAGAAATCACCCCTTCTCCATTCTCTTCTCGGGATTTTGGGCATGCATACACATATGCCTGGCATGAGTTTCAAGCCTTTGGGTCTGGGGCTTGAACCACAGGGCCATGTGGAAGTCCAGCACCTTAACCACTATACCACCGTCTGGCCCCTAGATCTAAATTCCTATCTATTATCTTTTTTAATTTTTAATTTGCCAGAGAGCTAATGTCCTAGAGAAAGATGGCAGCTGAGGTGGGAGAGAGGGTAAGAAAGCACTCTCCCTGGGGGGACAGTCATGACACAGTCCTTTCTCCTCTACCTCTCCTTTCAGGATTTTGAGAATACACACACATGTGCCTGGAGTGTCTTCTAAGCCACTGGGTCCTGGATTTGAACTGTACAGTCAGTCATCTGGGATCTAGATGCCTTTACCACCATGCCACTGGCTGTGCCACTGCTATCATTTTTGATCTGCTTGAAAAATTCCCTTCGTCATTTAAAAAAGTCTGCTTCAAATAAATTTTCTCAGCTTCGTTCTCATGAAAATATCCTAATTTTGCCTTCATTTTTGAAATATAATTTTAGTGGATGATGAATTCTAGATTTTCCAGCTTTCTTTCAGGAAAGTTGCCTCTCCATTGTCTCCTAGATTACACAGTTTTAGATGAGAAATACACTATAATTCTTATCTTGGCTGTTTTTTCTATGTCTTTTAAAATTTATTTATAACTTTTCCTTTATTGTATTTTTCAGCATTTTGATTATGATGTTCTTGGCATTTTTTTTAGGTTTATTCTATTTCTTGAGGTGGTAATTTAGATTACTAATTTTAGATTTTCCTGCCTTCTATTGATATATAGGTAATTAAAGTCACATTTTTCCCTCTAAATACTGCTTTATTATATTCCATACATTTTTATATGTTATGTTTCATTTTCATCTAGCCCAAGATATTTTCCAAATTCTCCTTCTTTGACTGCTGATTATTTAGAAGTCTATTGCTTATTTTCTATTTAAGATTTTCCAAAATTCCATTTTGTTGTTGACTTCTAATTTAATTCTGCTGTGATCAGAGAACATACTTTGAATAATTTCCATCCTTTTAAATTGATTGAAACTTGTTTTATGGAGTAGCATATGGTCTATCCTGTAATGTTTCATGGGTGCTTGAAAAGAACATGTATCCTGCCATGGTTGGAAATAGTGTTCTAAGAATGTCAGTTAGGTCAATCTGGTCAGTAGTGTTGTTTAAATCTCTTATATTCTTATTTAGTCTTTAGTTCTATCAATTGTGGGAAAGGAATGTTGAAGACTCTGACTATATTTTTTTCCTAAAGTATTTATTTTATTTTATTTATTATTATTATTTAATTTGAAATAGGGCACATGTGCTCACCAGAGAGAGAGAGAGAGAGAGAGAGAGACGGAAAGTGAGAAAGCAAGCCTCCAGGTCCGAGACTTGAACCCTGATCAGTCATGTGGGCGTCCAGCACTGCAACCACCATG
Organism: Tupaia tana; assembly: GCA_026018925.1. Taxonomy (NCBI): domain Eukaryota; kingdom Metazoa; phylum Chordata; class Mammalia; order Scandentia; family Tupaiidae; genus Tupaia; species Tupaia tana. Next base: position 186,374,580 of record JAKSZU010000003.1, on the reverse strand, counting down.
CCACTTGCTGGTCCCATGACTATAGTTGTTGAATTGTCTACTTTTCCACTTAATTCTGTTGATTTTTGCTTCTTGTATTTTAGAGCTCTGTTTTTTAGGTGTATGTATACTTTAAAAAGCATATTGCCAGAGAGTGCATGTGCTCACCAGAGAGATATGGGGGGACAGAGAGAGAAAGAGAAAGTGAGAGTGCCCCTATATAGCACGGTCATGCTGCAATCCCTTCTCCTTATTTTCTTTCCTTTTCTGGATTTTCAGCATCTACACACATGCACTGGGCATATTTTTCAAGCTACTGGGTCTGAGACTCAAACCATGCTGTCAGCCATGTGGAATCAGCCACCTTAACCACTATGCTGGCCTACATGTATGGTATATATATTTTTATAATTTTTATAGCTTCTTACTTAATGTATTAACTCTTTCTTCCTCATGAATTTGCTCCTTTCTACAGTAGTAGTCTGAATGTTTATTTTGTCTGATGCTATTCAGTTGTCGAGAAAGTCATGGCATAATTTTCTATGTTTTTCTATGCAAAAATATGTCAGGATGACCCAATAATATGGCCACCCCAGTTTTGTGTGGTTACTGTATGCATGATATATATCATTTGTCAACATATGTATATTTACTGTTGTTGCTCTTGGGGTTACAGTCTATATTAACTATAGACTTAGTTCCAGGAAAATATAACAACTATGCTCCAATATTACTCCATTTCAACTTCCTTCTTTTGTGCTATTATAGTCATATATTTTCGTCTGTATGTGTTATAACTCAATAATATAGTGCTATAATGATTGATTTATACAATCTTATGCTTTTAAAGGAAGGGAAGAAAGAAAATATATTTATCTGTAAACTATGTTTTATCTACTCTATAGTTATAAATGTATTTATTATGTATTATATTTATTTATCTTTTCTATTTACTCAAATATTTACCATTCCTGTGCTCTTCATTTCTTTCTGTGGATTTTATTTAGCATTTGATATTGTTTCCTTTTAGCCTGAAGGACTTTCTTTAGTATTCCTTTGATTACAGATCAGCTAGCAACACATTCTCTGAGTTTTGATCATCTGGAAATGTCCTTATTTTTAGTTTTGATTAATATAATATTCTTGATTAACAGATTTTTCTTCAAACTTCTTTCCTATATCACTCTACTGTCTTCTGGCCTTCGTATTTCAGGTGTGAAGTCAGCAATTACTCATATCTTTCTTCCCCTACACACAATGAGTCATTTTTTTCTCTTACTGATTTAAAGATGTTCTCTCTCTCTCTCTTCCATTTTTGGCTTTCAACATTTTGACTATGATGTATCCAGTGGTGGATCTCTGGGTTTAACATAACTGGAGATTTGTTAACTTCTTGTATTTGAAGAAATATGTTCATAATCAAGTTTGGAGAATTTTTTACTGTCCTCCCTCTTTCCCTCCTTTCCTTCTTCCTTTCCTTACTTCCTTTCTTCTGACTCTCTCTCACGAGTTTGCTTGATGCTGTCCCACAAGTCTTTGAGGTACCACTACTTTTTCATTAATCTTTTTTCTATTGTTCAGATTGGGAATGTTCTACTAATATATTTTCAAGTGCACTGATTTGTTTTTCTGCCAGCTCTATTCTGTTACTGGGCCCATAGGGGAATTTTAAATTTCAGTTACTGTACAACTCTCAAATTTCCATTTGGTTCTTTTTTTATAGCTTTTATTTATTGAGATATATTATTTTTATATGTTTATAACTTCTTTTAGTTATTTGAACATAATTTTAATTATTTGAATATATTTATAATAACTTAGAATTGTCTACTCAATCCAACATCTGAGGTCATTGACTAATTTATTTTTTTTCCTGAATGTGGGTCACACTTTCTTGTTTTTTTGCATTTCTCATAATTTTCAGTTGACAAGTAGGTAGGTATCTTCATTAATACAAAAAACCTTTAAAAAGTTCGTGGAGGGCCAGCCAGTGGTGTAGTGGTTAAGGCAGCTGTAACACATGTGGCTGACTGCATGGTTTGAGTCCTGGACCCAGTGACTTGAAAAATATACTGGGTGTGGAACCAGCAATTAGCGTAATGGCTATGTCGCTGAACTCCCATGTAGCCAACCACGGTTCGAGTCCCGGACCCGGTGGCTTAAAACTCACGCCGGGCGCGTGTGCGTGCGTGCCCAAGATTCCGAGAGGAGAATAGAGGAGAAGGGATTGCAGCGTGGCCATCCCCCCTGGGGGGTGATTTCTCGTTTTCTATCTCTCTGTCTCTCTCTGTCTGTCTGGCGAACGCATGTACCCTATACCAAAAACCTCTCCAAAAAAAATATATATACTGGATGTGGGACCAGCAATTGGTGTAATGGCTGTTGCTGGATTCCCATGTAGTCGACCATGGTTCAAGTCCCAGACCCACTGGTTTAAACTCAGACCGGGTGTGTGTGTGTGTGTACTCAAGATCCTGAGAAAAGGGAACCAGCAGTTAGCGTAATGGCCATGTCACTGGACTCCCACGTAGTCTACCGCGGTTCGCGTCTCAGACCCGGTGGCTTAAAACTCACGCCGGGCATGTGTGCATGCGTGCCCAAGATCCCAAGAGGAGAATGGAGGAGAAGGGATTGCGGCGTGACCATCCCCCCTGGGGGGTGATTTCTCGCTGTCTCTATGTCTCTGTCTGTCTGTCTGGCGAGCGCACGCGCCCTATAGCGAAAACCTCTCAAAAAAAAAAAAAAAAAAAAAAAAAAAAAAAAAAAAAAAAAAAACGATTCTGAGAAAAGAATGAAGGAGAAGGGATTGCGGCGTGTCCATCCTCCCTGGGGGTGGTAATTTATCGCTGTCTCTCTGTCTCTCTCTGTCTTTCTGGCGAGCGCATGAGCCCTATAGCAAAAAACTCTCTCCCTAAAAAAGAAAAAGAAAAAGGAGGGGACCAGCAGGTGTCATGGTGGTTAAGGCGCTGGACATTCCCACATGGCCAACCACGGTTTGAGTCCCGGACCTGGTGGCTTGCTTTCTAACTTTCCCTCTCTCTCTAACTTTCCCTCTCTCTCTCTCTCTGGTCAAATTAAAATAAAATGAATGGATAAATAAAATAAAATAAATAATTCTTTTAAAAAAGAGAGAGATTTGCTTTATAAAAAAAAAGAAAAAGGAAAAGGAAAAGAAAATGAAAAAGAAAAATATACTGGGTGTGTGTGCAGGTGTGGTCAAAATCCTGAAAGAAGAATGAAGAAGAGGGATTGCAGAGTGACCATTCCCCATGTATGGGTTCAGTCTCACTTTCCCTATTTTCCTCTCTCTAGAGAGCACACATACCCTCGAGCAAATGAGAAAAAGAAAAAGAAAAAAATAAAAGTTCTTGGGAAAACAGAACTGAAGTACAACTTATTTTGTTACAAAATTATTTGAAATCCATGCATACTTTTTCATAATATACATTTTCTATGAACTGTTTGAAGATCTCTCATATTATAGCAACTCTATGTTCTGATTTTCCCCCCTGACTTTTTTCTTTTTTTAAGTTTTTTCCATAGGATACATGTGCTCACCAGAGAGAGAGAGAGAGACAGAAAAACAGTGAGAGGGGACGTGAGAATTCACCCCCCATGGGAAATGGTCACATTGTAATTCCTTCTCCTCCATTCTCCTCTCAGGATTTTGGGCACACATGCCTAGTGTGATTTTCAAGCCACCAGGTCTGAGACTTGAACTGTGGTAGACCAGGTGGGAGTCCAGCGCCTTAATCACTATGCCATTTGCTCCCCTCCACACTTTTAAAAACACATTTTGATTGAACTTTTTCACTCCTGTGGGTTTTCAGATGATTGCTGATGAGTCTCCTTAGATTTTTAAATTCTATTTTAATTTTTTATCCTGGCTAGCTAGTGTTTATCTCAGTCTCAGCATAACTTACTGGGCAACCAATGATTTGAGCAGAGATTTTGCTCAACTACCTTTAGTCTATAGGGTTTCCATCCACTTATTTGTTGGCATATCTATCTGTAAATCAAGAAGTGAGTGCTTTCAAAATTCAGCTAGTTCTGAAGTGTGCCTAGGCTTTTTATTTTTCACTAGGCTTTGCTGGGTTTCCACTGTGTACGTGTGAGGTTTCCAAGTCAGCCAGAAGTGGGTGGTAAGATAATATAGCCCTGCTGTGGCTCATATTTCCAAAACTTCTTTTTAAATTTCTGCCTGATTTCACCACTTATTCCAACTGTGATCACAAACTCAAGTTAGCAGAGTTGGTTTTCTACCAAATTTTGTTACTGACAATGTTGTCATGGCCTTCTGCTTTCTGTCCCAAGTCTAGTCTGCCTCCTCGGGTAGCAAAACTGATGGTTTTCACAACAGCTTCATCTTTTAAAAATTATCATTTTTGGGGCCAGCAGGTGGCATGGTGATTAGGACACTGGACTCCCACATGGCCAACTGGAGTTTGAGTTTCAGACCTGGCAGCTTGCTTTCTCATTTTCCTTCTCTCTCCCTCTCACTCAATCTCTTTAGTCAAATTAAAATTAATTAATTAACTAATTAATTAATTTAATTAAATAATTCTTTAAAAAAAAACTGTCATTCTTGGCAACCAACTGGAGGTGGAAGAATAGAAGTGGACTAGGCAAGAAGACTACAAACTCCTGCTCTTCTTACCTGAAGCTCTAGCAAGAAAAAAAAAAAAGAAAAAAAAATGAAATCGATAAACGCTTCTCAATTTGTTATTTGCCTTAGGATCTTAAAATGGCTGTTTTAGAAACCAGCAGTTAGCGTAACGGCTATGTCGCTGGACTCCCACGTAGTCGACTGAGGTTCGCATCCCGGACCCGGTGGCTTAAAACTTACGCCGGGCGCGTGTGCATGCGTGCCCAAGATCCCGAGAGGAGAATGGAGGAGAAGGGATTGCGGCATGGCCATCCCCCCTGGGGGGTGATTTCTCGCTTTCTGTCTCTCTGTCTGTCTCTGTCTGGCGAGCACACGCGCCCTATAGCGAAAACCTCTAAAAAAAAAAAATGGCTGTTTTAGATAATTTGTCCAATTTATACTTGTTTTTTGAAGAGAGAATTCACCTACCTCTTAATTCTGCCATAGCCAGAAGTACCATCTGCATCCTTGTTAATATCTTATTGGATACCAGACATTGTGAATTTACCTTGTTGGTTGCTGGATTTTTTTTTTTTTTAATTTGACTACAGAGGGAAAGAGAAAGGGGGGGAGGGAGGGGGGAGAGAGAGAGAGAGAGAGAGAGAGAGAGAGAGAGAGAGAGAGAAAGCCTCTACATCTGGGACTCAAACCGCAGTCAGCCATGTGGGAATCCAGAGCCCTTAAGAACCATGCCACTTGCTGGCCCCTGGATTTTATTCTATTTCTTTAACCAATGTTAGATTTTGTTCTGGTGCACATCTTGTCTAGATCATGGTCATGCATGTGCACTATGTATCCCCAAACCTTCCCACGTTGTTTAGCCTTGCAGAGTTTCATGTTCTATCACTGTGCCACTGTCTAGACCTTTGAGGTTTGCTTTTCATCTTTAAAAGCAGATTCAGGGGGCCAGCAGGTGGTGTAGTGATTAAGACAGACACTGGACTCCAACATAGCCAATTACAGTTTGAATCTCAGACCCAGCAGCTTGAAACTCATGCAGGGTGCCTTTGCATGCATGCCCAAAATCCTGAGAAGAGACTGGAGGAAAAGGGATTATGGAGTGGCCATCCCCCTGGGGAGTAATTTCTCACTTTCTCTCCATCTCTCTCTGTCTGTCTGGCAAGAGCATGCACCCTATAGCAAAAATCTCTTAAAAACAAACAAAAAGGTTCAGAACAGCCTTTAATCTAGGACTAATTTAATGCTACTACTAAGGTGATACTCTTTTGAAGACTCTACCAAGCCCTCATTATCTTATCAGATCATTTTTGCTATGGGTGGAGTAGAAACATGAACTATTCTTATATTGATTAATTATTCTGCCTACTCCTTTCAGGTGATCCTTTCCCTGAAAGAGATCAGTAGTGATCCTTTCTCTGACACACACATAGATCAGTAGTCAACCAGAGACTTGATGGGATTCCTCTGCAGACCTTTGGAGTACATATTCTTTCAATCTCTCTCTCTTGCTCTTTCTTCTCCAGCACTCCAGTTCAAAAATTCTAGGCACTTTAACCTCCCCTACCTAGATCTTTATCTCTGTAACACATGGAAATCTGTTCGCTTTACTTTTCGCTGGTGGGGCGGACTGGAAACTGCCTCCAGGCAGTAAACACAGGCAGTTATAGGGCTCACCTCCTTTGTTTCCCTCCTTTCAGAGTCGTAGTCTTAAACTGCCTGTCTCAAAAGAGTTATTTCGTTGTTGTTTTTTTTTGTTTGTTTTGTTTTGTTTTCATCTTTCTCATTGTTTAGGGAAGGGGGTAGATTTGAGCTCACTTTTCTCCAGTACGACTTCATCTTAACTAATTGTGTCTGCATTGACCCTATTTCCAAATAAAGTCACATTCCGAGTAAGGGAGTTAGGACTTCATTATATCTTTTTGGGGGACGCAATTTGACCTATAACAACCTCCCTTAAGAAAAGGTACTGTGTCACCTTTTTCACTCCAAGGAAACATTATTTAGGGCACTCAGCAAAGTTTTCTGCTTTGGGAGAATGTGAAAGAAAATTAAGGATTATAATTTTTATTTTTTGATTATTTATTTATTTATTAAGAAAGTTTGTTTTTTTTTTTTTTTTTTTTTTTACTATAGGGCACATGTGCTCACTGGGGAGACAGAGAGTGAGAGAAAGACAGAAAGTCTGAAATCATCCTTCCAGTGGGGATGGCCATGCTGCAATCCCTTCTCCTCCATTCTCCTTTTAGGATTTTGGGAACACATGCACACGCGCCCAGCATGAGTTTTAAGCTGCCAGACCCAAGACTCAAATCACAGTCAACTATGTGGGAGTCCAGTGATGTAACCATTATGACATCTGCTGGTTCCCAAGGACTATAATATTTTTTCTTAAGCTCCACACATTATTTTTTTAGGCATATAAATAATTTTAATTTCTAGAAAGTGTTTGCTTCCATTTTTATGAATTGTAATTCTATGGTAAAATCCTTCATATTTTATTTATTTAATCAAAATTATTAGTTATATTTAAGTCCATTTTTGAAAATTCCAGTATTTGAATCACTTGTGGGTTCGTCACTTTATCTTTTTTCTTTATTTTTGTCATTGGTCTTGTTTTCTCTTATTCTTGATCATTTTAAATTAATGCAGTGTGCATGAATTATGGCAAAGGCTCTAGATGATACTATTTTCACCATGGTGAATTTAATTTTCTTTCTATAGGCAGATGGAGTATGGTCAAATTATTTTATTGCAGCAAAGTGTCTCACTTTTTATTTATTCCTAGAATTTACCACTTTTATAGATACAAATGAAAATTTGAATTTTTTTTCATTTTGGTACAAAATTTTTTCTTTCTTTTTATTTTACTTTAATTTATTTATTCAGTCATTCATTGTACATCAATATAATATACAAGATTAGATTTTCCAGCCATAATACATTGTATATTGGCTCAATCAAGGATATTACCATACATGTCATCATCAACAAATAATTTCCTATTTCTTATTTCTTGTATATTTCGCTTTCCCCTCACTTGATTCCCTATCTCTCACCCTCTGCCAATTCTCTCCCTTATCTCATGCCGTCTCTAGTATCTAAAGTTGTTTTCCATGACTTTTTTTTTTTACATTTTATTGATTCACTAAGGATCTTAATTAAGTTGAAAACTTTCAATAGCAAGTACAGCTGATATATACATATCTATGAATGCATGTCTGACTTTAGGCATAAACCTCAGTGAGTAAAGTGAGCATACTATGAAGTAGTACCCCTCTGGGGCTTTATAGCTTACTGCAGTCATTTAAAAGATATTAACAGGTATTTTTAATGTATTTTTTAATTTAAAGAAAAACAGTTTTAGAGAAGAAGCCGGGCCTTCAGAAGAAGGTTCCACATGGCTCCAGCGAACTAGATTTTTCAGGGAATGAAGATTTTCTACTGATAATTCAGCCTCCAACAAACGAGCTAGCGACTGAACTTCAAGAATTTGAAAGAAACACACCATCCATCAGATGACAAGAAATCACCGCCGGATCACGAGAAATATGGGAAAACGAGAAAATACCTCTCCTCCAAGGGAAAAGAGTAACTCTTCTTCATCCACAAGCAGCTCAGTGAAAATCATGGAAATGTCTGATAAGGAATTTAGAGCATTCATAATGTTGAAGCTAACAGAGAAGGAAGAGAAGAGAGATAATGAACTACTAAAGAGAAAGGAGAAAGAAGTTGACGAGTTCCAGGAGATGAGGAAATTCTTGCAAGATCTAAAAGAGGAATTATACACTTTACAAAAGACTCAAATGGAACTGCTAGAGATGAAGTCTTTAATATAAGAAGTCTAAATCTCCCTTGAAAGTATTAAAAGCAGACTAGATCATTCAGAAAATAGAATCTCAGATGTAGAAGAGAAATTGGCTGGCCTAGAAAAATCCACCACGAAAACTGAGAAAATGGCCCAAAAATTTGAGAATGATATGTGAGAAGTACTGGATACCATCAAACGTCCAAATATCTGGATAATTGGCATTCCAGAAAGTGAAGAGACCCATAAGGGCATTGATAATCTATTCCATGAAATCCTGCGAGAAAACTTTCCAAACCTAGAGAGGCATTCGAAGATCCAGTCCCAGGAAATACAAAGGACCCCAAATAGAATCAACCCAAGAAGATCTTCTCCAAGACACATTATAACCAGGTTGACCAAAACCGCAGACAAAGACAAGATACTAAGATTGGCAAGAGAAAAACATCAAGTTACCTACAAAGGACATCCCATCAGGCTAACAGCAGATCTCTCATCGGAAACAATGTGAGCAAGGAGAGAATGGGAAAATATATTCAAAGTGTTACGAGAGAAGCAATTTCAGCCTAGATTACTGTACCCGGCAAGATTATCTTTCAGGTGGGAAGAAAAGACAAGAACATTCTCAGATAAACAAAACCTGAAAGAATTTACCAGCACCAGACCAGATCTCCAAGAAGTTCTCAAGGGTGTGCTGTATCAGGAAAATTAAACACAGACACACGGAAATAAGAGTCCCAAAACTAAGAAAGTGGCCAACTTAATCACAGGGACAAGTCTGGAGTTGAATATTATATACCAGAATTTAATCAGGAAAATTGAACCAGAACAGAAGATAAAAGTACATGAGACTGATAGGTTCATGCACCTACCATTTGAACAGAATCCTAACCTGTTTCCTGGCTTTAAGCAAAGTTCCTTGGCATTTCTTTGATTTAAGTTAAAACTGGTTTTCTTAGTAGTAATGAGTGAACTCACCATTGAAAGTAGTTAGATTATGTAAGAAATTGTGTGATCAATGCAATATGGGTGGGAAGGGAATGAAGGACAATTGTGGACACTGGAGGTGGTGTGAGAGGAGGGTGGGAAGGGACAGAGGGTCAGAAAGAGGGGTGGAAATATTTCTAGGAACTAGAAATGGAAAATTTTTTGTAATGTGCATGATTGAGTCACTATGCAGTGTGTACTGGATAGGAGATCGCATTTTGTGTGTTGTGATGATGCTTAGGGAAGGAATGTAAATTGAGTTACAAAAAAAAAGTTTCAGGAAAAAAAATATATCTATTCAATGACTGCAGTAGGATATGTAGCCCCAGCTAGGTGCTACTTTATAGGATGCGTGAAGTTAGACTTGTGTTAAAAAAAAAAAAAAAAAAAAAAAAAGTGGGAACCAGCAGTTAGCGTAATGGCTATGTCGCTGGACTCCCACGTAGTCGACCGCGGTTCGCGTCTCGGACCCGGTGGCTTACAACTCACGCCGGGCGCGTGTGCGTGCGTGCCCAAGATCCCGAGAGGAGAATGGAGGAGAAGGGATTGCAGCGTGACCATCCCCCCTGGGGGGTGATTTCTCGCTTTCTGTCTCTATGTCTCTCTCTGTCTGGCGAGCGCACGCGCCCTATAGCGAAAAACCTCTCCAAAAAAAAAAAAAAAGTTAGACTTGTGTTCATGGAAATGTGTGTGTCATCTATGTTTTCTATGAGGGTATTTGGATTGATTAGGGTCCTTGGTGATTCAATAAAATGTGGGGGGAAAACAGTATAGAAAGCAAACATAGATACCAGAGACAGTGTGGGAGGAGAATGGGAGATGGCAGAGGGTAAGAGATAGGGAATCAAGGATGGGGGGGAAAAAGCAAAACATACAGAAAACAAGAAATGGAAGATCATCTGCTGACAATAACATGTTTGTTGATGTGCTTGATTGAGACAGTATACAGTGTACTCTGGATGGAAAAAAAAAAAGAAAAGAAAAACAGTTTTAGTTTTAATAGATCAAAATCAAAAGAATGTTAAGAGAAATTCGCTAAGACTTAAAGCCAGGAAAAAAAGGTTAAAATTCAGTTCAAATAGTAGGTAGATGAACCTATCAACAGTTCAAGGGAAGACAAAAGTCCTTGAATATGGAAATCAAAGCATTGAAAAAAATCAGTAATGTTTTAGTTTAAAGACAAAAAATTCTATTTCACTAGTTCAAACTCATTTAATTAATATCTCTTCTATTGAATTTGCAATGTTATTGTGGTCTGATCTTCCCATTTAAATGCTGGAAGTTAACATTCAACATTATTATTGGTATTTCTGAACTTGTCCCTACCATTAAGTTGGCCTTTTCCTTGGTCATTTCTTCTTCTATTATTTCTGTCTATCTTTAGTTTTCCTGTTATAGCACTCCCTTCAGCACTTCTTGAAGAGTTGGTCTGGTGTTGGTAAATTCTTTCAGTTTTTGTTTATCTGAGAATGTTTTTTGTCTTTTCTTCCCTTATGAAGGATAATATTGCCATATATAGTATTCTTGGTTGAAATTTTTTTTCACTTAACACTTTGAATATATTTTCCCATTCTTTCTTAGCTTGTATTATTTCCAGCGAGAGGTCTGATATTAGCCTGATGGAATATCCTTTGAAAGTAACTTGATGTTTCTCTCTTGCCAATTTTAGTATCTTATTTCTGACCGTGGTTTTTTTTGTTTGTTTGTTTGTTTTTGTTTTTGTTTTTTTTTTTGAGAGGTTTTTTGCTATAGGGCGCGTGCGCTCGCCAGACAGAGAGAGACATAGAGACAGAAAGCGAGAAATCACCCCCAGGGGGGATGGTCACGCCGCAATCCCTTCTCCTCCATTCTCCTCTCGGGATCTTGGGCACGCACGCACACGCGCCCGGCGTGAGTTGTAAGCCACCGGGTCCGAGACGCGAACCGCGGTTGACTACGTGGGAGTCCAGCGACATAGCCATTACACTAACTGCTGGTTCCCTTCTGACCGTGGTTTTGATCAATCTGGCTATGATGTGCCTAGGGAAGATCTTCTTGGGTTGAATCGATGTGGGGTCCTCTATGTTTCTTGGGTCTGGATATTCGAGTGCCTTTCTAGATTTGGAAAGTTTTCTTCCAGGATTTCATGGAACAGATTATCAACACCCTTTTTAGTTTCTCCACCTTCTGGGATACCAATGATCTGGACATCTGGACGTTTAATAGTATCCAGTATTACTATGTTATCCTCATTTTGGGGAGATTTTTTTTCTCAATCTTTTTGGTGAATTTTTCTAGGTCAGAGGTTCTATCTTCTACATCTGAGGTTCGATCTTCTACATAATATAATCTGCTTTGGATATTTTCAAGTGAGGTCTTGACTTCCTGTATTACAGCTGTTATCTCTAACAATTCCATTTGATTCGTTTTTATGATGTTTAACTCCTCTTTCAGATTGTGCAGGAACTTCCTTACCTCCTGGAACTCGTCTCTTTTCTCCTTTGCCTTCTGGAGTTCATTGTCTCTCTTCTCTTGTGTCTCTGTTAGCTTTGTCACTATGAATATTTTAAATTCTTTATCTGACATTTCCATGAGTTCCCTTGTATTCTCTGTGGAGGAAGAGGAATTATTCTTTTTCCTTAGAGGAGAGATATTTTCTTGGTTTCTCATACTTCTTGTGCCTCTGTGTTAGCTTCTGGTCATCTGATGGATTATACATTTTTTCCCATTTTTTGGAGCTAAATCTGAGCTTTCAGAGAATTCGGGAGGAAGTGATGTGCAGTCTCTAAACAGTACCATTTTATCGCCCTTTGCACAGCTGATTTAATGAAAATCGAGGATTAATCTGACCCTAAAAGTATTCAGATATTTGGCCACTGAGCACCAAAACCTTGTGGAGGCTGAGCAGAAAAGTGAGAAAGGTAAAAAGAAAAGGAAAAGGAAAAAACAAAAACAAAAGAGAGACAGAAAGAAAAAAAATTGACAAAAAATGAAAATGACAGGGCCGCTCAGAACTCAAATATAGATGGCTGCTGATTGGCTTATCGGGCATGGAGGAAGGTAAGAATTAAAAAGAGTGGCAAGAGCTAAGAAGTTTTTAAAATTTTTTTTAAATTAAAAATAAAAGAGGTAGGGACCAGCAGTTAGCATAATGGCTATGTCGCTGGACTCCCACGTAGTAGACCGCTGTTCGAGTCCCGGACCCGGTGGCTTAAACTCACGCCAGGAGCATGTGCGTGTGTGTCCAAGATCCTGAGAGGAGAATGGAGGAGAAGGGATTGTGGCATGGCCATCCCCTCTAAGGGGTGATTTCTCGCTTTCTATCTCTCTGTCTTTCTGGCAAGTGCATACACCCTATAGCAAAAATCTCTCCAAAAAGAGAGAGAGAGAGATGGAGAGAGACAGAAAGAATAAGTAGGATACTCTAATCTGGCTACTTGGCTAGACCTGGGGGGCAGGAGGGTGAAGTCTAAGCAGAGGGTCTTCGGTGGTCCTGATCCCAAGGACTATAATTTTTTCTTTTTTTGAGAGGTTTTAGCTATAGAGCACATGTACTCACCAGAAAGACAGAGAAAGACAGACAGAAAGAGAGAAATCAACCCCCACGGGGGAGGATGGCCATGCCATTCTCCTCCATTTTCCTCTCGGGATCTTCAGCATGCACACACACGCGTCCGGCTTGAGTTTAAGCCACCGGGTCCGGGTCTCAAACCGCGGTCAACTACATAGGAGTCCAGTGATGTACCCATTACGCCATCTGCTGGTCCCCCATATAAAGATGAGAAATATATTCAATTGTAGTGAACTTATATTTTGATATTAATATGTTTCTTTTTTTTTTTTTTTTAAAGACAAGGTCTTACTGTGTCTTGATCCTCCTGCCTCAGTCTCCTGAGTAGCTGGATTACAGGTTCACACCATTGTACCTGGCTTTTAGAATGGACTGGGAATTGAACCTAGGCCTCCCATGTGACTGACCTCTGCTAAGTAGTGGAGTCTACTGGCCACCAAGCTGCTCCCTCCATTCTTGAGATAGGATGGTATTAGGGAAAGTTGCTACAGAAAAATCAGAGAGCAAAAAAGTGATATTTTACCTTTTGAGTTTTAAAAGCTTAGGTCCAGGAAGAAGACAAAAAGATTTACAATAATACTTGTTAGCTATTCCTTTCTACCTGACATTAGATAAAGGTATCAGAACTGAAGGAGGAAGAAGAGGATATGAGAGGAAGCAGAACATTATTGATTCCTGAGTAGTGGTCCTGGCTTGACCCAGAGCAAATTCCTGAGGAGTATGAAGGAAGGTAGGGCCTTTCAAAGGTAAGTAGAGGGATTTAGGAGAAGGGGAAGCTTGTAACTTGCTTCTATGGAATCATAAAACTTTTAGAATTTTCCTGTTCAGGTGGGACAGAAGCATGGTTAACTATTTCCTATATCTCTGAGAGGGGCACAGAAGTACCTTAGGTAGAGTCAGCCTGGAGGAGCCAAGTAAGTAGTCAGGCGCAAAGGGCAGAGAATGGCTCCATGACTAAGGATAAGCTGAATGATGTACATCTCAATAGATAACAAGTAGTATAGACAAGAGGACAACCAAAGGCCTGAGTCTCCTTCTCCTTCCTGCCCTTCTATACCTAAAGCTCAACTCAACTCCAAGAATGTGCCTCTGAATTGAACCTTGTGGAGGCTGAGCGGAAAAGTGAGAAAGGTAAAAAGAAAAGGAAAAGGGAAAATATAAAACCAAAAGAGAGACAAAAACAACAACAACAATAAAAAAAGAAAAATATTTTTGACAAAAAATGAAAACCACAGGGCCGCTCAGAATTCAAATATAGATGGCTGCTGATTGGCTTATCTTACGCGGGCAGGGAGGAAGGTAAGAATTAAAAAGAGTGGCAAGAGCTAAGAAGTTAAAAAAATTTTTTTTAATTAAAAATAGAGAGGTAGAAAGATGGAGAGAGACAGAATAAGTAGGATGCTCTAATCTGGCTCCACTAGGTTTCTATTTCTATGTGGTATAAAACTCATAAAAGAAATTATGTTTGATTATTTAAAGAGCTGATTTTTTTCAGCCTTTAACTTGTGGTCTGAGATTTATTTCAGCTCCATAAAGAAAACAATCATCGTTTGCAAGTTACTTCCTATGTGTAGATGGGCAGTGGGAACTGAAACCTCCTCTGGGCAGCCAGGTGTAACTTTGGCATTTTCTCAAACTACAGAAATTATTGTTGAGATCTCACTGATGGGGCCTTTGGGAAGCAGGGGAAGGGAAGAGGAAGGGAAATATGGGCATAGGAGTACGTGATTAAACCACTTAAATTATATTTTAATCTTTTGACTTATTGTTCTGACAGTGACTCTGGCCCTATTAAAGATGAAGTTCTGAGAAGCTCTGAACTTGAGGTAACTGCAAAGATAACTCAGCTGTTGTTGCTAAGGAACAAGTGTGTTTGAATTATGGTATCAGTGTTACCGGCTCCTGCTCAAATGGCAAAAAGTAAAGATGAAACATCATCAGAAGGGAAGGAATAGTTCAGTGTGATAGGCCATAGGTTATGATTTAAAATAATTTCTTCTCTGAAAAAATATGACCTCACTTTTGAGGGTGTCTCATAATTGGTCTAATAAGGCAAATATGCCAGTCTCTAAATAGTGTCTTTGATGGATGAGAAGTAGAGGAAAAAGTAGAAAGATAGAAAGGGAAAGAGGCACAACTGGGATAAATGACCCCATTAAAAAACATTTAGAGAGAAAAGTCAACTTAAAAATGAACCCTTGTGGGGCCAGCAGGTAGTGCAGTGTTTAGGGGCACTGGACTCTCACATGGTCAACCATGGTTTGCGTCCTGGATCTGGTGGCTTGCTTTCTCACTTTCTCTCTCTGTTCCTCTCTGGTCAAATTAAAAAATTAGTAAATAAAAAAAGATAAATAAAATAATTCTTTTTTTAAAAAAAAGGAAAGAACCTTTGAAATGAGACTGAAGTAGAGTATCAGTTTTGCTACTAACTAAAAGATGTTTTAGCTGTTCCATGCCTTGTGTTTCCAATCTGTAAAATGGGATGTATTATATAAAGACATAATGAATTTTCCTATTTTCCTATTAAGGAAAATTTTTATTATTAATTTTTATTATTATTTTTAAATTTGTAAATGTTTATTTATTTATTTATTTATTTATGCATGCCAAATGTACATGCATATGAATGAAAGGAGAGAAAAAGCAGCCCTTAGCAGGTTTTGGTCATATTACAATCCCTTTTTCCTTTACTTCATCTCATCAGGACCCTGGGAATATGTGCATGTGTCTAGTGTGGGCTGGGACTCCAACCAAAGTCAGTCATGTGGGATCTGGCTACTTCTGCACAGAGCTTAGCCACTGTAGTACAGGGCAAACCTCTTCATGTTTATTTCTAAATCATCCATGATTTTCATTTTTATTTCAATAACCCAGTGTGGTAGGTAGTCTCTTAAGTAGTCACTGTAATTTCATTTCCTGGTATTTGTATGCTTGTGTAATCTCTTCTTGAGTGTAGGCTAGATCCAGCAATTTGCTTCTAGTGAATAGAATATGGCAGAAATAATGGGATAACACCTACTATACTAGGTTATAAAACAGATAGGGCCTCTGTCTTTGGTTCATTCTCTTTCATTCTTTCTCTTTTCATTCCCTTTCTTTCTCTTTTTACTTACTTATTTATTTTTTTATTGCCAGAGGGAGTGAAAACTTGCCAGAGGAAGCACATCCCAAAGGGGCATGGTCATGCTGTAATCCCTTCTTTTCCATTTCTCCATCCTGTCAGGATTTAGGGCACACACACACATGCACCCGGTATGTTTTTTAAGCCACTGTGGCTGAGATTTGAACTGTGATTGGCCATGTGAGATATGGCTCCCTCGACCACTAGGCCATGAGATCAGTTCTCGTTCTTTTTTCTGATCACGTATGCTGAGGGAAAGCATAATACTATGTTGTGAGCAACTCTATGGAGATGTTCACATGTATGTTGAGGTACCGAGGCCTGAGGCCCAATAATTCAGTGAATCTGAGTTGGTTGCCACTGACCAGATGCGTGAGCTTAAAGTGCATCCTCACCTGCCAACTGAATTGGTTGCCAACAACCAGACGAGTAAGCCTAAAGTGAATCCTCATCTCCAATAAAATCTTGAGATAGCTGCAGCCTCAAGCAATGGTTTGCTTGCAACCTTGTGAGAGACCTTGAGCAAGAGGCACTGAGCTAAGCCACTCCCAGGTTCCTGACCCATCAGAACTGTGAGATAATAAATGTTGGCTTTTTTAGTTTCTAAGTTTCTGAATACTTTGTTACGCGGCAATAGAGAACTAATAAATGCTCAGGTCCATCTTACAAGGGCCCAGTGTATCCCCAAATCCATAGTGTGGTTATTTCCCCTGTTCCAGAATGCATAATTAGAATAAACATACTCAGCAACTGGCAAAATTCCCACAACAGGTCCCTAATGCATGGAATGAGGGCCATTATAGTAGGAAAGAATGAGTGGAAGGTATTAGAGCTGTCTCTACTTACAAAAATAGTAAAATGAAAACAATACTGCATTCTTGGAGGTATTGCAGAGATTAATGACTCTTGAAAGATATCATTGAAAAGGCTGTGATTCAACCAGAAAATGGCACTGGGCTATCTATTGGGTCATCAGAAAAGTCATGATGCATTTTTTTGTAGAAAAACAGAAAAAATATGTCATGACTTTTCTGGTGACCCAATATTATAAACTTAATCAGCTGGCGACTCCAATTTCATTTTTTCAGATGTAGTTTTGTTGTTAGAGCAAATCGAGATGTCCCTGTTATGCAGCTTTTGGTCTGGCATATGGCTTTATCCTGTTAACAAAAACCATTAGAAGAGATTGACTTTTATTCAGCAGGGTAGGAATCCCTGTCCTAACTCAGGTATATATCACCTCTTCAGCCCAGTGTCATAACCTAGTTTACAAAATCCTTGGTTAAATTCTATTCCATAGAATATCACATTGGTCTGTTACACTGATGGTATTATGTTTATTAGACATCCCAAGCAGAAAGCAGCAACTTCTCTAGAGACATTAGTAAGAAATGTTATACACCAGAGAGTGGAAGATAAATTACACAGAAATTTAAGAAAAAGGCACAATGCCTTCTAGGTTTTTTTGGCTTTTAGAGGTAACATATACTTCATTTGGGCATGTTACTTTGGCTTATTTACTGAGTGACCTGAAAAGCTGTCTATTTTGAGTAGGTTCCTGAAAAGAAGCAGGCTCTACAACAGGTCATGTTGTCAGGCAAGCTGTTCTACCAATTGGGTCATGTGACTCAAAAGTATTAGCGACTGATGATACAGAAAGTATTAGTGGCTCAAAGGTATGCAGATAGAAGCCAGGCAGGCTTTGACAGGAGAATCACAACACAGACCCTTAGAATTCCTGAGCAAAGCCACACCATCTTTTGGGGATAACTGTTAACCTTTTGAGAAACAACTTTGACTTTCTACTGGGCTTTACAGACTGAACATTTGACCATGAACTACCAAGTTCCTTCTTATGTGACCTGAGCTTCCCACTGCGCACTAACTGGGTATTATCTGATCTACCAAGTCAAAAAGTTGGGCATGTACAGCAATACTCTACTGTAAAATGAAAATAATACCCACAAGATTGAACTCAAGCAGGTCTTGAAGGCACGAACATGTTGCATGAGGAAGTAGCCCAGATGTCCATGCACCCTATTCACGCTACATTTACTTCTTCCGATCACACCTATGGCCTCATGGGTATTTCTCCAGGATCAGTTGACTGAGGAAGAAAAAAACACTTGAGGTTTACAGATCATTTCTCTTAACAGAAGGTACCTATACATACCAGCTATGACCATAGCTGGTTGCAAAAAAAGTGGACTGTAATAGTTATGAGTATTTTTTTAACTTATTTTAATATGGATTTTTAAGAATTATTTATTATTATTATTTTTTAATTTTTTCTAGGATATGTGTGCTCACCAGAGAGAGAAAGTGGGAAAGCAAGCTGCCCAGTCCAGAACTTGATCCAGTCAGCCATGTGGGAGTCCAGCAACTCAACCACCATGCCACCTGCTGGCCCATACAGATGTTTTTATATCTACTAACCAAATATTTTTGTTTTCTTCCTTTTCTCTCATCTAATCTAAGATGTGCTAAGTTAACTTTGTATCTTAATATTTAAGTTATAGGATATTAAAGGGTAAAATGAATCATTTAGGAGAATAATAAAGCTCACCCAAATCTCAACAAGAATTTAAAAAATCTCTTTTGATTAAAGGAGTCACAAAGGAGTCAGCAAAGTATGGTCCAAGAACTGGCCATCTACTTCTGTAAAAGTTTTATTGGAACACAGTCATATTCAAGAGTTATAATGGAAATGATATGATCTGAAGACAACTGAAGAGTGTCTGCCCAGACTTCACCTTCCATACCCCAAGATCCACCAGACTAATAGGAGAGGTAAAGTGCAGGCCCTTTGAGACATCATCTGTTTTTGAGCTTTGAACAATCCCTTTCAGGGGCTAAGACAACCGAAGAGTTTCTGGGCAGTTTCTGCCCAGACTTCACCCTCCAGACCCCAAGATCCACCGGACTGGGAGAAAAATGAAACTACAGAGAGATTATAGATCACCTTCTCTTAGACGCCTCTGAATGCTCAGATTTAACTTCAAGAAATTAGGAAGAAATGTATAATTCATCAGATGAACAGAAACCACCACAGAAGCACAAGAAATATGAGGAACCAAGAAAATATCTTTCCCCCAAGGAAAAAGAACAACTCCTCATGCACAGATAGTACAATGGAACTCATGGAAATGTCAGATAAAGAATTTAGAATATTTGTAGTGACAAAGATAACAGAGATGCATGAGAAGAGAGACAATGAACTCCAGAAGATCCTGGAGAAAAGAGTCAACGAGTTCCCAGAGGTGCAGAAGTTCTTGCATGAGTTGCAAGAGGAAATGCACACCATAAAAAAGAATCAGATGGAACTCTTAGAGGTGAAGGTTATAATACAGGAAATCAAAAGCTTCCTTGAAAGTATTAAAAGCAGATTAGATAATGCAGAAGATCAAATCTCGATGTAGAAGATAGAACCTCTGTCCTAGAAAAATTCACCAAAAAGACTGAGAAAATAACCCAAAGAAATGAAAATAATATACAAGAAATATTAGATACCATTAAACGTCCAAACATCTAGATAATTGGTATTCCAAAAGGTGAAGAAACTAATAAGGGCATTGATAATCTATTCCATGAAATTCTGGAAGAAAACTTTCAAAACCTAGAGAGGCATTCAAATATCCAGACCCAAGAAATACAAATGACCTCACCTAGAATCAACCCAAGAAGATCTTTTCTAAGGTACATCATAGCCAGATTGACCAAAACCACAAAGACAAGATTCTAAAACTAGCAAGTTACTTAC
The DNA here is from genome assembly GCA_026018925.1 of Tupaia tana. NCBI lineage: Eukaryota > Metazoa > Chordata > Mammalia > Scandentia > Tupaiidae > Tupaia > Tupaia tana. Next base: position 186,354,772 of record JAKSZU010000003.1, on the reverse strand, counting down.
AAAGGCTATGCCATCAGGCTAACAATGTACTTTTCATCCAAAACAATGAGAGCAAGGAAAGAATGGGAAAATATATGCAAAGTCTGAGTTAAAAACAATTTCAACCATGAATTCTATGCCTGTAAGATTATCCTCATATGGGAAGAAAAGTCCAGATTCTCAGATAAACAAAACCTGAAAGAATTTACCGACACCAGTCGAGCTCTCCAAGAAGTTCTGAAGGGAGTGCTATACTGTAAGAAAACTAAAGATAGACACACAGAAATAAGAGTCCAAAAAAAAAAAAAAACAACCAAGAAAATGGCCAACTTAATGGTACGGAGAAACCCGGAGTTGAATGTTAACCTCCAGAATTTAAATGGAAAGATTGGACCAAAACAGAAGAGAGATTAATTACATGAGACTGAATTGGTGAAATAGAATTTATAACTTTTGACTAAAACATGACTAATTTTCTCCTATGCTTTGCTTTCCAGATTTAAGGGTTTTTTGTTGTTATTGCTGTTGTTGTTTTTGTCTTCTCTTGAGCTATTGATAGTTTTATCTACTGCTATTTGAATAGAATCCTAACCTTGTTCCTGGCTTTAAGTCTTAAATAAATTTCTCTTAACATTTTGTGACTTCAATTTATTAAAGTTAAAACAGCTTTTCTTGAAATTAAAAAATACATAAAAATACCTATTTAATGACCATAATAAGCTATATAGCCTCAGCTTAGGTGCTACTTTACACTATGTATATTCTACTTACTGAGTTTTATGCCTAAAGTCAGACATGTGTTTACAGATATGTTTATATCAGCTGAACTTGATATCAGAAGTATTTAAGATTTTTTTGTACATCAATAAAATGTGAAAAAAAAGGGGGGGCATGGAAAGCCACTGTAGATACCAGAGACAGTGTGGGAGGAGGATGGGAAATGGCAGAGGATGAGAAGTAGGGAATCAAGTGAGAAAAAAATGCAAAATATGTAAGAAACAAGAAAAGAAAAATTATTTGTTGATGATAACATGCATAGTAATATTATTAAGCCAATATACAATGTATTCTGGATGAGAAATCTCATTTTGTATGTTGTGATGATGTACAATGAATGAATGTAGAAGAAATAAATTTTTAAAAAGAAAGAGAGAAACGATGTGGCCTTTCTGACCTTTCAAGAAAAAGTTTGCTGATCCTAAGGTCAGCATGTTTTTATAGAAATAGTTGTACTATATTAAGCAAAAGTCTGATTTTGTTATTATCTTTACATGGAGATTAAGTATGGATATATGCTAGAGTGCTAAATTGACAAGGGATAGACTGTGATGGATTTGAGATGTGTCACCGGGTTAGACTGAACTCTAAATCCCCAAATTCTTGTTTCTGTGTGCTCCCAGTTAGGTTTGACTGCAAGAAAAATTCTTGTGGGCAACTTGAAGAGTGTAAGTGAAACAATAACCATTTTATAGCTAACATACATTGCTGACTCTTCTTGTTGGTGTGGAGGAGTGGCCAGGATTGGAACTGCCCCATCTTCTCCTGAGTCCTCCTTCAGGTTCTCTGCTAGGGCCAGGGGTATGTATACATTTAGTTCTGTGACAAAGGGCCCTGGATTCTGCATGACAAAGGCCAGAGGCAGCAAGAATACAGGTTTTAGGCTGTCAATGGCTCCAGCTTGTGCATGTAGGTTCCAGCTTGTTTTTGCTCTCCCAACTTTGTATCATGACTGCCTGCCCTGAGGGCTTCATGCTCCAGCATCATATGCCTTGTAGACTGTTTTGACAAGGATCCACAACTGTATAAGGTAAAATCTCTGACACAAATACGTATTTCTTAGGGGAGCAATGTCTCTGATTAAACTTAATATGCACCATGGTAATAAGGGCATTTAAATCTTCCAAGTAAATAGATCTATTTTTTGCTATCCTTTTGGATTAATTTCCAAGTTTCACTGCATTTTGTCAATAGATACTATATCCTTTATATTATCCTTTTTAGAGTTTTCTAAACTTTTTAGAGTTTATGAACATTTTGTTATGGCCTAATATGCGGATAATTGTAACTATTTTCATATATGTCTCAGAACAATGTATAATCTCTACTGAGTGTAAAGTTCTATATAACTTGTTATTATTATTCTTTACATATATAGTTGATCTTGTTTATTTGATCTATTTCATAAAGGAGCATGTTAATTTCTCCTTGTAAAACCCTAGAATTTTTTTTCTTTATACATTTTTGAAACTACATTATTAGGTGCATACAAATTCAAGGCTGGTATAGTTTCTTGGTGAATTGTATATCTTATCAACACAAAACATCCATTTTTACCCCTTTTAATGTTCTCATACCATATCCATATTTGTCATTCCTATTTAATTATTGGGTTGTCAGAAAAGTCATGACACATTTTTGCATATAAAAATAAAAGTAAAAATACTACCATGACTTTCCCAATAACCCAATAATAATTGAGTAATGTATTAAAGTGTTTGGTCTTATGCCTGATGACAGTAAGCAAACAATAAATAGAACCCATTACTATTGTTATCGTTATAATAATTGTTATTTTATGTCTCACAGTGTGCAGGTCATGTAGTCTCTTTGGGAGATAGAAAGGAAAGGAAAAGACTGAAGGATCCAGATTTAGAAAGAGAACAGCTGCCTCTCAGACACTGTGTAATGGTGCTTAGGGTTTCTTCTTCCCTAAACAAGGTGATCGAAACTCCAAGAAAGAGGCCCCAGGCTTGGACAAATCTACCAGAAAGTCTGCCAAGAGAATCCTCTTAGGCAGCCAAAATAATACAATAAAAACAGATTTTCTTTTTGGATTTTGGCCTTTCTCTTTTTGAGGCCCAGTGAAACTAGGAAGAGAAAAAGCAAAACAAGGTCAGAACTAGCTATCAATGTGTTTCTGTGGTTGGAATGTCAGAATTATCTTGTCAGAGATTCCTTTGAATTTGGGCTCGTTTAGACATATAAAGGCATTGCTCACAGAAGTGGTAATTCTCCATCTACGGTAGAATTCTCAGCTCTTCCAGACTTGAATGTGTTTAAAGTTCGGGTCTCATTACCTCACTCCCCACACTTCCACTGCTCAGGTCTACCTTGTTTGGTGCCATCTGTGTTTTATTAAATGTTTTTATTCCATCTGTGATATTCACTGTTGATTGTTACTTTTTTTTTTTTTTTTGGAGAGGTTTTTCGCTATAGGGCGCGTGCGCTCGCCAGACAGACAGAGAGAGACATAGAGACAGAAAGCGAGAAATCACCCCCCAGGGGGGATGGTCACGCCGCAATCCCTTCTCCTCCATCTCCTCTCGGGATCTTGGGCACGCACGCACACGCGCCCGGCGTGAGTTGTAAGCCACCGGGTCCGAGACGCGAACCGCAGTCGACTACGTGGGAGTCCAGCGACATAGCCATTACACTAACTGCTGGTTCCCATTCACTGTTGATTGTTAAGATGTACTCAGTGTGTGCATGTGTGTGTATCTGTCTTTTAAACCTCAAATTAGTATAGTCTTACTAACCATTTGGTTGCTTAAAATTCTCCCCCCCCTTCAATCCCTTCCTTCATCTGCCTAAAATTCTTCACTTCCTTTTGACTTGCTGCCTGAAATTTATAGAATCATAAAAGTTACAAGCTTTAAGGTATCTGAAAGTGTTATTAGTCCAAGCATCTCATTTCACTGAGGAGGTAAAGTGGTTGGCCTCAAATCACACAACTAGTGAGAAGCAAAGTAGGATTGGAGCCTAGCTCACAGCAACAGTGCTAGGAAACGAGATCTAGTAGTGAGATGGTCATAGGGGAAGTAATTTGGGAGTCCAGAATGCTGGGCATCAGGATGAGCCTGAGAAGAATACCTGGGAGAGGTTGTTTTGGGAACTTAAAATGTAGTATGTAGTGCTAGATGTCTGGAGGTGGGAGGAAGTGAGTTCCAGGAGGTGAGAATTGTGGGTGACAGGTACAGAAGATGCCCAACCTCTGCCCTTCTGGCCCTGCAACTAGGAGCACTACATATCCTGCCAGGTAAATCCCAGCTACAATAGCACAACAATAATAACTACAATTCATATTTTAAATGTGTTAAAATCTTTCCATATACATTATCTAATGTAAGTTCACTCCATGAATAGCTGCAATTAGTATTATCACTCATATACAGAAGATAAAAATGGGAACAAGAAAAATAGGAAAATACATTAAAAATACATAATATATCCTTGGGAGTGTGCTGTTTATTGTTGGATGTCTGTCCATTACTATCCTCTACTTTCTCTTTCCTAAAGGAACACAATTTTATTCAGCTTTCTCTGCTTACTCCAGACCACCCTGACCCCACATCTATGTGCTGTGGGAAGATGACCATACCCTCAAGTTCTGGGATTGCTTAGTTTAAAGGTAATTCCATCTCTTGACAGTGGCATGTTTGAGAATGGACATGTAATGCCTATTGGGCCATCAGGATGTGATGAGATGCTATGTGTGGGGTTTAGTGTTCCAGAAAATCCTTTCTTTACTCTTTTGAGGGAGCATCAGGAGTCCCTTTTCCTTTCTCACTAGATGGGGATGTAGAATCATGCAGTTCCAATTGCTATAGGACCAAGAGGCAAACGAGCTTCAGAATGAAGGTGACGGAAACAGCAAACCAGAGAAAGAGAATCGGAGTCTCAGGATTTCATTGGAGCAACTAACCTAAGAGAGAGCACAAGAATGGACCTATGTGCTATGTAGTCAAGGCTCAAAACATTTTAATATTTTTATCATTACTTTTGGACTTGTAGTTAAGTGAGCCAATATGTCTTCTTTAGAGACCAGTTGGAGGGAATTATCTTTTACCTGTAGCTGAAAACATTAACAGGGACAAGGAAGAAATGTACATCATAGCTCTGAGTAAATTCAGGTTGCTTCTGGAGAGAGTGATTCTGTGGGTCTTTCTGGAACATTTCAACACTTTTACCCTTGATAAAGTACAATATGAAGAAGCTGGAAAAATATGACATCTTTTTGCTATAGAGTGTCCACATCCACTGTTAGAGTCAGCATTCCTGAATGGTCTTCAGAGAGTCACAGCTTTGAACCAGACTGTCTGTATTCAAGTCCTAGATCCATCAGTTTCCTGTATGTGACCTTAGATAAGTTAGGTAGCCTCTCCTTACCTCAGTTTCCTCATCTGTAACACTGGGTAAGTCACAATACTTACTTTATAGAGATGTTGAGAGGATTAAATAAATTAGTACGTAAAGAGAGTTTAGGAATGTGCCTCTGTGTCATGTAGTCAAGGTTCAAAACATTGTAATATTTTTATGATAAAGAGTAGAAATAATAATTCAGATAAACCTAGTTTTTATCGATAATATAGTTTATTTATTAACATATTAATAAATACATGTGTGAAACATCCAAATAGACAATTTATGTATATTTTCTTTAATTCTGATAATAACTCTCTGAAGTAGGACTGATTCACTTCATTTCCAGGTGAGGAAACGTGTTCATAGAGGCAAGTAATATGTCCAAAGTCACTTTGTGCCCTGTCCACAGGGCTAGATTGTGATAGGGGACTGTGATATTTCATAGATCTAGAAGATAAAATGCACTAGGAATTCTTTCAGCCTTACTATTTAAGAATGGAAAAGCAAGGAGGAAGAGTAGGGGTGGAATTAGAAATTCAAAAGCTATCTGATGAAATCACTTTTGACTCCACAGTTATTAACCCCAAGTTGGCTCCTTACTCTAAATCTTGAGCCCACCTCAAGTGCACTATACATTAAGTGCCAGAAATTATTGATCTCTCCTTTTATATGGCTAGTACCTCTTCCCACCACTGAGATGAAAAGAAGCAATAAATACTGAATAAGATGCTTCTTTGGGAAAGAACAATAGTGAACACATTCTTCTAAAGATGGGACAGGAATGCTGAGTATCCTTTTGAGAAAAATAGAGATCTGCTTCAGGAAGGAAACAGGTTGCTTTGGAAGATGTGCTAGGAAAAAAAAATTTTTTTTAAACTAGGGCAGTTTGCCCTAGGGATACTCACTCAATAATAGAATGAGAATGTATTTGCAAGAATTTAGAGAGGTCCTTAAACTTTTTTCTAGTCAGAATACTTTGTTACAAAATGTTCAAGATAGCTTTTTAGAACTTCATTTGAAGAGTTTGACACATGTCCAAAGCAAATCTTTGACTTAAAAGTTCTATTGGTAGAGTGATTAAGATTGTGTGGTGTTTTTTTGCAGAGATATGTTCATTTGTTGAGGAATTAGAGAAGAACTTTCCATACATATTGCAGCTCTTTGCAAAGACTTTAGAAAATCTGGCTCTGTCTTTAGGTAGATTACCTCTAAGTCAAGTAATTATTAGTAACTAAGGTAATGATTGAAGCTAAATCAACAAAGGATGGGGATAGAGAGAAACAGGGAAAAGCAATCCTAGACTTAATTGCCAGAGGTAAAGTGAGCAAAGTTCCTAAACAGGCCACGGGCCAGATGATAATCAGAATGACCTGGTCTATGGAGATCTTTGATGTTGGTTAATTGTTCATGGGATTCCTGAGATTGCAAGAGATGGGGGGCCTGCTAAAGCCCTACTTAATTTGTAGGTTTGTTTGTTGTTGTTGTTTGAAATATAGGTCTGTTTAATAACATGTTTGGCACATCACCCAATTTCTAAATCTGTGTGAATTCATAATGCAGAGATCTTTGATTGAAAGAGTAGTCAGGAGGCTGGCAGGTGGCGTGGTGGTTAAGGGTGCTGGACTCCCACATGGCAGACTGTAGTTTAAGTCCTGGACCTGGCAACTTGCTTTCTCACTCTCTCTCTCTCTCTCCCTCTCTGTCAAGTTAAAATAAGTAAATAAAGATAAATAAAATAATTCTTAAAAAAAAGAGAGAGTAGTCAGTTATGTCTGAGGCAGGAGTTTACACCAACATCACAAGATGCTGTGAATTTTCTTCCTTGCCTTCCTGAGGAGACCTGAAACCACTTACTTGGTAAATGTGATCAAGAGAAAGGGAAACAAAACATTCAGGAGGTATTCAACACTTGGACTTACTTTAATTTCTTGGAGCTTAGAACCCTATTAGTATTGAAACAGATATTCAGTAGAATTTTTGACCCATTGAAACTTGTGGTCATTACTATGGAACTCATACTCTCATCCCATGGTTATTTCCCCACCACGTAAGGGTATAGTTAGGATTAGACAACATCAGCATTGGAAAAATCCAGTCCTTCAACAAATATTCAATTAACATTTATCAAACAGGTAAAATAACAAAATTTCTGAAGGAAATTTCTGAAATCAGTGCCATCAACAAAGATTCAAAAGAGAGAACCGGTTTCCTAGAATTGCAGCAACAGCTGGGAGTCCTAGTAACTGCAATCGTGTATTTTGTCCTATAACAGAGGGGCTGTCATGGCCATGAAAGGGAAGAACTGTGTGGCTATCGCTGTAGATAGGCACTTCAAAATCCGGCACAGATGATGACCACGGACTTTCAGAAGATCTTTCCCATGGGTGACCAGCTGTATATCGGCCTGGGTGGGCTCACCACTAATGCCCAGACAGTTGCCAGCACTTCAAGTTCCAGCTGAATCTGTATGAATTGAAGGGGGGCAGCAGATCAAGCCTTACACCCTCATGAACATGGTGGCCAACCTCCTGTATGAGAAATGGTTGGGCCCCTAGTACACTGGGCCAGTACTTGCTGGGTTGGGCCTAAAGACCTTTAAGCCCTTTATTTGCTCTCTAGACCTCATTGGCTGTCCCATAGTGACTGACCACTTCGTGATCAGTGGCACCCGCTCTAAACAAATGTATGGGATGTGCAAGTCCCTCTGGGAGCCCAGCATGGACCCGGAACACCAGTTTGAAGCCATTGTCCAGGTCATACTGAATGCTGTAGACCAGGATGCAGTGTCCAGAATGGGAGTCATTGTCCATGCCATTGAGAAGAACAAGATCACTGCCAGGATACTGAAGGCCAGAAGAGACTAGCCCTCTTCCCAGAGCCCACATTTTTTTCTATTTGACTTTTGTGTTTTAAATAAAATAGCCTTTATTTCCAAAGGGGGGGGTGGGATTCAAAAGAAACAGGTTTGGTAATTCCTAACACATTCCTATTTCATTTTCCATTTTAGTGAGTGAAGATGATGGCTGAGACTTGGAATATGAGAGTGGACTGTCATAACCAACTGTCACTTCCAACTGCAACTTTTGTTTCAAATGCAGTGCTCTTACTGGAGCAAACCAATATCAGTGACACCTGAACCACAGCTAGTACTCTAGTAAATGCTTTTATGTTTTTCCTCAGCTCAATAAATATAAATGCCAAAGACAGGTTGCTTTTACTTGACAATGATGGCAGTATAACTTTATTCACCTATCACAGCTATACATCAACTTTTGTCACTGTACCATATTTGTTACATGGGACCTTGATCATCTCATTATCCCACAGGACATTATTATGACTTGCTCTGTTGATGAAATGATGCTTATAAGACCATGTATTAGTTGATATTTTGCATATCAAAACACCTTTAAAAAAAGATTATTTCTTACAGGTTTTGGGCCAAACATTTAGACAGAGAAAAGTGGAGAAGGCTTCTCTCTGTCCCCTGAAAAATGGAGTCTCAGTTAGAAGATGACAAGGCTAGGGCTGGAATAACCTGACAGCTTCACTCATACGCCTGGCAATTAATGCTCTCTGTTACATAGCTGGATTTCAAGGGCTTGCGCTGAGAGGGAAGGGAAGAAAGAGATCATCATGTGCGGAAGGCACATAGCATTACTCTGTTATTGGTTGTCGTCAAAAGGTCCCACCCAGATTGAAGAGGAAAACACTTAGATCCCACCTCTTAGTGGGAGGAATGAAATCATACTGTAAGAAGAGCATGTGCGTGTGTGTGTGGACGGGTGCAGTGGGTGGTGTGGTGGTTGGGGTGCTGGACTCCCACATGGAAGATCATGGTTCAGGTCCCAGATTTGGCAGTTTGCTTTCTCACTCGCTCCCTCTGTCTCTCTCTGGTTGAGTTGAAAAATAATGATGATAAATGAAATTAAATAAATACTTATTTAAAAAAAAAGAGCATGTAGGATGGGAAAAATATAAGGTGTGGGTATCTTTGGAAAATGTTATCTGCTATAGGCTCAGAAGCATCAGATACAGATACATGCCAAGAAAGGGGAGATAAATGTCTTGAACATGCAGCAGTCTATTAATGATCAAATACAACTAATGAACTTTTATTGGATTCTGGCTTGGGAAAAAAAAAGCTATAAAGCACTCTAGCCTCGACCTATATTTCTTTAATTGTTGTATATAAAGCAAATTCTCAGTTCTTTCTTCTTCCCACTCTTCTATACAAATATGCTTAGGGTATTTAACTTGATTAAGTTCGTACATTGTAGACCATCAGTATGGGATTGTACTGGAGTAAAAAAGAAACAGACATGACCCAGAAATCTTACAGTCAGTGACTGATAAACTTTGAATTATGTCCCTTTAGAAAGTAGGTAAGAATATTATTGGTTATTGTGAAAAAGCTGCATTATATTTAGTGGTATATATGTGTGTGATTGTTTAAGTATGGAAACAAGGGTGCAAGGTATAGTGAATATTGAATACTCAAAGGGGTGGGTGGTAGTACCCAATACTCTACAGCTACATTTATTTCCTGCTTAAAATAATCTGAGTTTGTTTCAACTGTTTGCAACCACGAATTGAACAGAGGGAGTAACAGCAGCCACAAGAATAAAAGCAGACTCCATCAGCCAGTCCCACATCTGTGATGGCAACAGCAACGGCAGTGGTGATGGAAGTTCTTGCCATCAACTGAAGACACCCTTCTGTACCAATGGCTGCTATAAGAATTAAATGAGTCAACTTTTGAAAAGCACTTAAAACAGTGATTAGGTAGTAAGAACCATATAAGTGTTGTTCAACAAGAACACATCGAATAGTGCTAGCAAGAAAAGCTAAAGCAAAACAATAATAAGCCATTTGGGATTTACATAAGGGAAAAGAAAAGAATAAGGAGGTTAAATGTCCTAGTCATTCCAAGACAGTGGTTCAGAGTCAAAGATGATTTTTCTACCTTTGAAATGGTTATCCAGGCCTTAACTGCATTCTCCTGGCAGACAAGGACTCCTCACTCCATCTTTACTGCTACAATTTTAATCCAACCTACTATTATCTATTACCTAAACTACTGCAATACCCTACTATTTGGTCCCCTCACTCCCATTCTCAATTTCGCCACAATTCATTTTTCACATTGCAACCAGAACGACAAGACTGAAAATCTTACTGTGCCATATTCTCCATTGTCTTTCTATTACCTATGCCAGTCAACTTCTCAATGTTTATTTAACGCTCTCTCTAATTTTGTAAGGTTCTCTTCAAGTGACCATGCTAAAAGGACAGCAAGCTATATATATTAAATTTATCTCTAGAGATTTTTCTATTTCTAATGAAAAACCACATGAACCAAATTAATTTTATACCCATTAATAAAATATATGCTCATTATTGTGCAGTGTAGCAATTAAATGTAATCAGTGCATGAGTGAGTGTACACAGGGTGTAATCAGAGAAGCAGACCACCCTGCGTATTACGGAATAAATGATTTATTATAGAAATAAGAACTTTCACAATTATGTGGAAATTTAAGAAAATAAAATCTGAAAAAGGGAATTGGAAAATGAGAGAAAAGCACCAATCAACTTTGCTGATATATTGGCTTGACTGGACAAGTCAGAGCTTGCAAGGGAATTGGGGAAGCCAGGCACATCCAGATGCTGGGAGTGGGGAGCTGGTGGGAGGATGGACTGTGAGGGAGAGCTGGTAGAGGAAACCATGGTAAGCTATTGCCTTTGCGTCTGATGGCAGGCCTGGGATTGCCGTTGGTCAGCAGAGCCCACAGTGGGAAGAAGAGCTAGACACAGAGTAGGGGAGCCAGGCTTAGCCAGAACACACCAGCACCTCGGCATGTCTCTCACTGTAGCCAGCCACAGTGACCTTCAAAGGGTAATAGTGTTGTTTTATTTCTGTTTTCTGAGTCTTGTGTAAATTCTTCTTTTGATCAACTCCAGGATAAAAGCATATAGGGAAGAAGATTCTGGGAAAGTAGTTCTAGCTTGGCCAGATTGATACAGTACAACCTCATCCTAATCAAATAGGTAAATTACCAATGTGCATTTTTTTTCTTTCTTTCTTTTTTTTTTTTAGAGTTTTTTTCTATAGGGCACATGCACTCACCAGAAAGACAGAAAGCGAGAAATCACCCCCCGGGGGGATGGCCACACCGCAATCCCTTCTCCTCCATTCTCCTCTTGGGATCTTGGGCACGCATATACATGCACCCGGCGTGAGTTTAAGCCACCAGGTTCAGGACTCAAACTGTTGTCAGCTACATGGGAGTCCAGCAACATAGCCATTGTGACAATTGCTGGTCCCAATGTGTATTTTTTTTTTTAACCATTTAACCAAATTGCTAGGTTTTGCCTTTTTGCTCTATTGATTCATGGAGTTCTTTTCTTCCCCAATGTTTATTTATTGTTTGTTTTTTTCCATGAGTATGAGAGACAACACCCACACCAGGGTCTTGGCACCATGATCCACCCCAGCCATCAGCCAACACTGGATCATGGATAAGCACATGCCCAGTGTACTCCAAAAGGTCTCCAGACTTGAACAGGAAACTGTCCCATGTGGGATTGCGTCATAGGGTATTACATTTTACTGCTGTGTCACTGTCTGGCCCCAGTTTATGGATACTTTAAGCAAGATTAACTATGATTGTTCTCACTGATTTTAAGTAAATATTCTTTCACCATCATCATCATCATCTCTCCTGCTCTCTTTCACATGCAGCACACATTCACTCAAATGTTAGATATACAGTCATAAAAATGTCAGAAACTACTAGATGCTTTTAAGGTGTGCAGTAGATTAGATTTCCTGGAAGCAGATCCTGGGATGGGGATTCTAGCTGTAGTGATTTATTGCAGGAGCGAGGGGAGTGCGGGAAGTAGGATAGGGAAGGGAGAGAATGTGATCTCAGCCAGATACTACCTTAAGTCTGACGTCATGGTGATGCTCTGGAGCATAAATTGCACTAGAAAGTTAGTCCCACCTAAATGCAAGGGCACTGACTGGCTTTCTGTACCCCAGTTAGTCAATGACTGAGATCTGGTTGTTGAGGGTTTTTGCCAAGTGTTTGGCTGAGGGCAATTCGCCAAAGAGGCAGGCAGCTCTAAGTGTGATCAGCCAACACTTAAGTTAGTAAAGAGAATGGGGTAGGACCCACCAGCATTCACTACAGGGTACTTTAAGAGCACCTGCAGTGGAGACTCAGCCAGCTGGAGCAGAAGCCCACAGCAGAATACTGTTTCTACTCTCTTTGTTTCTGCTGTGATCTCAGAAATACCTCTGATTCTGTAACGGTTTGGTCTCCTGCTTCTAGATATCCTTCTGTGACTCAGGGCTTGGTTATGGGTACTAGATTTGCATAGCACCATCTGCCTTATAGTATCTGCCTCCACTCTTCAGTTACTGGCCTTAGGTTATCTGGGGCTCATATGTGGATGCTCATTTCTGTTTCTAGCCCAGCAGTGATCTCAGGCTCCTTCCTGTCTTTGTACCCCACCTTTCACCCCAGCGTTGTTATGTGCAGCAAAATCACACCCATAAAAATCAAAGGGTTCCTACACAATGGCTGTTCTTCTCCCCTACTCCCAAAAGTTGCCCTATGTTCTGCTTATTTGCTCTGATTCTGTCATAAAAAAAACCTCTGTATTATTACTTATCACTGAAAGAAATTACTCCTAAAATTTAGCAGCTTAAAACAATACACATTATCTCATAGTTTGTGGGGGTCAGGAATTTAGAAATAGTTCAAGCTAGGTGGCTGTGGCTCAGAATCTTTCATGAGGTGCAGTCAAGATACTAGCTGTGGGCCTTGTCTGGTGTCTCAGTCATTAGCGAATTGAACTGCAGTGCTGGAAGCCACAGGGCTGACCACAGGTTAGGATCCCTAGGTCAACCTAAAAACATGCCAGGTATGTGTGCAGACACTCAAGATCATGATGAACTAGAGGGCTGGGGAAGGCAGTTCATGAAGTGACAAGATCCTGTCGAAGGTGTCCCTTTCTCTCTCTTTAGCATGTGCATATGTACTCTCTATGTGAATATAAGAAAACTTAAAAAAGAGGAGAAAAGATGTATCAGCTGTGATGGCTGCAGTCATCTGAAGGTCTGGTTGGGCCTGAAGATCTTATTCCAAGATGGCTCACTCACACAACACAATAGTCAGAAGGACAAGTTCCTTGCTAGGCTGTTGGCTGGAGGCCTTGTTTTCCCACCATATGAACCTCTCCATATGGCTACTTGAGCATCTTCATGACATGGCAACTGACTTCTCTAAGGGTGGAGTGATCCAAAAGAGAGGAAAATGGCAGCTGCAATGTCTTTTATGACCTCATCTCAGAAGTTACAGATATCATTTCTGCTAAAATTATTCATTAGAACTGAGTCGCTAAATTCAGTCTACACGACATGGAGAGAAATTAAGCTCCATTGTTTATAGAGAGAAGTATCAAAGAATTTTCAGACATATGTGAAAACCACCACATATACAACCAAACTAGGAGTCTCTGCGCAGCTGCTGGCTGGTCCTAATACCCACCTGGGGTACTTACAGGACTCAGATTCTGAAACAAGAGGCTGACATTCACCTCCTCTAAGGTACCATCACATGACCACCATTCCAGGGCATCTAAGAACTGGTGAGCGGAGATGGATACACAGTATTGAGGGGAAAAGGTACAGGGAAACGCCCTTTGGAATCAGTTAGATTGAGGTTCAAGTCTTCAGTTCAACATTTCTAGACTGGCTTGGGCAAGCCACTTAACTCAACATACAACAAAGTATGTGTTAGGCACTGCACGAGATATTTGGGATTGAGCATTCAGTGCATTGCATTTAAACATATGGAATTTTAGGGATCCATGAGATACCCAAGCAGTGTTCAAAAGACCTGGAACTGGGTCAGCAGGTGGTGTGGTAGCTAAGGCACCAGATCCCACATGCCAACTGCATGGTTTGAATCCTGGACTTGGTGGCTTGAAAAACATGCTGGGCTTGTGTGTATGTGCTCAAAATCCTGAGAGGAGATTGCAGCATGACCATTCCCCTTGGGAGGGGTGATTTTTTACTTTTCCTCTTTTTTTCACTCTCACACACATGCCCTATAGCAAAAAGACAAAAAAAAAAAAAAAAAAAAAAAAAAAAAAAAAAAAAAAGCCTGGAGCTCAGAGAAAGGGCTAGGTTCTGAAAGTAGAGAGCCTAGAAAGAAACTCTGCAATAAGAGTTCCTGGATGAATGAGATGACCTAGAACTAGAGCATAGTGAAATCTAGGGTATACTCTAAAGAACCGTAACATCTAAGGGGTAAGAAGAAATGAAGCCAGCAAGGGTCTCAAGAAGGAGCAGTAACAGTGTAGGAAAAACTGGAGAGGATAGTGGCACTGAGCAAAGAAAATGGTATTTCTAGAGGAAATGATAAATGGAATTACTCTTTTTTTTTTTTTTCTTAGAGGTTTTTATCTTAGGGTGATGGGAGAGAGGGACAGAGACAATGGGAAGGAAAGTGAGCAGTCACCCCCCAGGGGGGATGACTACACCACAATCCCTTCTCCTCCATTCTCCTCCTGAGATCTTGGGCACACACACACACATGTACCCAGTGTGATTTTCAAGCCACAGGTCTGGGACTTGAACCATGGTTGGCCAAGTGGCAGTCTAGCAGCCTAACTACTACACTGTCTGCCAGCCTCTAGAATTTTTAATTAGGATAATTATAATCCTTCTTTCATTGGGTTTTTAGGAGGATTAAATGAGATATCATACACAAAATATACTCAGTAATTCATAGAAGCTTGTCATGTCAATGTTGGGTATTCTCATTAGCAGGAGTGTCAGAGCATATGGGATAAATGTTGGGGAAGGAGACAGTCAGAATGGCCTTTCTGAAAGAACTTCCTAGCACAGCTAAGTTCCCTTCTAAAGCATCCTCCTAGCATCTCATGTACCTAAAGCAAACTAGTCATTTAGTGACATTCGAAGCAAGTGAACCTTTGGGACCAGCAGTTAGCGTAATGGCTATGTTGCTGGCCTCCCACATAGTCGACCGCGGTTCGAGTCCTGAACCCAGTGGCTTAAACTCACGCCAGGCACGTGTGCGTGTGTGCCCAAGATCCCGAGAGGAGAATGGAAGAGAAGGGATTGTGGCGTAGCCATCCCCCCTGGGGGGTGATTTCTCACTTTCTATCTCTCTGTCTCTGTCTTTCTGGCGAGCACACGCGCCCTGTAGGAAAAACCTCTCCAAAAAAGAAAAAAAAAAAAAGAAGAAGCAAGAGAGCCTTTGATAAGTGCAAGTTTTAGAAAACAGGAAAGACTTCCCTGCTCTTAAAAAAAAAAAAAAGGAAACTCTACCTGCTTAATATTGCCTAAAAATTCCTTCCAAAGAAGACTACAAAACGGTTTCATTCCATAATAGGAGGTTTTAATTAATTAATTTTTTTTTTTGGAGAGGTTTTTGCTATAGGGCACGTGTGTTCGCCAGACAGACAGAGAGAGACAGACAGACAGAAAGCGAGAAATCACCCCCCAGGGGGGATGGCCATGCCACAATCCCTTCTTCTCCATTCCCCTCTTGGGATTTTGGGCACGCACGCACACGTGCCCGGCGTGAGTTTAAGCCACTGGGTCCAAGACTCGAACCGCGGTGGACTATGTGGGTGTCCAGCGACATAGCCATTACGCTAACTGCTGGTCCCCATAATAGGAGGTTTTAAATGCAAATAACTGGAACAGTTACCACAATAATGTGAAGGAGAAAGCTAAATATACTTACATTATCAGATCTTTTGTGTTTATTTGTTTATTTTAAAAGACTTCAGAAAAGCACCCAGAACCAAGAGGGAGTGCTACTGAACCAAGAAGAGTGCTACTGAAGGGGAAACGGAAGAGGCTGGAGATACCCAAGGCAAGTTTCACTGACCTCAATTTCACAATTTTCCTTCAGGTAGTACATGTTTATCCTCATATTTGTTCTGAAAGAAAATAAAAACTTCCGTGCAAATGTACATTATGTCTGTCTAAAATTACATCATATTTCCAACCTCTTCCCCACTTTCAGGGTTCTGGTGGTTTGGGTGGGTCCATGGGTCACTATGTTGAACCTGTGTAGGAATCCCTAATGCCGGTGACCTGGGTAACTGACCTCCTTTCCATCTTCCCATATGCTCAGGAATGTGTTGGGGTTTTTGCTGGTCGCTTGTACCTGGTGGGCATGCAGCTCCTAAGCTATAGTCTCCAGAATAGAACAGAGGGCCGAAGAGTGGTGACCTTTCCTTCCATCCCATGTGGACAGTAAAGGGATCTTCTGAAGACCCACAGCCTCCTCAGCCCTATCTGCTGGGTCACAGCATGGGCAGTAGGGCTCTTGGGCAATGAGAGATAGTGAAGCCCCTCTGAAGGTGGGAAGGCTGCTGGGTCTCCACCTATGAGTAATCGGCTCTGTATTTTGTCAGGCCAAGAGGCTATTTCTGTCAATCACTATCATCTGCACAATCAGGCTTGTACTATATAGAACCATCTTTTCTGGGGACCGTCTATGCCCCTACAGTTAATTAAACCCATGAAGCTATTACCATGGGGTTCTAAATAATTATCTAGAGGTGGAGCTTTAATTCAACTCAATTCAATTTGCATTTACTAAGTATCCACTTTGTGCACTTTGGAGGCCCGAGAAGCAGAATGGCCCTTGCCCTCAAGTCCTCGACAGCTGAGTCCTGACAAAGGTCAGGCTCAACCAGCAACCCTTCCTCCAAGGCCACAGGTCTCCCCCCACAATGTGCCGTTCTCCCCACTGCCCAGCCTACCGCAGCTTCTGGACTGCAGGCAGAACTGAGAAGGAGCCCTACAGGCTCTCAGGCTCACCATGGTTGCTGCTCCACTTTCTCCCTGAACCTAGCTCTGGTAACCAGATAAAGTTGCTGTCTTCTCTGTGCCTCAGTACTGCCAGCCTTATAATCTTGACAAGCAGGACAAGTAGCTAATGTTTCCTCATCAGGAACAATGCCATCATCTCCCAATATCACTCTGGCATGAACTCTACCCCAACCCTTCACCCTACACATCATACGTCCTGTGGTACCAACGTCAACCTAGACTGCCCCATTTGTCACATTCCTGTTTTGCTTTAGTAGCTAAGTTGAGACCTCTATTATATATCCTTGTCTTCCTGTCCATAATTCTAGTGAACAGACCCAATTATAGAATTTTCTATCTTAATAATCAGTCTTATTTCATTTCAATTCATCATAAATGTGCAGCTGTTTCTTCAGCTATACCACAGGAAAGGAAGTAAGAAAAGAGGGAACAAATGCAAGACAATGTACATACAAGTGTGTAATGATGTGGTATAGTGGACTCACAACAAAAACAACTGAGTAAATTCAAAATGAGTGTACAATGGGTATTCTGCTGGACTATACCTATGCATTACAGTAGAAGAGTTAATCATCCAATCATAAAGGCATATTATTTCTGATGCTACAACCGTAAGGAAGGACAAGTGGAGGAAGGACTACAAAAAGCTGAGATATTTAAACCAAAAAATAAAAACAAAGTGGCTGGCAAGTCAGACACAAAAATCCAAACACATAAAAGAAATAATTTCGCTCATTAATTGAAAGAATGTTGATCCCATGGATACTTGAAATACAAGGTCAAAATCCAGTTCATTAGCTTTTCTCCCAGTTTTCTCACTTTGTTAACTGTACCATCCAGGTATCTAGACAAGAAGTCTGATGTTAAAGCAAAAATGAAGTCCAAGAGTCCAAAAACTGAGCATAGATCAGAAGGTGTTGTCAGGTGGGGTGACAACAGAGGGTTTAGCCCTGGGGAATAAAGCTCCAAGGCACAGACCTTCCTGCATCATGAATACAGAGTCTCTGAGAGTTACAGATCAGTCAGCAGTAACTGGGGTTGTCAGATAGGGCTGGATAGAGGTGGAATCTAAAAGTGCCCCTTTGACATGATGGCACTGGCTCCTTCTGATGGGGCAACCACAGCCTCTGGTAGGCCTACACTGCTGTCAACCACCTAGGCCTGTGACCAGGGTGTGTCATTGGGAATCACTCTGTTGCCTCCCTCTTCCACAGACCCTACATCCATTGATCAAAAAGTTATTTAATCACCTGTGTCTTTTTTTATTTAAAAAACTGGTTTTCAAGCTACTGGGTCTGGTACTCAAACTGTAGTTGGCCATGTGGGAATCCAGTTCCTTACCACCATGCTACTTGCTGGCCTCTTACCTGTGTCTTTTAATTTATCATATTTGTCCCTCTCTCCATTCCACTTTTCCTTAGTTTAGTCTTAATCTTCTTTTATTTAATTTTCTTAAATCCATCATTCCTTTTAAATTCTAGCCTCCTCTGCACCTTCACCCCAGGTACTCTATTTAGTCTATGCATTCTCCCATCATAGTGCTTGATTTGCAACTCTCACTTGTTTCTAAGTCTGTCTTCCTCTCTTGGACTATAAGAACATGAAGGGTAGTTTCGTATCTTATTTTTCCTTACATGTCTAGAAACTTATAATCTTGACATGCAATAGGCACTTAATAAATGAACGTGAATGAATGATAGATAACCTGTTGATATTTCTTCATGAATGACATCATTATCGTCACATCATTCATATATGTGAATAAATGGACTGTGTGTTTTAGACTGAGATTTCTCCAAAACCACTGTTCTCAAGTATATGACTTAGTCTATCAATGGTCCCAGATGGCAATGGTGAGAAGATTTTGCTGTAGGAAATAAAGATTTTCCCCCTTCCTCTTTAGCCCTATTTTACCCTGTCCTTTGTATCAAATAATTGGGCATTCAGTTTCATAAGTTCCAGTATATTTATTTTCTGGGAAAATTCACAGAATATATTTGCAAATGGAAAATAATTTGCTTATTTTTTTTCTCCATTTTTGATATATGAAACTATGCCAAATAAATAACTGTTCTGACAAACTCTATCTCTTGCTTTGCCAATTGCCTTGCCCAATATTTGTCCTCAGTAATTTTATTGCAGTTACTTTTTGTTTTTTACACAAAGAAATACACTTTTTCACACTTAAGAGACACAAATTGATGCTCCAACTTTCAAGAGAGATATGGTGTTCCAGATTTAGAAAGACACTTCCAGCTGCCAAGCTCTGTCAGACCATGCCTTGGCTCCATGAGGAATGTTTCTCTTTTTCTTACGCAAATTAAAAAAGTAAAGTCCTAAAATTATTTAAGTATCTTTCAGAGTAGTTTAGAGGCCAAGAGAGGCCTCTATATGAAAATCTGGAAGAAAGAGCTTGAATTGAGGACTTGGACTCAACTACTAAATACTATGCCTGGCTTTGCCCAGATTGGCTAGGTCTCTAGGCCTCTGTTTCCTTGTCAGTATAATGAGGAATTAAACTATATGGTCCT
This sequence comes from Tupaia tana, assembly GCA_026018925.1. Lineage (NCBI taxonomy): Eukaryota > Metazoa > Chordata > Mammalia > Scandentia > Tupaiidae > Tupaia > Tupaia tana. The sequence goes on along the minus strand of JAKSZU010000003.1, from coordinate 186,335,233 downwards.
TGGAGTCTATTTTAGTTCTAAACTTCTATAATTCATGGCATTTTTTGTATATTCATGCCTTCTCCAAGGGAGAGAAACTATGGTTTATTGTACTGAAGTGGCCATAGACAATGGGAATGTATTGTTAGACAATTTTTGACTCTAATGACACCATGGGGAATAATAAATGGTTAATTCTGGAGCAGAAAATGAAACAGGCTTGAAGTTTGCAGGGAGGAACTTACTGTCCCTGGAACCTAATCTGAATGCTGATGTAGAGGATTTGGGATATATCTTATGGCTACTATGGAAACTTTACTACCTGGTTACCTAGGTTCCATGGCATTCCTAGTACAAGGAAGGATGTTTTCTTAAAGATTAATAGTGCTGGGACCAGCAGATGGCATAATGGTTACATTGCTGGACTCCCATGTAGTCAACTGCAGTTCAAGTCCTGGATCTGGAGGCTTGAAACTCATGCCAGGTGTTGTGCATGCATGTCTAAAATCCCAAGAGGAGACTGGAGTAGAGGGGATTGCGGCATGGCCATCCCTCCTGGGGGACGATTTCTCACTTTCTGTCTCTCAGTCGCTCTGGCGAGTGTACACGCCCTATAGCAAAAACCTCTCTTAAAAAAAATAAAGATCTATAGCACTATTGTGATGTCTTTAGCATCCAAAACTGACAAGGCATTGGGAGGGAGGTGTGTTCTCATCCTCTCTACACTCAGAAACCACTTCCAAACTGTCAGCGAATCTCAGATTTGACAGTGATTCCTACAACATACTGGACTGCTGGCTTTGGTAGCAAGGTGGATATACTAACCTCAACTATTTCTATCTTAGAACTTAGCCATTGTGGTACCTCTTTTGGCTGAAGAGTCTGATGGACTACCTGTTTGTGACAGCACTGATAGAACGTATTTTCACTGTAGTTTGGGGAGGCACTCGGGTCTTCTTAAATGTATTACAAGCAAAAACCCCAGGATAGGAGAATAGATTAATTTTCTTTGGAATGAGGGTATAAAATGTTATTGATTTAACTATGAAAGAAGGTATCAGGACCAGTAGTTAGCATAATGGCTATGTTGCTGGACTCCCATGTAGTCAACCGCAGTTCGAATCCCAGATCTGGTGGCTTAAACTCACGCTGGGCGCGTGTGCATGCGTGCCCAAGATCCCGAGAGGAGAATGGAGGAGAAGGGTTGCGGCGTGGCCATCTCCCCCGGGGGGGGTGATTTCTCGCTTTCTGTCTCTCTGTCTCTCTCTGTCTTTCTGGCACGCACACGCGCCTCATAGCAAAAACACCTCTCAAAAAAAAAAAAAAAAAAAAAAAAAAAAGGTATCAGGCCAGCAGATAGCATGATAGTTAAGGCAGTGGACTCCCACAGGTAGACTGCAGTTAGAGTCCCAGGCCTGGCAGCTTGCTTTTTCATCTTCCTCTCTCTTTCTGTCTCTCTCTGCTTAAATATAATAATAATAATCATAATAACAAGCAAAATTAATAAATAATTCTTTAAAAAAGAAAAGAGATGTAATCTTATTTTGAAATCCAAATGGATGAAGTAGATACCTCAATTATACCATAATATTTTTAAGAATGATTTTATTTAACTTTATTTATTTATTTATTTTAATTTGACCAGAGAGGGACAGAGTGAGATAAAGAGAAAGAGAAGGAAAGTGAGAAAGCAAGCCACCAGGTCCAGGACTCAAATAGCGGTTGGCCACATGGGAGTCCAGCGTCCTTAACCACCCTGCCACCTGCCAGCCCCTATACCATACTTTTTAGTTTCTCCCACAGGTAATAGTTATTCAATAAATGTTGTAAACTGAAGGAATGAATAAAACTGAAATACAATAGAAACTGGAGAGAAAAGAGTTCTGTTGGCTATTAGTTTTTTGTCTTGATTTGTCCTATAAGGTGGGGTTGGCATTAAAGAGCGTGTAGGGTTTCCAAATGGTAACAGGTGGGCAATTTCTTCATTTGGAGGTTTTGATTTTATTCCTTCATGCCAACCAATCTGAAGCCTCCTCTTCCCTTTATTTCCATTTTCTCCCTTTTTTGCATCCTATTCTTTGTTTTTCCCTGTTCTATAATCTTGTTGTTCTAAATTTTAAAAATGATGGTCAAGGAGAAAGTTGAGGTTAAAGGAGACCAACTGAGCCTGGGAACATTCTTTTGTCTACCCCCCTACAAACACTATCTAATAAAATGCTAGATTATTTCAAGTCTGTAAGGTTGTGTGGGCATTGTACAAAGGGATTCCAAGTGCAAACCTTCTTCAGGGCTATCTATTGCTTTTAATAAATGACTACAAAATTTAATGACTTGAAAAACAGCCCTTTTATTATACTTCACTAGTTGTGGGATCAGGAATTTGGCAGCACTCAATCAGTACTTCTGTTCCACCTAGTATTGCCTGGGATTGTTCAGTGGAATTCAGGTTTAGCTGGTCTGATCTAGAGGGTCCACGATGGCTTTATTCACATCCCTGACATCTTAATGGAATGGCTTTGACTGGAAGACTGACTTGTCTAGCACCTCTTTGTCTATGTATTTTTATGACATCTGCATGTGATCTCTCTAGCGGCTACCCAGACTCTTCATGTGGCCACTCAGGGCTTCAAAAGGGAAAGAAGGAAGGTGCCTGTTTTCTTCGATACTAGCCTCAGAACTAGCATAGCTTTCCTTTCACTGTACTCTACTGGGCCAATTCAAAATCACATGGAGGCAAATTGGAGCCCACCTCTCTACAGGAGGAGTGTTGAAGAATTTTCAGTCATCTCCAACCTGCTACAGGGGCTTGTAAGTACTCACAAATGGGATTGCCTTTTGCAGGGAAACAGAACAGCGAGGGTCTATCTTTCTATGTGCCAAGGAATATCTGGTATGGAAATATCTGGTTCACTGAGTCAAAACTTGGACTAGGCTGATAGAATGGAGCAGAGGTTTAGAGATTTGTGTGCCATTAGCTAGTATACTAACATCTGCAGAAAGTTCTGGTTCTAATAGCTGAAGTTAAGAAGGATTTTAAAAGTATAATCCTATGTATTAGGCTGTTGAATGATTTTCATTATGATACCTGAACTGTGTTTCCTCTTGTTGGTAGTGCCAGAGAGAACACTGGATCCTGAGCCTGAAGCATCCTTCAGGTGATCTTGATGTCTTCATTTCACTTTATACTGGTAAACTCAACCCAACTTTTTGATGAAATTGACATAGCACTGTCAATTATACAATGGCTGGAAACCCAGACATTATCACTGATCATCCTAGCAACTGTGTGAGTTTCAGCTGCTAGCATATTTTGCAGATGAGGGACCAACAGCTCAGAAAGGTAAAGGAACCAGTTGGTGGTTACACAGTAAGTGGCATATCTGCAAATTTGAACTAAAGCATGCTTGGCTCCAGAACTTCTTTTCATTATCTCATGTGATTTTGGAAAATCAGAGAAACTTAGAAAACATCCTTAGCATACTGACTGAGAAAGCAGAGCCAATGAGGCTGGGAAAAGCAGCCAGCACAAATATCCACAACTCAGCATTGTACTCTCCAGTATTGTCCGCTCCCATGAGGTTACTGATGGTCCACAAACTCATTTTTTTAAAGAGATGTTTGCCTTAGGGTGCATAAGCTCACCAGAGAGAGAGAGACAGAGACAGAGACAATGAGGAAGGAAATGAGAAATCATCCCCCAGGGGGTTGGGTACACTATAATCCCTTCTCCTTCATTCTCCCCAAGGGATTTTGGGCATGCACACACACAAATGCCCAGCATGAGTTTTCAAGACAATGGGTCTGGGACTTGAACCATGGTTGACCATGTGGGAGTCCAGTGACATAACCACTACACCATCTGCTGGTCCCGCACAAACTTATTTTGATTTCAGCTGCACCTCTGTTTAGGAAATCTCATGTGTATAAAAGTATAATCATGCAGAGTGATTTGTCTTTTTTCAGAAATATTTTTATAATATAGCGAATACATTCTTTGAAATAGATAGCCTTACTGGGAATGTCTTACTTGAGGAATGATTCAATAGGCAATGATTTATGAAAAAGAGCGACTCTGGGGCTAGCAGGTGACATGGCAGTTAAGGCAGTCAGATCCCATGTGGCCAACTGAGCAGTTCAAGTCTCAGACCTGGAGACTTGAAAATAATTCCAGGTGCATGTGTGTGTGTGTGCCCAAGATCTGAAGAGGAGAATGGAGAAGGAATTGAGGTATAGCCATCTTCCCTGGGGGAAGATTTATCATTTTCCCTCTCTCTCTCTTTCTGGCAAGTATACATGCCTTATTGCAAACAAAACCAAAAAGAGAGAGAGAAAAAATGATCTAACACTGAGAATATTGGACTTTGGATTCTAACTGTATCCTCAGAAAAGCCTGTGTGAAGGAAACTGAGGAGAGAGTTGGTAAGGCTGGCTGAATTGTCAGACTCCAATGCCCAATGTAGTCAGACCCCAGGTACAGACACTGAGTGAGGAGATGATGAAGGAAGGTTGGGTGGAAGTGTCCTGGACTGCACAACAGGTTCTTCAAGGCCACTAGGAAGTCCTCAAACCAAAATCAATCAGCAGATAAAACTATATCATCCAGAATGGTCCTGTCTCAAAATTCCTGTCACTGGCTAGAAGTGACCTGTGGAAAGTGTGTCCTCAGTGTCAGGGTGGTGGTGGATTTCAGAATGAACCAATCTGCTCCTTGCACAGTTGAGCTCTCTGCCATATATCAGATACCCAGTATAGTGTTTGTGAGTACATGGTTTACAAAGAAGTCGTCCAGGGCTAGCCCTATAGCCTAGTGGTTAAAGGAGCCAGATCCCACATGGCTGACCACGCAGTTTGACTCTCAGCTTTGGTGGCTTGAAAAACATGCTGGTCGTGTGTGCGTGCATATCCCAAATCCCAATAGGAAGGAGAAATGGAGGAGAAGGGGTTATGGCATGACCATATTTCATTGGACACAGCTTTCTTCCTCTCCTTCTCTTGCTGTCTCTCTGGCAAAGCATGTGCCCCCTAGCAGGTTTTTTTTTTTTTTTTTAAAGCAGCCTTCCGGGACCAGCAGATGGTGTAATGGTTACATTGCTGGACATCTATGTAGTCAATTGAAGTTCGAGTGCCAGACCCAGCGGCTTAAAACACGCCGGGCACGTGTGCATGCATGCCCCAAATCCTGAGAGGAAAACAGAGGAGAAGAGATTGAAGCATGGCCATCCCCCCGGGGTGGGTGATTTTTTGCTTTCTGTCTCTCTGGCAAGCACGTGCGCCCTACAGCAAAACTCCCCCTTTCCCCCAAAAAAGCAGCCTTCCAATACACTGAGCATTCCCAATTTCTGTGATTTTGCTCAAATTTTCCTCTGCTTTGCTTTCTCTTCTCATCTGTATCTACATTCAAGTACCAGCTCAGATCTCACCTGCGAGCAGCTTTCTCCAGCCCTCATAATCAGAATTAATCTTAGGAATCCTTCTTTCTAAGCACTCACTGTACTATCTCTATATGTTTATCATTGAATCCTATTTAGAGTCATTTATACCAAAACTACTCATTTGCATATATGTGATCCTAAGAATCTAGGGTAGTGTCTTACTTTTTTGGGTTCCACCCTTTTCATTCTTTCCACATAGCAGGTGCTTAATAATTAGCTATTGAATTAGTTGTGGTTCTTGTAACAGAATATATCTGAATATATCTTTAGGAAAAAGGGCAGTAAAGTTCTGCACAAAATCTCTCACAAAATGTTGATGTCAGCATGTCCAAGTGGAACCCCTTATCTGCTCCCCAACCTTACCTATGTCTACTATGTCAGTGCCCACCACCCGTGCTCCAGCCTGGTGTCCTGGGTCACACCAGATCTTGCTGGTGCTACTTTGCAAGGGTCTTCCTGCTCTCTCTCTATCCCTGAAGTCTATCCTCTTTTACCTGGACTGGTGTACTGGCCTCCTTATAGCCTGCTATATACCCTCCCCCTCTCACCAACTCTCTACATTGTCCCACATCAAGGCTGGGACTAAGGTGTGGTGAGTGAGGTGCCAAGGGCAGATTTAAGGAGGTACCACTCAGAATTCTGCAAGTGCTAAGAATAAAGACCTCCTTAGATTATGCCCCTTAAATGGTTTACTTGCCTCACCTGGGTAGTCTCAGGTCCTTAGTAAAACTGTGGTAATGACTTTTCTTGACTGGAAATGATTCAAGCAATCTTCATTTCAGTGAGTGCTGACCATGGCTATGCATTAGCACTTCTGTAGAACTTGGGGAAAATACGGACTTCTAGACCCTGGATTATCCAGATCAAATCAGATTGGAAGGACATAGGGCTCAGGACTCTACACAATCTACAGGTTTGGGACTATGGCTCATAGGACCAAATCCAAACTCTAGAATACATTCAAGGTTCCTCCCAATCTAGCACCTCCCTACATCTCTAGCTTCATTTTCAGCCAGTTTTCTCTTGGCAGGCACCCTCCAGGACAATCACACCTGGACTACTTGTTGGGCCTCAGATATATATATATCTTTGTGCCTCTTCTCGCACTGCTCTCTCTGCCCAGAATGCTCTTTTTTGTCCTTGCCCGTTCCCATAAACAAAATTCTACTCATTCTTTAAGATCCACAGCAAATGTTATCATCTCTAAAAACATTTTAGATCTATGTTTCCACCTCCTTACAGAACTGTTCTGCCATCTATGCTTTAGTATATTGATTCATAACATCAGCAGCACTCCTTGTGCTGTGTCACATTATTCCCATGAGGTCCTCCTCCCTTCCCAGCTCATGGGGCTCAGAAATTGCTTGGTCCTGTCGGATCTGCAGCACCTCACACATTGCCTAGAGAACACAGAACACCTCGTTACCTAGTTAGTTGTTGAACTGAACTGAAATAAATACTAACTAGTTAAATCACACCATCTTATACAATACCTTAGGCACAAATCTTTAAAGATATTTATGGAATGAATAAAGGAGTAATACAAGCTAGCATTTACTATCACCACTTAGCCCCTCCCTTTTATGAACTTGTTTGTGTTCAGTATTATTTGGTAGAGCTCAAATGTCAACATGCATAAATAAGTATCATATGGAATATTATAAAAAAAATATGCACACTCCTGGCCACTCTCCCAGAGATGCTGATTCAGTAGGTCAGGGTAAGACCTAGGAATTTGCGCTTTTGACAAGCATGTTGGGCAATTCTGAGACAGGTGGTCCATAGGCTACATTCTGAGAAGCACCGCAGGAGACATATGGTATTCAGCAGGTGATGTTCACTTTGTATATAGATTTTCAGACCAGCTGCCCAGAAGTTCAATCTTTAATGTCAAGGGTACGGTGGAGTCCTATGAGGAGGATGTGGTAAAAGCAGCATGTCTGATGCAAATCTGGGAAGGACATTCCCAGGAGAGCTGCTGGATCCTGCAATAGCAGGAAGAATGGTAAGCCATGAAAGCTTCATCTTGGATACAGAGGCCTTTTTTTCTGGCTCATGAGTCGCTAGGTTCCCCTGTTCTGAACCATGGCTCTGAGCCTGATTCCTGGTACTTGCTGGGCCTGGGTGACTCCCTAACTTGTTCCTATTTTCTAGACTCAGCTCTATGGTGGTTCCCACAGAGCCATTGTCTGCATAAGCATCATTCTTATTGCAGCCTTACTGCCACAGGGGTAAATCAAGGTGGGTCTGGTGGAAAGAAGCCAGTGGATGAGCCTACAGCTTCACCTGTGTCTGAACTCTGCCACTAACTACCCACTAGACTTACCAAGGGCACTTAACCAAAGCTAGGAAGCACTTACTGAACACATGTGTATTAGTCTGTGTTCTCCAGAGAAATGGAACCAACTAGAAAGAGCTTTACTACAAGGAATTGGCTCATAAGATTAAGGAGGCTGACAAATCCATGATCTGTCAGCAAGCTGGAGACCCAGAAGAGCTGATGGTATAGTTCCAGTCTGAGTATGATGGCCTGAGAACTGGGTGAGCTAATGGTGTCAGTTCCAGCCTGAGTCTGAATCCAAGGAAGGAGACCAGTGTCCCAGCTTAAAGGCAGTTAGGCAGAAAAAAGTGAATTCTTTTCTATTTGGTCTTTCCATTTATTTTTCTACTTGGGACTTCAGCGAGGCCCACCCAATCTGCTTTACCCAGCCTACCAGTTAGAATGTTAATAAAAACAATAATGTTAATAAGAAACACTCTCTCAGACACACCCAGAATAATGTTTAACCAAATAACTGGACACCCAGGGTCCAGTGAAGTTGACATAGAAAAGCAATCATTACAACCTGCTATGTGCAAAGACCAACTGCAGAACGTCTAGAAGCCCCAGAGTCTTCAGGTATGAAGCCTCTTGCAGTTCTTTTTTTTTTTTTTTGGAGAGGTTTTTGCTATAGGGCGCATGTGCTCGCCAGACAGACAGAGAGAGACAAAGAGACAGAAGGCAAGAAATCACCACCCAGGGGGGATGGCCATGCCAGGATCCTGGGCACGCACGCACACGCGCCCGGCGTGAGTCTTAAGCCACTGGGTCCGGGACGGGAACCACGGTCGACTATATGGGAGTCCAGCGACATAGCCACTAAGCTAACTGCTGGTCCCAAAGCCTCTTGCAGTTCTATCTGCTCCAGTTGAATGCAAAGCTGACTGAATAAACTTATTTCATTTTTACCTTCCCTGACAGGAGCAGAATCATTCACTCAGAACAAAAAAAGTAATTAGAATGTTCATACTGAGGGAAGGGAAGTTCATGTTCCCTCTGAAAGATCCCTTGACAGGGTTAAGTTTGGTCCTCATTCTCCCTCTGTCCCTAGTTTTTTCTAGGTTCTGTATGATGGGAGAAGCAGCCAACTGGATCAGAGAGAGGGTCTTTTGGGTTTATGAAGTCCAGGAGCAGTGCTTTATGTGTCCTGGGAAAATTTCAGCCAATAACTCCTGAAAACTGAGGTGTCAGCACATGTATGGAGGGGTGTGGAGGAGGAGAGTATGCTGTACACTCTGCAGTTCACCAACACTTGTGCAGGCTGTCTAGTTGAACAACTAACTTAGCACCTTCTTCTCAAGTCCAAGGGGGAAGAAGGGAAGTCAGTACAAACACGGATCAGGCTCCAATAAGGACAAGAAGGCAACTGACTTCTGAAAGGAACATAGGCCACTCCAGCTTGCATTTTACACCCAAGGCTCACTCGTCCCAGAACCTGCACTTTCCTTTCCACACCAGCAGGCACATTCTGCACCCTGGTGCTTTGATTGGTGCCTGCTTCTTACTGAGATTCCTCCAATCTTTCCAAACTCTTTCTCCTTTCTGAGCTTACTTTCAGCCTCTCTCCCCTAGGAAGTCCTTCCAATTCCACAACCAACAGCGGGAGCACACTTCTTCAAGTTCCTGTCTCACTCACCCGCATCCTAGCATGGTTCTAAAGAATGCTTTCAGTATTTTCCTCAAGGGCCACCATGTTTGAAAAGATTTTGTCTGTGGATTATGTTTATTTTGTAAGTATTTATTTACTACTTCTTTGATCATGGTAAATAAATCAGTCACATATTTCTCCATTTTTATTACTCAGAAATGACACAATTTCTTAAGGAGTCTGTTATAGTTTGAATGTATCTCTCCAAAATTCAGGTGTTGAAATTCAGTGAGCCATTGTAACAATATTAGGAAAGCAGAAACTTAATTTGATTAAGATGATTAGGATTAGATAAGGTCATCACGGTAGGGATCCCGTGATTGAATACTGGTAGGTTTATAAGGACAGAGAAATCAGAACAAAGACACACGGACATAAACACAAGCTCTCACTCTCTCACCATGTGATGCCGTGCACCACCTTGGGACTCTGCAAAGGAGTCTGCACTAATAAGGTGACCTTTACCAAATGTAATCCCTTTAACTTTTATTTACTTTTTTTTTGGAGAGGTTTTTGCTATAGGGCACGTGCATTCGCCAGAAAGACAGAAAGAGATAGAAAGACAGAAAGCGAGAAATCAACCCCTGGAGGGGATGGCCACGCTGCATTCACTTCTCCTCCATTCTCCTCTTGGGATCTTGGGCATGCACGCACACACGCTCGGTGTGAGTTTAAGCCACTGGGTCCAGGACTCAAACCATGGTCGACCACATGGGAGTCCAGCGACGTAGCCATTACACTATCTGCTGGTCCCAGTCCCTTTGACTTCAGACCTCCAGAACTATGAGCTAAATAAACCTCTATTTCTTATAAATTACCCAGTATGGCATTCAATTATTAAGTAGACTAGAACAGAGTCCATCTTCCCCGTTTGACCATATTCGTAGTGTTCTCGGTGCCAAAATTGATTTTTTGCTCTTCATATTCTTTTTCTTCATAGTAAATGTTGGGAAATATTTTAATTATATTGCATTCTTATTTTATATCATATCCAAAAGAGCTGTTTCTATATTCTCTAGTACACGATAATGAATGGATGATTTTTAAGGAGATTCTTATCAAAATTGACTCAGATTTAAAAAAAAACTCAACCCATGGAAGAAATGGATGATACTAGAATAAACTACTTAGTCTCCAGTCATTCGACAAGTTACTCACTTTTTTTTGAGGGGGGGGAGAAGTTTTTGCCACAGGGCGCGAGCGCTCGCCAGACAGACAGAGAAACAGAGAGACAGAAAGCAAGAAATCACCCCCCAGGGGGGATGCCCATGCCGCAATCCCTTCTCCTCCATTCTCCCCTTGGGATCTTGGGCACGCACGTAAACGCACCCAGCGTGAGTTTTAAGCCACCGGGTCCAGGACTTGAACCACGGTCGACTACATGGGAGTCCAGTGACATAGCCACTATGCTAACTGCTGGTCCCAAGTTATTCACTTTATACCTTTAAGGAAGAGAGAATTCTGGTTATTTATTTATTTTTTGTGAGAGAGAGATTTTTGCTACAGGGAGCATGCGCTTGCCAGAGACACAGAGACAGAGACTAGATAGCAAGAAATCACCCACCAGAAGGGATGGTCATGCTGTAATCCCTTTTCCATTCTCCTCTCAGGATTTGGGCATACATGCACCCAGTGTGAGTTTTGAGCCACCATGTCCAGGACTCAAATTATGGTTAACCATGTGGGAATCTAACACCTTAACCATTAGGCTACCTGCTGTCCCCAATTCTGTTGTTATTTAACTCAATTAGAACATAAAGGAAAAACACTACTTATTTTAATGAAACCAGCATGCCATAGGCACCAAGACCTCACAGAGATCACATATGAATTTTTTCCACCACCACACATATACTCATACTGCACACTGCACAAATATGAACAAACCACACATATAGCATTAACATATTTATATCACACATAACACACCTCTGCACAAATACATGTCTTGCACGCATGCTACACACACATGCACACACACACACTAGAGTAATCTTGCTTTAAACACAAGGTAAAAATCCTAATTAAAATATTAGCAAATAGAATCCAATGGTACATTTAAAAAGCACACTATGACAAAGTAGGGTTCATTTCAGGGTGATTTGATTTTAGAAAATCTATTAGTATAATTCACCCTATTAATAGTCAAAGGAGAAAAGCCACGATTACTTCAAAGATACAGAAAAGGAATGTAACAAATTTGGACATTCACTCATAGTAAAATGTAACAATAACAAGAAGTAACCTTTATTTTGCCCTTATTATGTACTGGGCACTGTCTGACATGCTTTATATGTTTTATTATTATTATTATTCACTATCACCTAATGAGGAAGATTCTATCTTCCACATTTTATAGATGACACTAAAGCCTAACAAAGTTAAGAATATTGCCTTAGGTCACATATCTAAGAAGTGGGTCACATATAGCTAGCAGGTGGTATTTTTTTTTTTTTTTTTTTTTTGACAGAGGGAATGTATGTTCACTGGAAAGAAAGAGAGGGAAAATGAAAAAGCAATCCACTAAGGGGAATGGTCACACCACAATCCCTTCTCCTCCATCTCTCCCTTCTTCTGGGATTTTTGAGCACACACGCATGTGCACACACACATACATGCCCAATGTGTTTCTCAAGCCATGGGTCCAGATTCGAACCACACTGGCTGCCATGTGAGATCCAGCTGCCTTAACCAACTCAACATTATGATTAACAGGAGAAGAATGGAACCATTTCCTCTAAAATCAGAAATAAGATAGACCTGTACACTATTACCTCCATTAGCTAACATTTTTTTCTGGAAAATCTAGCTAATATAATTTGATAAGATAAAGAGGGGAGGAACAATTACAGTTACTGTAGAAGGCATGACAATGTATCTGCAACTTCAAGAGAAACAATTGCAAAGCTATTAAAAACAATAGTAAATTTAGGAACATAACCAGTCACATAATTAATAAATTTTTTAAATCAATAACTTTTCTGCATACAAATGGCAGTCAGCTGGAAAGTTTACTCAAAGGAAACGTCTTATTTACAGGAGCAATCAAAAAATAAAATAGTTGAGGGAACCAGCAGTTAGTGTAATGGCTATGTCGCTGGACTCCCACGTAGTCGACAACGGTTCGCGTTCTGGACCCGGTGGCTTAAAACTCACACCGGACGCGTGTGCGTGCGTGCCCAAGATCCCGAGAGGAGAATGGAGGAGAAGGGATTGCGGCGTGACCATCCCCCCGGGGGGTGATTTCTCGCTTTCTGTCTCTATGTCTCTCTCTGTCTGTCTGGTGAGCGCACGTGCCCTGTAGCGAAAAAAAAAAACCTCTCAAAAAAAAAAAAAAAAAAAAGTTGAGAAGAGTTGAGAAGCTAACAAAACCAGATATGAGCTATATTATGTGGGAAAATAAAACATAATATTGAGAGACTTAAGAGAGGATTTGAATTAATGGAAAGATAGTTCCATTTTGGGTGGTGGTAAAGTAAATAAAGAGCCAATTCTCTCTTAATTATAAATTAAATGTCACTCCATCAAAATATTAAAAGAATATTCTTCAAGAAAATGACAAAATTTAATCTAAAAGAATACACTTGTGAGAATAGTCAAGAAGACTACAAAAAGTAAAGTAGGGAGAGAAACCTACCAGGAATTAGGATTAATTATATATAATGTAGACTATATATGAATTATATAGTAACTGTAATGCTATGGTACTAGTTTAGCAGGAGACTAGCAGGATAATGAAACAGAATAGCATAGCCCAGAAATGGACTCCAAAATATGTGGCAGTTTACAACAAAATATAGTATATTATACAGTTATTATTACCAAACTATAGGGAAAAGAAATCAATAAATAGTCTTGTGACAGTTGACAACCATTCGAACAGTAAGAATACTAGATCATCACCTTACTTCTCACACTAAAATATATGTCAAAGGTATAAAAAATTTCAATGAACAGGGCTAGGTAGGTGGTGCAGTGGTAACGCGCTACTCAGTGAGGCTGGATCCATATGGAGAATTGTAGGTTCAGTTCCCAGGTAGACCTCCACACACCAGGTGTGTAGGCCCGTGATCCTGACTGGCTGGAGGGCTGGGGCAGGGAATACGGCTTGAGACCTTGTTGAGGGTGCTTGTCTCTGACTCTATCTGTCATCACTCTCATGAAATAAACTAAAAAAATTAAATGTATGAATGAAACCATAATTATTACTACATAAAATAAGGTTCTATGTAGTAAAAAATACAAGTAAAAGACAAATTGGGGAGGAAGTACAACATATATAAGAAGCAAAGAGTTGAGTCCTCTAGTAAACAAAAAGCACATATAAATCAGTAAGAAAAAGGTAAACAATGCAATAGGAAAAAGGCAAATCGCAATAGAAATCAGTTAAGCAAGTGAAAACTTTGCTCTATTTCAATACTAAATGCAAAAATACAAAAACCAAAACCAATTAGTTATACACTTTTACCTCTTATATTAGAAAGCAATAAAAATTGATAATCTCCAGTGTGAGTGAAAAGGTGAGAAATGGGTACTCTTTTAAATTGTTGATGAAAATATAAATTGGCATAATATTTTTGGAAGTAAATTTGGCAGCATTTACTAAAATCTTTTAAAACCCTTACCCTTTGAAGAATGTTATGGCTTAAATCATGCCCTTCTACCATCACCTGCCCCCACATAAAGAAGATATATTGAAGACCTAACTCCCAATATCTCAGAGTGTGCTCTTGTTGTTGCAGATGCAATTAGTTAAGATAAAGTCATATTTAAGTGGATTACCCTCTAATCTGACTGGTCCTTATAAGAAGATGGCTATGTGAAGACAAATACACAGGGGGGGAATACCATGTGACATGAAGGCAGAGACCAGAGTTACACAGTCGTAAATCAGGAAATACCAAAGATTGCCAACAAACCACTGAAAGCTAGGAAGGGGCAAGCAAGAATTTTCCTACAGGTTTCAAAGAGAGCATGGTTCTGCTGACTTTTGACTTTGAACAACTAGCCTTCAAAACTGTGAGAGAATATACTTCTGCTTTCTTTCTTTCTTTTTTTTTTTTTTTTTTTTTTTGAGAGCTTTTTTCTATAGGGCGCGTACGTGCGCCAGAAAGACAGAGAGAGACAGAGAGATGGAAAGTGAGAAATCACCCCCAGGGTGGATGGCCATGCTGCAATCCCTTCTTCTCCATTCTTGGCTCAAGATCCTGGACACACATGCACACGTGCCCAGCATGGGTTTAAGTCACCGGGTCTGGGACTCAAACCATGGTTAACTACATGGGAGTCCAGCGACATAGCTATTACACCAACTGCTGGTCCCAAGAATATATTTCTGTTTTCTAAAATTTTTTTCTTTATATTTTGTCTTGCATGTACACATAAGGTAATGGGGGTGGTAAGAGAGAGAAAAAGAGAGAGATAGAGGTACCTTCCACAAAGTCTGGTCACACCATGATACCTTTCCTGCAGTCTTCCAGTCTATTTGATTGTGGGCACCCTTGCACGTGTGTGTTGTGGTTCAGGATGAGATTTTGAACTGTGGTCAGCAGGTGGGATTCAACTTCTCTTGAGCAATGGCGTTACCACACACCACTGAGTCAGCCCAATTTCAATTGTTTTAAGCTATCCAGTTTATAGTACTTTGTTATAGCAGTTGTAGGAAACTAACACAAAGATCATATTTCTCATCTTGGAATTTATCCTATCCCAATACTCATTGGATTATACACATTCAAAGATGTCATTTCATTGTTGATTTTAATGTTGAAGAACTGGATATTTTCCATATATGCATCAGTAGAAAACTGGTTAAATAAATTGTAGTACTTCTTTAATGGAATACTAAAGTATGGTTAAAAGCAATGAAGTAACTAAAAAGGGACTAATTCATAAGATGCTTGAAATAAATTAGCAAGTTGAAAGATCAAGTTTTAAGGAATAGGGAGATGTTAATTTTTTTTAATTGCCAGAGGGCACATGTACTCACCCAGAGAAACAGACTGAGAGAGAAAGAGAGAGAAAGAGAGGGGAAAAGCACCTTCTAATGCAGTATGGTCACATCACAATCCCTTAATTACATTTATCCATCCTGTTCAGATTTTGGGTACTCATGCACACTCACCTGTCATGTTTTTCAAGCTGCTGGGCTGAGACTGAACCCATGCAGTTGGCATGTGGCATCCAGGTCCCTTAACCAGGGCTGGTTCCTAAATGTTTTGTTTTGTTTTGCTTTAAGTTTATTTATTTATCATTTCCATGAGTGAGAGAGACAGAGTGAGAGAAATGGAGAGACAGCACTGCCTACAGAGTCCTGATGCTATGATCAACCTTCAGCCTCAGCCAGCCCTGGACCATGGGCATACAGTGCACAGCATACTCAGGAAGGTCTCTGGACACAAACCTGGCACTTCCCATGTGAGTCAGCCTCACAGAACATTGCGTTTTACTCGTATGGCACTGTTCAGCTCCTAATATTTTTTTGTAAGTCATAATACCATCCCTACTATGTGAACGGAAACACACTGGTGGGCCTTTCACAAGTAATTATTTGGGTGGAGGGGCCAGAGAGAATATGAAGGACTTCCCTTTTCCACATTTTATATATCTATGAGATTTGAATATTTTAAAAATTGGCATGTATTACTTTTGTCATCAGAAAAATTAAATCATTGTTATAAATTCTATTAGGGAGATTCATATCTTATTTTGCCCTCTCCTGAGTTTTTGAATTGACTTCTTTGAAACAGCTGCAGTAACTTCTCACCTTTTCAGAATTCAGTTTTGACACTCTCCCTATATAGGGCGTGATTTTTTTTTTTTCCTATATAGAAAGTTGGCTAGGGACCAGCAGTTAGCGTAATGCTATGTCACTGGACTCCCATGTAGTCCACCGCGGTTCAAGTCTTGGACCCGGCGGCTTAAACTCACACCGGGCATGTGTGCGTGCCTGCCCAAGATCCCAAGAGGAGAATGGAGGAGAAGGGATTGCAGCGTGACCATCCCCCCGGGGGGTGATTTCTCACTTTCTGTCTCTATGTCTCTCTCTGTCTGTCTGGCGAGCGCACGCGCCCTATAGCAAAAAAAAAAAAAAAAAAAAAAAAAAAAAAAAATTGCAAATGGTAGGTAGACTGACAACAGAAATGCAAAGTTTTAGGAAAACCATTACAAATCATTGCAGGGCCCAGATGGTGGCATGGTGGTTGAGGCACTAGATCCCATGTGGCCAACTGAGGGCTCAAGTCCCAGACCTGGCAGCTTGAAAAAATGCTTTGGGTGCATGTAACTGCGTGCCCAAAATCCCAAGAGGAGAATGGAGAAGAGATTGTGGCGTGGTCTACCCTCTGGGGGACAATTTATCACTTTCTCTGTCTGTCTGTCTGTCTCTCTCTCTCTGGTGAGCGCACTAGCTCTGTAGAAAAAAAAAAAAAAATCCAAAACAAACAAGCAAAAATAAAATAAAACTGATTCACTTAATATAAGAATAAGCCAGTTTACATGTCTTAGCAATCCCTGAGGTCATCTATTAGAAGCCAATGTAATAAACTATATTTTTCATGATTCAATGAAGAAAATTTTAATTTATGTGCACTGTTTAAGAACCCAGGGAAGAGTATGTTAATTTGATTTAGATTTCCACTTTAAATGATTAAAATAGTAAGTTTGGGGTTTAAAGGAAAAAGAATAGTTCAGCTAGCTAGGAAAATTCCTCTGCCCAGAAAGATTCATTATCCAAGGGTTCTGGATAACCAAGATTTTCTCTTTTCTTCCTAGAGCATTTAATCAAGGCCACCCACAGTCCAAAGGTTTTAGAAGTCCCCAGTTGAGTCATTTACTCACCAACAGAGTAAACAGGGAGGAGACTCAGCCAAGAGCATGGGGTGCTAGGTGTGGCTTCACTTGGGCCCCTCCCCTGGGAAAGGATGAGCAGGAGAAGGGCTTCCACACTGAGAACTCTCCACCCTTCTTTCAGACTTCCATTTCCTAGCTAAGCCCTAAAATCATCAGTTAGGCTGTAAAATAAATAATGCTTATTAAGCCTAATTACTATGTAGCACAAAAACAATTATGCAAATCATTAAAAGAGTCAGATCAACTTTGTTATGTGTTTCTTAACTTCAGAAATGTCTCTGCCGTTCAAGCATGCCAGCTTTCAGAATTCATTGTTTTCTAGCAAGCTAGGTTGTTTTAATCCCTCCCTTTAGGAAGGAGAGAGTGGAAAGAAAAGAGGAAGAAAGGGGAAGGGTGGAGAGGGTAGGGACATTTCTTTGTTGGAATAGAGCTACACATGGAGGGCCATGGCAGCACGGTTGCAATCACTGTATGTGCTGTATTCCCCATGCTTTCATGGTTCTGGAACTAGTGCTAAAATTTAAGTCAAGCTGATTTCAGCGTGCAATTCACTTTTTGCTTATCTCTCTCCCTTTGTCTTTTGCTCTCTCTGCTCTCTTTTAAAAAGCCGGTAACCAGCATTAAAGACATTGTGGTTGGTATCCTTATAACTAAAACATAGCTTCATTTCTGTTCATGGAAATATGTAGTCAATTAGGCATAATGTGGTCCAGACTCCCTTTGATATTCTAAAATAAAAACATTCCAAGTTATTTACTTGAGAAGAGTTGTTTCTAAGCACACCCAGTAGCTGCTGTTTTTAATAATACTGCTTTTAATGGGTGTGGGGCATTCTGGGTAGGGGGAAGGGAGATATGTGGTCAAAGTTCTAAACTATTATCACCAGGTTTTGGAGCAATAACCATGAGAACTCAGATTTCTATACAACTATTACTAAAGTTTATTCACAAATATTTTGTAATTTTGGTATTCCTTTCTTTTTTCAAGCAAGGTAATCAAGGAAAAGCAGCAGGTGGGGACACCCCTTACAAGGATGTTTTGCCTGCAGGACCAGAGAAGGGTGCTGCCTATTGTGTAGCGCTATATGAGGAGTAGTTACCAAATGCTTGTTATTATATATGACAGGGGTGGATGTCTAAGAATCTCCTGGGGAACATTAATTATAAATCCAAGCAAAAAGAGTAGGGTACCACTGCATGATACTGAAGCTATGTGGGAAGGTCAGGAGTTTGGATTCTAGTTGACCTAAACATGGTGGGCACACCTATGATCTTGCCTCACTGGAAGGCTGAGGGGAGGATCACGGCATGACATCACCCAAATGGAGATTGCTCTTATAAAAGAAATAAATAAGAACAGCAACAGCAACCTGAGCAAAACAGCACCCCTGGCTCCATCTTAATTTAGAGAAGAGTAAGATGGGGTGCAGCAAGGGTATGTGTAGTAACCATGGATTTGGAAAGAAAACTGATCTGATTTGTACTTAGATCATTTGGGCTTTCTGGCAATTCCCAGCTGTTTGACCTCAAACAAATCAAACAATTTTTCTGAGCCTTAGTGATTATAAAATGATGATGATATCAATAAGTTCTACTTCAAAGGGGTGTCTAGAAAATCAAATGAGATCGTATGTGCAAAAGCACTTATTAATCTGTTGTGTGCTCTACCATTTTGACTAAGCTTAATTATTTAAATCCTAGTAATATCTGTGCTAAGTGGCATGAAAGATTAAAAAGAACCAGAAGCTACTTTGGGAAGAGCTTTCTTTTTTAAAAAAAAATAATTATTTATTAAATTTTATTTATTCATTCTTTTTTTAAATTTCTTTTTTGGGGAGAGGTTTTTGCTATAGGGCATGTGTGCTTGGCAGACAGACAGAGAGAGACAGAGAGACAGAAAGCGAGAAATCACCCCCCAGGAGGGATGGCCATGCCGCAATCCCTTCTCCTCCATTCTCCTCTCGGGATCTTGGGCACACACACACACATGTGCCTGGCGTGAGTTTAAGCCACCAGGCCGGGGACTCGAACCACAGTCGACCTACATGGGAGTCCAGCAACATAGCCATTACACTAACTGCTGGTTCCTCATTCATTTATTTTTAATTTGACAGAGACACACACAGAGAGAGAGAGAGAGAGAGAGAGAGAGAGAAAGAGGGGAAGTGAGAAAGCAAGCCACTAGGTCTGGGACTTGAACCATGGTCAGCCATGTGGGAGTGTCCAGCATCTTAACTGCCATGCCACCTGCTGGTCCCTGGGAAGAGCTTTCAATCTAACTGGTAATTTAAGGTTTAAATGAAATGGTGTAAAATACCAGCATATTAAGCCACTAAAAAGCATTTTTAGTGTGTACCATAGGCTCTGTGTTATGGTGGATCATGAGAGTGATTGAGAAATATATTATATAACACAGCTATTATTCTGAAAATACTCCCAATTTTGGTGGAAAGAGATTAGTCTATAATGGCAAATAACACAAACACAACATAATCAAAATAACTGCTAAAATTTATGATACAGCCTCTAAAACCTTATTTAAGAAAACTCTAAAGAAAGGATAATAAGAATTACTGTAATCCAGGAGAAGAGGGAATTTTAACTGGGCTTAGGAGTTGAAACATCAAAGAGAAAAGAGAGAGACTCATTGGTCAGGGAAACAGCAAAGGCCAACCATAGAGGTAGGAATATGGTGTAAGAAGTACCAATAAGGAAATCAAACTGGCTAGGTGGTGGGACAGATTACAGAGGGCTTTAAAAGCTCAGCTAAGAAGTTTGTACTTGATAAATCTATGCATATTTTGTATACATGTGACGAGAGTTCCAGAGATGAGACTCTTCATGCATATATCCTTGAAACCGTAGAACTATGCTGTTCAATATGTAGCAAGTAGTCATTGTTCATTGTGGCTATGGGATACTTGAAATGTAGTTATTAATAGTTTGAATTGAGGGACCAGCAGATGGCATAATGGTTATATTACTGGACTCCCACACAGTTTACCAAGGTTTGAGTCCCAGACCTGGCAGCTTAAACACATGCCAGGTGTGTGTGCATGCATGCCCAAAATCCCAAGAGGAGAATGGACCCTGTAATGACCCTCCCCTTACCCTTATCCAGGGTAGGTATTAGCACTAAGGTTTCAGAGAGGGGAAGAAACTATTGTTTAGTCAAATGAAATAAATTTGGAGGGGTGGTAAGCAGACAGGAAAGGGGCAGAGGGTGAAATGTCTGGGAAGAGGGATGAAGGCTCCTTGTTCTGTGGTAAGATCCTCTTCTTTTAGCTCCACCAAAGCTGTAGTAAGTTCTACTAGATTCATCAAAATTTGGAATGAATGTGTTTCTTGGAAAAACTAACTGGGGCCAGCAGGTGGCATTGTGGTAAAGGGCACAGGACTCCCACATGGTTGACCACAGTTCAAGCCCTGGACCTGGCAGCTGCTTTCTCACTTTCTCTCTCTCTCTCTCTCTCTCTCTCTCTCTCTCTCTCTCTCTCTCTCTCTCTCTCCATCCCTCTCTGGTGAAATTAAAATAAATAATACATAAATTTAAATAAAATAATTCTTAAAAAAAGAAAAACTAGCAAAGAGACTGAGTGTTAATTCAGGGGAATAATCTGGTAAAAAACATAGAGCTTGGGACCAGCAGATGGCATAGTGGCTACATTGCTAGACTTTCATGTAGTTGACCGTGGTTCAAGTCCCGGACCTGGTGGCTTAAACTCCTACCGGGCGCATGTGCATGCATGCCCAAGATCCCGAGAGGAGAATGGAGGAGAAGGGATTGTGGCATGGCCATCCCCCCTGGGGGGTTACTTCTCACTTTCTGTCTCTCTGTCTCTCTCTGTCTTTCTGGCATGCACAGGTGTCCTATAGCAAAAACCTCTCAAAAAACAAAAACACCATAGAACTTATTCAAAGTCCCAGCCAGACCAAAAAAATTAAGCCTCTCTGTTCCATATTATATTAGGGAATGAGACAGAGAAAACATTAAAAAAGAACAAATGAAAAATACAGAATTGGAGCTTAGAGATACAAAAATTGTGCCCAGGAAAAGAATTTGAGGGAATGGGCCCTGTTGTTCTGTCCAGCAAGACTCAAAGGAAGGACCTGGCTCAACAGGCATTGACGAATTGCCTCTCTCCCTGGGAAGAAGTGTTAAACTTTTCTAAAACTTTTTATTATCTCATCCTCTTAAGACATTTTATTTCAGTCTTAGTAGAGCCTTAGTTGGCTGAAAGACCATAATGTTGAAAGACTGAGAAGTGGAAGATGCTGGATCTCCAGACTTAAGTACTATATTAGAGCTGCTTCACATCCAGGAGTTGGGGGAAAAGGAGGAGGCTGATGAGAGGAGGGAGCCAGAGAAAGTGGGAGTGGTGGGATCATGACATTTGCTTTCCTGTTCTCACACTCATCTGTTAATATTGGAATGAGAAAGTTTCTGGAATTTGGCTGAGCACTGAGTTTTTGTTTTGTTTTGTTTTGTTTTCCTGTTTCTTTTTGGGCTCCATGTATTAACTGAGGATTTCTGTATGGAGCTCCTCAGACCTTGAGCCAGCTCTGCACTTGAAAGTATGCGATTCTGCCTGGCACTGGGGAGAAAATAACAAGGAAAAGAAACCTCAAGAAAGTGGAGAGCTACTTAACAAAGTACCTGAGATATTCTAAATGAAGATCTCTCTGAATTGATCAGCAAAGCTGTATTCAATCCAGTAAGGATCACCTTGACAACCACTGTAGCCAATGAAGTCTTAGTTTTTAGGAATATTTTGAGGCATGCTTGGAGATATAAATTCTGTATGTACATGTGTGTGTGTGTGTGTGTGTGTCTGTGTGTGTGTGTATACATATAAATAACTATATATATGTATTTGATATATAATTATATATTATATATTATATGTATATGTATTTTATATATATATTATACATATATATATATATAAATATATAATGCCGTGTATACATTTTTTTCCAAATGTTTGTCCCTATTAATCTTTATATCAAAGAAGAAACCATCAGTCTGACAGAATAAGATTTTTCTCAGGTTATTTCTTGATTGCCTGTATTGTGACCATGCTACTCTTTCAATGATACATTACATAACCTTGAAAATATGGTGAATACCATATTTCACAATATAAAACCATAGTCATTGTTGTAGAGAAAGAGATGGCTGGTGTCTGCTGGACAGCTGCATTTTCACAGAGTATCAGAACTTTCCTGAGTCATCCTTAGCTTATCAGGTCAACCAGTTCTCTCAAGAGTGATCAGGTTCCAGAGTTTCTAGTCACCAGACTTACTGGTTATTTTTCAATAACAATGGTCAATAGTACAACACAGGCTCTTCTCTGAAGGAAGGAAAGTATACATTTCAGAAAATAATATTCATTCTAGGAAATTCTATGATAAACATGGAAAGTCAAGATAAAAGGAAGTGAATTACTCCCAAAATACTGCTATTTTGTTGTAACAACTAACTACTTGTAGGACATCAGTCAAATGACCAGAAATATTCACATTGGGGTATTTTTGCCCCTGGACAGTAAGGGCACAAAAGGCAAATGCTCACTTTGGACTTTCTCCCCTTTATATTTACAAGGCCTTTCTACCCTGATCCTAGGCGAAGTTAATCTGCCCCTGAGGGAGGAGTGGAAACCAAACCGGCTGCTCCTAGAGAATAGCAAGAAACCTGGTCAAACCAGTATCCTGCACTGATAAAAACCACATGTCTGCTCTCATTGGAAATGAGGCAGGAAACTCTTTCTTGTCCAAAAATTCAAATAGTTACAAGTAAGAAATTGACTTCCATGGGGACAGGAGAGGAAGGAAAGCCAAAAAAGATGAGGTGAATTGAGAACACTAAGAAAAATCCTCCACTGCTCCAAGCCCACACTAAACACAAGTTAACAGCAGCTGACTACTGGAATAATTTAAATTCTTTAGTGCACGTAAGGTAGCAATAATAACGATAAAACCCAAACCCAGTTCAACTACTGAATAGGTTGTCAAGGTATTCATGTGGGAGGCTGAGTCAGAGAAAGATATCTTCATTTACAGAAGTAAATACCATTATATGAATTCCTACTATTCTTTTACCACAGAGTCTAAAATTTAGAAAAGAGAAATATACACATGCAAAAGTACATATGTGAGCAAGAAAAAAAGCCAATCCACTGTCAGAAGACAAAGCAATCAATAGAATCAGACCCAGAAGTGACCCAAATGTTGAAATTATAGGGCAGTTAACTTTGAAGTAGCTATGAATACTTTATTAAGGTATCTAGTGGAACAGAAAGACAAGAGACATAAACAAATGGAAAATGTCAGCAAAGATATGAAGACTATGAAAAAGTGTCAAATGTGAATACTAGGATTAACAAAAATTATACTATCATAAATGAAAAACTCTTTCAACAGCCTTATCAGCAGACTGGACATAGCAAAGAGTCACAAACCTAAAGATAAGTCAATAGAATTTATCTAAATTGAAATACAAAGGAAAATAATGGAGGAAATAAACAGAGTACAGCATCCAAGAGCTATAGAACAATAATAAACAATCTAATATACATATAATTATAGAAGAAGTAAAAGTGAGAACAGAACTTTGAAGAGATAATGACTAAGAGTTTCCAAATTTGATGAAAAAAAAAAATCGTAGATCAAAGAAGCTCTTAGAAACCCAGAGAGGGAAGGAAAAGAAACTAAACACACTGAAACTGGAAAAACAAACAAACAAACAAACATAAAGAGAAAATACTGAAGTCAACCAGAAAGGGAAATAGAGACATTATAAACAAAGAAGTCCGAGGAGATGGCCAATGGAAAGCACTCAGCAGTCATCTCCCCTCAAAACAAGGTATAAAGGGAACCAGCAGTTAGCGTAATGGCTATGTCGCTGGACTCCCATGTAGTCGACCGCGGTTCGCGTCCCGGACCGGTGGCTTAAAACTCACGTCAGGCACGTGTTCGTGCGTGCCCAAGATCCCGAGAGGAGAATGGAGGAGAAGGGATTGCGGCGTGGCCAACCCCCTCGGGTGTGATTTCTCGCTTTTTGTCTCTATGTCTCTCTCTGTCTGTCTGGCGAGCACACGCGCCCTACAGTGAAAACTTCTCCGAAAACAAACAAACAAACAAACAAACAAAAACAAGGTATAAAATAATAACTACTCAGACACATTTCAACTGAAATTTCTAAGGAAGAACACTTGAAATCACCAAGGAAAGATCTGAAGTTTTCTAAAATGTGGAAACTTGAGAGAAACAATATAGAAAAGGAACTAAAGCATCCAGATAGCTAAGAAAAGCAGGCCAAAATCAGGGGAAACTTTCTTTTGTGGGAAAAGATTGAACTAGAGGGCCCTAGAAGCCTCCAGTAGCACTGAGAACGACATTTCTAGTTTCCCAGGAGTCTAGCACTCTGCATGGCTCCAGGGCCAGTGAAAGGAAGCTATGGAAATCCACAGGGCTGTATAACTTGAGGGAAGGTTCTTGCGCTAGTTAATCTCAAGTCTCTGGACCCAAGCAGCTGCAGAGAAGTGCCATTTTGAGAACCAAGCAACTATTTTATTTTATTTTTTGCCAGAGGACATGTGTATTCACCAGAGAGAAGGAGCATTGCCCCAGGAACATGGTCACACAGCAATTTCTTCTTCTCCATTTCTCCATCCATCAGAATTTTGGGCACACACACACATATATGCCCAACATATTCTTTAAACTGGGGCTGGGATTCAAACTATGGTCAATCTTATGGGATATGGTTCCCTTAATCACTGGGCCAAGAGGTGAACCCAGAACTGAGCAACTTCTAAAGTGAAACCTGCCCAAAGAACCAACAGCTGCAAATTTTCACATTCCTGAGAACTCAATGGCCTGCATAGGCAACTGTAGTAGCATTACACACTCTGGACTATAGAAGGACCAAGCAGGAGAAGTGCTGAGAGGAGCAGAACCTGGCATGTGAGTACACCTTCCCCTCCCCTCACAGAAGAGACTGAGGAAGCCAGATGTTCCTCCTGAATGATTGGGAACTCTACACTCCTATTCCTGTTCCTTCAACACCACACTCCAGAAACAGACCCCTGCCCCCTGTTTTCACCTGCACTACAGCATCTAATCTTCCTGAACTGTGTATAAGGAGATGGGGGATGGGAAAGAGAGGGTAGAGAAAGGGAGAAGAGAGGAAGAAGGTGCTGAGGATCTCCCCACCTGGTAAAAAGAAGGAGACAGATGTGGAGGTTCCACCTAGAGACAGCCCATATCTACTAGATCCTACCAGTATCATGTAAGCTTACCTAGAGTGCCCTTGTGCTACCACAGGACCCTGCTAGCATCTAGTGGACCCATCCAGAGTGTACTCTTACTTCCACTTAGCCCCCAATAATGACCCAGAGGCCATTATTTTTAGCTTTTTTCCATAGGGTGTGTGTGGTCACCAGAGAGACAGAGGGAGAGAAAGAGAGAGAGAGAGAGAGAGAGAGAGAGAGAGAGAGAGAGAGAGAGGTAAGTCATTCCTCAGGGGGATTGTCACATCACAATCTTTTTATCCTCCATTCTCCTCTTGGGATTTGGGGCATGCACTCACATATACCAAGCGTTTTTCAAGTCACTGGGTTCAGGACTCAAACCATGGAGTTGGCCCTGTGTGTTCCAGTGCCTTAACCACCACACTATCTGCTGGCCCTGTTTTTTTTTTTTTTTTTTTTTTTGAGAACATAAACAAAATCAATAAGCTATTAACTAGACTACAAAAAATAGAAGATCCATATAACTAAAGTTAGACATGAAAAGGGAGACCTTACAACAAATATCACAGAAATACAAAAATATCTTTAAATGATCATTTGAGTAACAATATCCTAACATGCTGGAAAACCTAGAAGAGAAGGACAAATTTCTGGGCATTTTTAGTATACCTAGATTGAATCAGAAACCTTGAATAGACCAGTAACAAGTAAAAAGATGGAATTAGTAATAAGTAGTCTTCCAACGAAAAAAAGTCCAGGTCCATATGGCTTCATTGCTGAATTCCACAAATCTTTTAAAGAAGCATAAACACCAATTCCCTTTAAACCATTTCAAAAGACCCAAATGGAAAGAATCCTCCAAACTTATTTTATGAAGCAACCATTACACCTTCATACCCAAAGCAGACAAGGACACAACAGAAAAAGAAAACTATAGACCAATATCTCTGATGAATATAGATGAAAAAATCCTCAACAGAATTTAGCCCTACAACACATTAGAAAGATTATGACCACATAGGATTAATCCCAGAATACAAGGATGGTTCAACACATGCAAAACAATACATAAAATACATCACATTAACAGAGAGATGCAAACCATATGATTATACCAAATGATGCAGAAAAAGTACCTGATAAAATGCAATTATCTCCTCATGATAAAGACTTGACAAAATAGGCATAGAAGACATATTTCTTAACACAATAAAGGCCATATGACAAACCCACAACTAACATGATAGTGATTGGGAAAAAATTGAAAGCTTTTCCACTTAAAACTGGAAGACAGAGATGTCTATTTTTTCTTTTTTGTCAGAAGGTATGTGCACTCATCAGAGAAAAATAGGAGAGGGGGAGAAAAAAAGCATCCCTAATGGACCATGGTCACACTACGGCCCCTTGTGCTCTATTTCTCTATCCTGTCTATATCTGGGGCATGCACATACATGTACCCAGCATATTCTTCAGTTCACTAGGGCCAGGGTTTGAACCACAGCCAGTCATGAAGAATCTAGCTCCCTTAACTACTAGGCTATGGTGTTGGTCCAAGATATCTACTTTCTTTCTCCTCTTATTCAACATAGTACTGGAAGACCTAGTTAATGCAATCAGACAAAAAATGAAGTAAAAGGCATCCCAATTGGAAAGGAAGAAGTTAAACCATATTTGTAGATGATAAGATTACATGATAGAAAACCTAATGATCCACCAAAATGCTCTTGGAGGTGATAAAAAAAAATCTGCAAGATAGAAAATAATTTTGTAGCATTTTTGTATATTAATGATGAACAATTTGAGACAGAAATTAATAAAGTAGTATTATTTACAATAACCACACACACTCAAAAATACCCTGGAAAAAAATCTAACCAAGGAAGTGAAAGACCTCCATGAGGGATATTATAAAACACTGAACAACAAAATTTTTAAAAGGTACAAAAAAATTAGAAAAAATGTCCTTTGTTCATGGATTAGAAGAATTGACAGTTAAAATGTCAATACTACCCAGAGTGATCTACAAATTCAGTTCAGTTCCTATCAAAATCCCACATTTTACAGAAAAAGTATAAGCAATTATAAAATTTGTTTGGAATTACAAAAGACCTTGTATCACTGAAGTAATACTGTGCAAAAAATAATAAAGTTGGAGGCACCTCACTACCTGACTTCAAGATATTTTACAAAGCCATAGTAAACAAAACAACATGGTCCTGGCACAAAAATAAACACAATGACTAAAGGAACAGTGTATAGCATCCAGAAATAAATTCAACAACATACATCCAACTGATTTTTTACAACGATCACAAGACAATCCAATGGAGTAAAGACAGCCTTTTCAATACATGGTGCTGGGGAAACCGGATATCTACTTACAGAAGACTGAAACTAGACCCTCATCTCTCACCACTTATAAAAATTAATTCCAAATGTATTCAATACTTAAATATAAATGCCAAAATATAAAATACTTGAGGAAAATACAGGAAAATGATATTTCAAGATATTGAAGTAGTCAAATACTTTTTTAAAAGAGTGTTAAGCTTTTATTTATTTTGTTGTTGTTGTTGTTGTTGTTGTTAAGGTTTTTGCTATAGGGTATGTGAGTTTGCTGGAGATAGAGAAAAATGGTGAGAGAGAAAGTAAGAAATTATCCCCTGGGGGGATGGCCATGCAACAATACCTTCTCCATTCTCCTCCTGGAATTTTGGGCACACATGCATATGTGCCCAGCATGATATTCAAGTTGCCAAATGGTTGGCCATGTGGGAGTCCAACACCTTAACCACTATGCCACTTGCTGACCTCTAGGCAACGCTTTCTTCATAATTTCTTTTTAAAATTAATTAATTAATTAATGTTGGTATTTTTAATATATTTTTTAATTTCATGAAAAGCAATTATTTGATTTAATAAATCAAAGAAATGCTAAGGAACTTTGCTTAAAACTTAAAGCCAGGAAACAGGATTCTGTTCAAGTAGTATGTACATAAGCCTATTGTCAGCTCAAGACAGGACAAAAATCCTTAAAACCGGAAAGCAAAGCCAAGAAGAAAATCAGCAATATCTTAGTCAAAAGTCATAAAATGCTATTTCCCTAGTAAGCCTCATATACTTAATCTATTTTCTGTTGTGGTTCGATCTTCCCAGTTAAATTCAGGGATATAATATTCAGCTCCAGGCTTGTCCCTACGATTAAGTTGGCCATTTTCTTAGTTTTTGAACTCTTATTTCTGTGTGTCTGTATTTAATTTTTCTGGTATAGCACTCCCTGGAGAACTTCTTGGAGATCTGGTCTGGTGTTGGTAAATTCTTTCAGGTTTTGTTTATCTGAGAATGTCCTTGTCTTTTCTTCCCATAGGAAGGAAAATCTTGCCAGGTACAGTATTCTTGGTTGAAATTGCTTTTCCCTTAACACTTTCAATATATTTTCCCATTCTTTCCTCGCTAGCATTGTTTCTGATGAGAGGTCCGCTGTTAGCCTGATGGAATATCCTTTGTAGGTAACTTGCCGTTTCTCTCTTGCTAGTCTTAGTATCTTGTCTTTGTCTGTAGTTTTGGTCAATCTGGCTATAATGTGTCTTGGAGAAGATCTTCTTGGGTTGATTCTATTTGGGGTCCTTTGTATTTCTTGGAATTGGATCTTTGAGTGCTTCTCTAAGTTTGGAAAGTTTTCTTGCAGGATTTTATGGAATAGATTACCAATGCCCTTATGAGTCTCTTCACCATCTGAGATACCAATTATACAGATGTTTGGACATTTGATGGTATCTAGTATTTCTCGTATATTATTCCCATTTTGGGGGCAATTTTATCAGTCTTTATGGTGAATTTTTCTAGGCTGGCGATTCTATCTTATACGTCTCAGATTCGATTTTCTGTATGATCTAGTCTGCTTTTAATACTTTCAAAGGAGATTTTGACTTTCCGTATTATAGCCTTCATCTCTGACAGGTCCATATGATTCTTTTTTATAGTGTGTATTTCTTCTTTTAGATATTGCAAGAGTTTCCTTACCTCCTGGAACTCATCAGCTCCTTTCACCTGCCTCTTTTGCAGTTCATTGTCTCTCTTCTCTTCCATCTTTGTTAGCTTCATCATTATGAATATTCTAAATTCTCTATCAGATATTTCCATGATTTCCATCGAACTGTCTGAGGATGAAGAGGAGTTATTCTTTTCCCTTGGAGGAGAGTTATTTTCTTGCTTTCCCATATTTATTGTGACACTGTGGTGATTTCTAGTCATATGATGGATGGTGCATTTCTTCCTAACTCTTAAAGTTCAGTCTGAGTGTTCAGGAGCATGCAGAAGGAGGTGATCTGGAATCTCTTTGCCATTCTGTTTTTATCCCTTTGTGTAGCAGATTCAGGAGGTACTGAGGAATATCTTAACCCTGATAGTATTTGGAGGTTTGGCTATGGTTCCCTTAGATTCATCTAGAAACACGGTGAATGGAGATTAAGGAGCAAAGTGATGAGATTAAAAAAAAAAAAGAATAAGAAAACAGAGAGAAAAAAAAGAAAGAGAGAGGAAAAGAAAGAAAAAAAGAAAAAAAAAAAAAAAAACAAAAAAAATGTATTTTTTTAAAATAAAAAAGCCAAAAATTAAAAACCACGCAGTGTGTGAGTGTGCTGTGCAAAATGACTAGTTCTCAGCAGCAATGGAATCTTCTTCTGAAGGCCTGCCCCTTGCCTCTCCTAGAGGAAAGGGAGAGATGGGATTATTAGCAAGATAAAGAAGGATCTAAAAGCTAAGAGAATACTTTACCTTAAAAAAAATTTTAAAGGAAAAAATTTTCAAAAAACGAGAAGACAGAGAGAGAGACAGACAGAGACAGAAAGAGACAGAAAGAGGGCTAGAGGGGCTCCCTACTACTTGAGTTTGGGTACTGGAGGCTGAGTTATCAGTAGAAAATCTTCAATTCTCTTTTTTCCCGGAAATGACTAGTTCTCAATAGCAATGGAGTCTTCTTCTGAAGGCCTGTCCCTTGCCTCTCCACTCAAGTTTGGAGGCTGGAAGCTGAGTTATCGGTAGAAAATATTCATTTCTCTTTTCTCCCTGAAATGACTAGTTCTCATCAGCAATGGAGTCATCTTCTAGGCAAAGCTTTCTTATTTATTTATTTATTTATTTATTTATTTATTTATTTATTTATTTTGGAGAGGTTTTTCCTATAGGGCACGTGCGCTCGCCAGACAGACAGAGAAAGACAGAGAGATAGAAAGCGAGAAATCACCCCCCAGAGGGGATGGCCATGCCGCAATCCCTTCTCCTCCATTCTCCTCTCAGGATCTTGGGCACGCATGCACAGGTGCCCGGCGTGAGTTTAAGCCACCGGGTCCGGGACTCGAACCGTGTTTGACTACGTGGGAGTCCAGCAACATAGCCATTACGCTAACTGCTGGTCCCGAGGCAAAGCTTTCTTAAATAGACATGTAAAACATGAGCAACAACACCAAAAACACACAAATGGAATTACATCAAGCTAAAAAGCTCTGCACAGAAAAGGAAACAATAAACAGAATAAAGAAACAATTCACAAAACAGGAGAAAATATTTGCCTACTATGCTTCAGATATTAAAGGAACTCAACTCACCTGCAAAAAAGTCTAGTAATCCAATAAAAAACGTGGGGAGGGAATGACCTGAAGAGACAACTTTTAAAGGAAGACATATGAATAGCTAAAATGCATATGGAAAAATGTTCATCATCTCTTTTCTAAGGGAAATGCAAATCATAACCACAATGTGGTATCACCTAACCACCCCCCAAAAAGAATAACAAGTGCTGGAAAGGTTGGGGAGATCCTTGTGTACTGCTGTAAATGTAATGTAAATTAGTATAGCCACTGTGGAAAACAATATTGAAGTTCGTCAAAAATCTTAAAGTAGAATTACCATATGACCCAGTAATCCCACACTGGGTATTTATTCAAAGGACAGAAAATCACTTAATCAGAAAGAGATTTGCATACACATGCTAATTGAAGCATTACTCATAATTGCTAAGACATAGAACCAGCCTAAGTATGAAAAAACCAATGAATTGATCAAGAAAGTGTGGCATATATACACAATGGAATACTATCTTTAAAGAACAACAAAATCCTGTCATTTGATACAAGGTGGATGAACCAGAAGATATAATGCTAAGTGTTAATCCAGGTTATGAAAGACAAATACTGTACATTCCCACTTAACATATACTGAATGTCTTCATTGTGGCAGAAATGGAAGTATTCAATGGCATAGAAGTAGAAAGAGTAATGGTAGATACTAGAAGCTTCAAGAGGGATTGTGAGGTAGAGAGGAGCTCAAAAGGAAATAGCAACTGGCACAAGAATGCATACACGAGAATATGTACTCTCTCCAAAAACCTAGTAAAACTATTATTGAATGTGTACAATATTATGTAATGTTCAACACTGAAGAAAATGATTATGTCTATATCTTTGATTTGATTATTACACACTTCATGCATGCTTTGAAAACCCATATGGTATCCCCACAAAGACATACAATGATTATTTGTAAACTAGGAATAATTTTAAAATTAAAAAACAAAGAAATTTTACATACAGAGGAACAAAGAAAAGAATGACAATAAACTTCAATGTAAGCAAGGGACAATGGAGCAATGTCTATAAAACACTGAAACAGGGCCCAGCAAGTGGCATACTGGTTAAGGTGCTGGACTCCCACGTGATCGACCACTGTTTAAGTCCTGGACCCAGCAGCTTCAAACTAATGCCGGGTGTATGTGCATGTGTGCCCAAAATCTCAAATGGAGAAGAAAGAAGAAGGGATTGTGGTGTGGCTATCCCCCATGAAAGGTGATTTCTCACTTTCTCTCTGTCTTTCTCTGTGTCTCCAGCAAGCACACACACCCTATAGCAAAAATTTCTATTAAAAAAAACCCTGAAAGACAAAAAATTGTTATCCTAGAATTTCAAACCTAGTGAAGATCTCTCTCAAAAATTAACATCACTTCTTGGCCTTTGGCTAAAATCAAGTGTAGTAAAACTCCAAGGTAAAATAAGTCATTTCAGACACACAAAGTCTGAGAGAATTTCTGTATTAAACCCAAACTTAAAGACACATTAAAGGAAGTTCTTTTTTTTTTTTTTTTTGAGAGGTTTTCACTATAGGGCGCGTGCGCTCGCCAGACAGAGAGAGACAGAGAGACAGAAAGCGAGAAATCACCTCCCGGGGGGATGGCCACGCCGCAATCCCTTCTCCTCCATTCTCCTCTTGGGATCTTGGGCACGCACGCACATGTGCCCGGCATGAGTTTAAGCCACCGGGGCCAGGACTTGAACCGCGGTCGACTACGTGGGAGTCCAGCGACATAGCCATTATGCTAACTGCTGGTCCCAAAGGAAGTTCTTGAGGCAAGAGTATGATACTAGAAGACAATTTAAACCTACACAAAGAAATGAAGTGTTCCAGAAATGGTAAGTGAAGGTGAATAGAATACAAGTCTATTTCTGATCTTTTGTTTTGGCACTAGTACTTTGAAATTATTATAATCACAGATTATGGGTCATGGGGAGAATTCAAGTTTTATCAGCAACACATTTATAAATATCTCTTGAGATGGGTTATTTAGTCAAGTGACTAATCACATCCATTTAAATTAATTTTTTATTAACCGAAATTTCATTAAGTTAACTCACCTCAAGTGGTAGTAACACATGTATCTGTACACAAAAAACACAATAGTAAATACTATATAATGTACTGTGTAAGCCCAAAGACATATACATGTGTATAAAAGATACACATATGTATTGACTCATGGCTCATTCATTATTTGGAGTAAACATTTACCTTTTTAGTAGGTACTGTCCTAGGGCCTGGAGATAATAACCTGAATGAGTCATTATCAGTACCTGACTTAGGGAAGCTCATGGTCTACTGGTAGTCATATATAAAATAAATGATTAAATACAAACAAAACTGAATAATCTGTGCCATATTAGCTGTATACACAAGATACTGCAATCGCACAAAGAAAAGTATAATCAAGTCTGTCTAAGGGAGTCGAAGAAGACTCATAATAGTAGAGAATCCTGTCATCACAGAAAGTGACGTATTTTCCATCCCAATAAGAAAAGTCATGTAGGGCCAGCTGTTGACATGGTGGTTAAGGTGGTTAGATCCCACATGACCGACTGTGTGGTTCAAGTCCTCCATCTTGCGGCTTGAAAAAAACACACTAGACTTGTGTGACTATGTGACCAAAATCCTGAAAGGAGAAATGCAGAAGGGACTGTGGCATAACCATGCCCCATAGAGCACAGAGGGTGCTTTCTCACTTCTCTCTCTGGTGAGTGCATGAGCTCTCTAGCAACTTA
The DNA here is from genome assembly GCA_026018925.1 of Tupaia tana. NCBI lineage: Eukaryota > Metazoa > Chordata > Mammalia > Scandentia > Tupaiidae > Tupaia > Tupaia tana. The sequence goes on along the minus strand of JAKSZU010000003.1, from coordinate 186,301,383 downwards.
AAAGAAAAAAGAAAGAAAGAAAAGTGATGTAGCCAAGTACAAGAAAATGGACTGGAAGGAAAAAAGTAGATACCTTCCTAGAGGTTTTTATAGCGGTCCGAGTAAGAGGTAATAAGGATCACATCTAAAATAGTATTGCTGGGCATGTATCCTGAAGATACTTAGAATAAAACAATCAGACTTGCTGAACAAAAGGATTTTAGAGTGACATATTGACTTCTGTCAGGTGAGAAGCTGGGTAATTATACAATAGCTGTGATGGAAATGGTATAAGGACACGAAGACAAAGAGGAGAGGAAGTATTGGCACCCATCAGATTTCTACACATTTTTGTAAGTTAGAAAGCAAATGGTGGGGAGATAATTGACTGCAGAGTGTAGAAATTTACAAACCACAGAGTGGAACATGAATGAGAAATGAATAAACCCACAAGAGACATGACAATGAAATCAGGGGGAGGGTTGAAAGAGTAATTGGATCCTCCTTTCTAGTTTCTCTTCCCACTTTTAAAAGTCTGATAGTGGGGTCAGCAGGTGGGGTGGAAGTTCAGGCAGCTGGATCCCACATGGCTGACTGTATGGTTCAAGTCCTAGACCTGGTGGCTCAAAAATCATGCTGGGGGAGGGGGGAGGGTCTGTGTTCATACCCAAAATCCTGAGAGGAAAATGGAGGAGAAGGGATTACAGTGTGGCCATCCTCCTTTGGGGGGGTGATTTCTCATTTTCTCCTCCAACCCCATGCTATCCCCCCCACACCTCTTGCGAGCTCATGTACCCTACTGCAAAACTAAAAACAAACAAACAAAATTTAAAAATGAAAACAAACTCTGATGGAGGGCATAATGTCATTTCAATGGGAGGTTAGAGGTTTGTTTTTGTTTTTTGTTTTTTGTTTTTCCCCTGGAGAAATTGGATATAGGGACAAGTGTTCTACATACTGATATCTGGGAGCTCTACAATGAAATAGCTGGATTTCCACCACATCCCTGTGCAAAGAAGTCTAACAGTTATTAAATTTTCTATACATAAAATAACTTATCTCACCATTTTTGTTTGTTGTTATTCTTTAACATGGACAACTAGGCAAGGATAATCAGACATATGAGAATCAACACAAACAAGTATAGTAAAAGGTCTTGAAATTAACTGAAAATATTCATGAAATAAAAGGAAAATTTTAAACTCAAAATATAAGCTTAAAAAGATAAGACAATCTTGGGGACCAGCAGTTAGCGTAATGGCTATGTCGCTGGACTCCCACGTAGTCGACCGCGGTTCGAGTCCCGGACCCGGCGGCTTAAACTCACACCGGGCACGTGTGCGTGCGTGCCCAAGATCCCGAGAGGAGAATGGAGGAGAAGGGATTGCGGCGTGGCCATCCCCCCTGGGGGGTGATTTCCTGCTTTCTATCTCTCTGTCTCTCTCTGTCTGTCTGGCGAGCGCACGCGCCCTATAGCAAAAACCTCTCCAAAAAAAAAAAAAAAAAAGATAAGACAATCTCATACTTTTGAAAAGTTACAACAAGATGCTATAAAATAACAATAAAGAATAAGTAAAAGCTTTAGGAAGCTGAAAAAATATGTTATGTACAGTCATTAAAATCTCCCCAAAAGTCCTATGAGAAATATTATAGAATATAGAAAGACACATGGAGGATGTTATGATTTGAATGTGTTACCTCCAAAATTCAGGTGTTACTAGTGTGATAGTATCATGAGGTAGAGAGCCCTTTAAGACATGATTAGGACATAAAGGCTCCTCCTCTCATTCAGGCCTTATGAAAAAAAAGCTTCACACAGCATTAGGATCACTTGCCCTTCTGCTGTCCACCATGTGAAGACACAGTGTTGTGTTCCTTCCCTCTGGAAGATGCAGCATCAAGGCACCATGTTGAAAACAGAAGGCAGACCTTACCAAACACATCAGCCTGCTAGCACTTGATCTTGGACTTCCTGGCCTCCAGAACTGTAAGAACTAGTTTTTTGTCCTTTTTATATTAATAAGTTTATGGTGTTTTGCTTTAGCACAACAAATGAACTGAGATCAACTCAGAATGTTCTAATTCATGAATAGTAATAAATAATTGAAAATACAGTTTACTCAAGAATAACTATAAGATGTGAATAATATTTCTGAAAAGGAGATTCCAGGCCTAAAAGGCATTTCTGTTAAGCTCTATCAAGTAATAAAGCAAATATTTCAGTCTTACACAAATTCTACCAGAGCATATAAAAAGAGAGAGAATACTGCTCAACTCATTTTATGGGGCTGCCTGAACTTTAATTCTGAAAACCAAAAAGGTAGTGTAAGAAAGGAAAGTCTTAGGTCAATGACATTTAGGAACATAGGAGAAAACAATTCAAAATTTTAGTAATCCAAATTCACCAAGTCATAAAAACAATAATCTACTATGATAGGATGTGTTTATTTCAGAAATGCAAAGCTGATTGAACAGGATAAAAGTATAATCAATCACATTAAATGAATATCAGTCTGCTTTGTTTTCAACCCCAGGTCAGCTCTGTTGGAGATAGAAAATAAGAGAAATATGTGGTCTTTATTATTCAACGATCTGATCATCTAATTTTGGAGACAGGACTAAGCATAGGAGAGAGGACTGTGGTGACTGCTCAAAAGTATTGGGTCATTAGAAAAGTTATTATGTATTTAGGGACCAGAAGTTGGTGTAATGGCTATGTCACTGGACTCCTACGTAGTTGACTGCAGTTCGAGTCGTGGATCTGGTGGTTTAAACTCACGCCTGGAGCGTGTGCAATCACGCCCAAGATCCTGAGAGGAGGATGGAGAAGAAGGAATTGAGGCGTGGCCATCCCCCCTGGGGGGTGATTTCTTGTTTTCTGTCTCTGTCTCTCTCTGTCTTTCTGGAGAGCACACGTGCCCTATAGCAAAAACCTCTCCAAAAAACAAAAGAGTTATTATGTATTTTTCTATGTTTTTTTTTTATGCAAAAATGCATCATGACTTTTCTGATGACTCAATAAATCACAGCTACACACCTGTTAAGAAGCACCTTTAGGAGCTAGTAAAATTCTGCTACCCCCCCCCCCCCCATCTTCTCAAATCCCTTCATAGCTAGTCTAGCAGGAAGGAGGTATGTTTGTCACAACCAAACACTTTTTTTAAAATTAGGAAACTTATATAAACTACAGTCCTACTGAAATAAACACATAGAGAACACTCCACACAATAGCAGAAGAATTTCCATTTTCAATTGCACATCAACAATTTTGAAGATAGGCCATATGTTAGGCCACAGAACAGATCTCAGTAAGTTTAAAAATATTAAAATCTTAGAAAGTGTAGTCTCTGATTATCATGAAATGAGGCTATAAATTAACAGTGGAACAAATGTCGAAAATATGTATAAGGAAATTAAATAAAGAACTTATAAACAACCTAAAGTTTAAAAAAGAATACATAAGAGAAGTTATAAAACACCTCAAGAATTTCACATAATATATTGTCCTATAGGCATATTGCTGCAAATGACATAATTTTATTGTTTTGTGGCTAATACAACAGTGTGTATATGTATCACATTTTTTAACTTCTGTGTCCACTGTTGGACACTTAGTTATATTTCATGCCTTGGTTATTGTAAACAAGGCTGAAATAAACACAAGAGTACAGGTATCTCTTTGACATACTAATTTTCTTTCCTTTGGATATATATACCTATTAGTGAGATATCTAGATCATATGTCAGTCCTATTTTTACCATTTTGAGGCATCCCCATACTGTTTTCTATAGTGGATGTACAGATTTCCATTTCCACCAACAGTGTATAAGTTTCCCTTTCTCCTCATCAGCAGTCATTATTTGTTGTCTTTTTAAATGTTAATTACTTTTTAATTATTTTTCCATTTTATTTTATAATTTCTTATTCACATTTAAACAACAAGACTCTGGCATTTAATAGAAAGTGGTCAAATAGGGGGATCTATTCTTGAGTGAAGCAAGCCAGGATATGAAAGAAAGATATTGTATGTATCCACTTAGTATATACCAACTATATGGTACAGATCAAAATATCAAAGGGCATAAAAGCAATGAAAATAATTATAGATGCTGAAGACAGTATGGAAGGGGGGTGGAGGGAAAAGGGAAGAGTATAGAGAAATACAGCAAGAAAACAAATAGAGAGGCATGACATTAGTGGGACACAGAAATGGTTTATTACCTGTTGATGATAACACATATAGTACTTTCAACTGGACTGGTCTGAGAAGTATTTCATGTTGAGTAAATTTTCTTTATGCGCCAAATGATATATAGTTACTGAATGTATTTAAAAAATGAGAATAAATAATAATAATCTGAAAAAAATGATGTAGAGCTATTTGATGATGATGATGATGTGGATAGTAATGTCTTTGTTTTGACTGATATGCATGGTAATCATGCTGGAAAAAGAAATGTAATACACTGTAAAGATATATGTGATTAAAAGTAATATAAAAATAAAAAATAAAAAATTTCAACCGATTGGATGGATGTGTAGTGATAGCTCATTGTAGGTTTCATTTGCATTTCCCTGAATCCTAAATAAAATAAAGCATCTTTTGCTAAAAAAAAAAAAAAAAAAAAAAAAAAAAGAAAGAAAGAAATTAAGAATTAATTTGTGTTTGGGACTAGCAGTTGGCATAATGGCTATGTCACTGGACTCCCATGTAGTCGACTGAGGTTTGAGTCCCAGACCCAGTGGCTTAAACTCACGCCAGGCATGTGTGCGTGAGTGCCCAAGATCCCGAGAGAAGAATGGAGGAGAAAGTATTGCAGTGTAGCCTTCCTCCCTGGGGGGTGATTTCTTGCTTTCTGTCTCTCTGTCACTCTGTCTTTCTGGCAAGCACACACGCCCTATAGCAAAAACCTCTCAAAAAAAAAAAAAAAAAAAAAAGAATTAATTTGTGTTCTTATAAGTCAACATAATGTGAATCCTGGGTGGGAGTGGGGAGGTGAGTAAATAGAAGGTGGCATGAAGGCCTACGGGTTACGGGTAGTGTTCTATTCCTGGTCTGGGTACTGAGATGTTTAGTTTGAAAATTCAGTGGGCTAATATACTGGTTATATGTTCACTTTTCAGTGTGTAAATTATATTTTAATAAATTAAAACTACAAGGAATTTTAAAATAGAAATTAGTTTCTGAATAACTTCTTGTATCACACCTTACACACAAGCCACGCTTGACTAGCCTTGTAAGGTATGAACTTAATACATCTATGTTACATCTATGTGGAAATTGAGGCTCTAAAAGACTAAAGGACATACATATTGTCACATGGTTGTCAAGAAACAGAACTGAGAGTGACCGAGGTGTGGGGATCCCAGGGTCTTTGCCCATAACTGCTGCTTTCATCCCTTGGAGAGTTCACAAACAAACAAACAAACAAAAACCTCTCCAAAAAGAAAAAAAGAGAGTTGCTGGGCATGGGGTCTGCAGCAACACTGCTCACTCTGTTCAGTGACCAGGCTGGAGCTCCTGCTGAAGCCTCTGGTCTCCGTTGCCAAGGTAAAGCTCTCCGAGGTTGTACACATGAAGGGAAGAAATGGCTTTTGATTTGGGCTCAAATTCTTTTACTTTTTTTTTAAAGAGATATTTTTGTTTTAGGGTATGTGCACTGGGACAGAGATGGAGAGACAGAGAGGGAGAAATCATCCCCCCAGGGGAGATGGTCATGTTGCAATCCCTTCTCCTCCATTCTCCTCTCTGGATTTTGGGCACGCACATGCGCCACACTGTGCGTCTTAAGCCACCTGGTCCAGGACGCAAACCAGGAGTCCAGCGATGTAACCATTATGTCATCTGCTGCTCCCCTTTCCTGGCTATTTGTAGGACAAATAAGGAACAAAGTAGCAGAGCCCAACACATGGGGTAGATTGTGGGAAAGGAGGGCCCCAGCACCCAAATATTTGAAAAGTATGTGTGGGGGTGTGGGGGGAGGGATAGTTTGGGGGTGTGGGGGATGATGGTGGATGTGAATGTGTGCGTATGGGGGGGAGGTGGGCTCTTGCTGATGATCCCTTTTGTCCTGTCGTCTGAGTCAGCCTGGGCCGGACAGAGTGTATGTATGCACCAGTTCCTGCTTAGAACCAAGTAGCTCTAAGTTTCTCAGCACTCTTGGAAACCCGTGTTTCTAGGTCTGGAAGCCAGCATTGTCCCTTCACCCAGAGAGGCTCTCAAGGTTTTCTCGGTTACCTTATGTGCCTGCCTTAGATTTCACATCATGACAGCGGCACCTAGTGGCTAAATGTGAAAGTCCAGCCTGCTGTCCTCAGCGGTTCTGTGAGTCGGGGGAGGAGTTTACAGAGGTTCCAGACACTTCTGCCCTTTACGTACAACTTCCAGTTGGCGTTCTCGCGCAACCAATTCCGCACAGCTCAGCCCTTAATCATATCCTGTCCTGGGTTGCTCAGTTTCATGTGTAATCATTTAAAATAATTTTATCTACTCAATTAGACCAAGATTTTGAGGTTAAGGCTATTAGAATCACATCTCTTTAGAGTCATATAGGAATTTAGGATCTCTAATCTGAATTACATTTAAAATAATGATACCATGTGATTTCTTTGTCACTCACAGCACTGGTACACAGTAGATACCCCACACACAGCAGGTACTCCACAGAAACTACCTGACTGATAGATCATTGCCCTCACCAACCTGCTTGTCATTGAAATGAGTTTTCAATTGTTATCTAAGCCATCTCTTGCTTCTACTCTTAAGAGTTCTGATCAGGGAACCAGCAGTTAGCGTAATGGCTATGTCGCTGGTCTCCCACGTAGTTGACCGCGGTTCGCGTCCCGGACCCGGTGGCTTAAAACTCACCCCGGGCGCGTGTGCAGGAGAAGGGATTGTGGCGTGACCATCCCCCCTGGGGGGTGATTTCTCGCTTTCTGTCTCTATGTCTCTCTCTGTCTGTCTGGCGAGCGCACGCGCCCTATAGCAAAAACCTCTCCAAAAAAAAAAAAAAAAAAAAAAAAGAGTTCTGATCAATTAAAGTGGGCCCTGTTACCATAGTAATACGTTGTCTTTTTTCCATTTATAAAGCACACAGTGTGGATTCCAGAGAAGAGAAAAGGAAGACAAGATACACAATCTCAACAGATGAAGCAGCTACAGTGGGCTTCTCTAGCCCAACGCTTCTTAAACTTCCACATGGCATCTAAATCTCCAGGAAATCTTGTTAAAACACACATTTTGATTCAGTAGGTCTGGGAAAGGAACTTAATACACAAGTGTGAGCACTGTGGCCCTATGGTGTGTCATTCCAGGTCCCTTTCCTCAATACCTCATTGCACCCCTCCCAAAGATCCTGACCTCAGGCAATCTGAAGAGGAAGGCTATGCTGAGCATGACCAAAACATTGCACAGAAAAGGGAAGATAGACTTGCCATTGAAGAGCCTCACAGTTTCCCTGAGAAACAGACTGGCTTAGTTGCTATTTTATGGCTAGGTAGGTTAACATTCTTATTAACCACTGAGTCCTCCTTTCAATTTTAACATGTATTTTAATTTTTATAGGTTATAAGATATATTTATGGATTATGCATATTTCCATTTATACTGTTCTTTTTTACCACTAAACACACTAGAAACTGTTCACTAATGCTAAATTAAGAAAAGCAGGAAATGGAAATTTATTGAGTCACTACTAGGTGACCAGTACTGTGATGAATATTTTCATACATTTTCTCTCACTTACTCCCCACAATGCCTTTCTTCTGCAAGGTAATACTATTACCCTGTTTTACAGATGAGGAGACTGAACCTCAGTGGGGTTGGGTAGCTTACCCAGAATCATCTAGCAGGGAGAGGAACCCAGATAGGTTCTGTCGAAAAGTTTCCTTTCACTACAACAATAATACCAGCATTTGCATTGTATTTACCACAGACCACACACTGCTCTAAGTACACAATCTTCATATCAATATTGTGATGTGGGTATTATAATCACTCCTGTTTTACAGATGAAAAAAAAACTGAAGTTCAGAAAGAGTAAATGACTGGCTCATGTCACATAACTAAGTGATAAAGATGGGATTTCAATCCAGGCAGCCTAGCTCCAGAGAACTTACACTGTTGCCTACTATTCCATAGTGCCTATCAATTTCCTACCAATTTAAAAACTCTCACAGTTGAATGGAAAGTGCCTCCCTTTTTATGTCACTCCTTCCTTCCTACCTTCCTTTCTTTTTAATTTCTCCTAGGACAGAGACATTATACTCTTCTGAGATACCCAGAAAGAGAGGAAAAAAGAGAAAGCACCCTCCCTCAGGAAAGATTGTCATGCTGCAATCCCTTCTCCTCCATTCTTCTCTTGGGATTGTGGGCATGCAAAACACATGCCCAGCATGTTTCTCACCAAGTCATAATCTCACTGGGTCCGAACTCTGTGTGTGCAGTCAGTCATATGGGATCCACCACGCCATCTGTTGGCCTTGTTGCCCTTTTCTTATTCGGTATCAACTGTACTGAATCCTGTAAAATGTCTGCTTACCACACTAGCAAGCATCTACATATCTGTTTTCCAACCAAGACTACCTAGGGCTTTGGACTCTCTTTGTACCCAGTTAGGGCTATGTTCTCCCTAGACAACCAATGGCTGGAAGTTGAAGGAATCTGAAAGAGTGTGGGGAATCATGAACTCATTGGCTGATCATCTTCTTCCACCTTTTAAAGCTGGCCTAAGACAGAAGACAAAAAGATGAGGGTCAGAAGTTTGTTGACCTTATAGAAATCCACCTATAGACACAACAGATATTAGATGAACACACAGGACCCTTTCCCTACTGACTAAGAATGTTTGGTTATTCATATTTTTAAACTCATTTCCTATTTATCTTTCAAAATTCTGAGTCTTGGGAACCAGCAGTTAGCGTAATGGCTATGTCGCTAGACTCCCACGTAGTCGACCGTGGTTCCCGGTTCGCGTCCCAGACCCGGTGGCTTAAAACTCACACCGGGCGCGTGTGCGTGCGTGCCCAAGATCCCGAGAGGAGAATGGAGGAGAAGGGACTGCGGCATGACCATCCCCCCTGGGGGGTGATTTCTCGCTTTCTGTCTCTAATGTCTCTCTCTGTCTGTCTGGCGAACGCACACGCCCTATAGCGAAAAAAATCTCTCAAAAAAAAAAAAAAAAAAAAAAAAAAATTCCGAGTCTTGTTTTTTAACCTGAAGAATCCCAGAGGGCAAAGGTAGCTTCCTACTTCTCAGACCCCCAGATGGCCTGAGAGTTGCAATCTATATTCTGATCCCAGCTCTCCTCTTTGCTATGTGACTATGGGCAGGTTATTTGAACTTCTGAACTTTAGTTTCTTCACCTATAAAGTGGTAATAATGAGAATCTACTTCAAAGGATCAATGCAAAAGAATAATGAATTTAAAGTGCTTTTTTTATTATAAGCTCACAAGAGCACCTATTTATTAATACATTTTACAAATACATTCCTTCTAAGTAAGTTGTAATGAATACACAGGAAGGTTGAGAAGACTAACTGTATTTTCCTGAAACTAACAACTTGTTTAAAAATGTATATTTAGGGGCCAGCAGTTGGCATGGTGGTTAAAGGTACCGGATTCCCACATGGCCAACTGCAGTTTGAGTCCCAGAATCAGCGACTTGCTTTCTCACTTTCCCTTTCTCTCTCTGTCTCTCTCTGGTCAAATTAAAAAATAATAATAATAAATAAAATTAAATGAAAATTATTTTTTTAAATGTACATTTAGAAATGTATTGGGGCTAGCAGGTGGTGTGGTGGTTGAAGCGCTGGACTCCCACATGCCTGACTGCAGTTCAAGCAGCTTGCTTTCTCTCTCTCTGTCAAATTGAAAGATAATAACAACAAATAACATTAAATGGACAATTATTTTAAAATATTAAAAAAAATAAATTTATTATTTTTGGTGCAATCTGGGCTAAAAACAAAGAAAAGGCAGCTCACTGAAAGTTGTATGGGGAGGCAACAAGGACAAACTTCAACCTTATAGCTTTGCTGGGGACTAGGCTAATCAAACAGCTGATGGTAGGGAAAGCTTCTCAAACCTCCCTTTCCACCCTGACCCAACACCAGGTTTAAACCCAAATCTTTCTACTGGACACCTCCAAAATGACTGGAGGTTTTTCTTTTGATCGGGGAGCAGCAACAGAGTGCATAATGTGACTGCTTTCTATGAACAAAGTGAGTTTTCTCCAAAAGCAACAAGATAACTAAGTTATTAAAAGAACTTAAGATACTGTGGTAATGAGTGTGCCTACTGATAAGGCTCAAAACTTCTTTTCAAAATAAAAAACAAAATCTGAAAGCAGAAAATAGTTCCTTGCCTGAGAGAGTAAAAAAATGGCTGTATTTTATGTTTTTGTTTGTTTTATTTTTGCTGTATCTAATGAATGGGAGTATCTGTCTTGAAAACCAACTGATTCTTCAAATCAAGATACATCTGGTTTACTGATTGTAATATCCCTACCATTTCTTTTTTTGGATGGATTGTATTTGACTTGTAAAAATATATATATAATTAACATCATCCATATGCTTAACATGATGAGTACATGACTCTTAACTTTGAAAACTTCTGTGACTGGGTTTCTGTGATTACAATGAGTTGTAAAAGTGAGTGAGAGAAACTAGTTTCCCAAGTTAGGGTGTCTATTTACCATCTACTGGAATCTATGACACCAGTAATCAGCCAGGAAGAAATGACTACTGTTGACTTATCACCTTAATCCATGCACTCTGCACTAATTACAGTGCCTCAATTTCTTTATTTTATAAAATGAAGTTGTCATCCGCCTGCCTCTTTATGTAGTGTTTGGAAAATACAGGAGATAATAGTCTTTGAGTGCTTTGAAAATACAGAATACATTATAAATGCTAAATAATATTAACAACAATAACAATAATAATAGGGAGTCTTTAATAACAGGGGTCCTTTAATAATACACATCAAGTATAACAACATTACTAACCAGTAGGAACAAGACAAAGTGCGTCTCTGTCTTCATAATCATTGGTTTGTCTCATGGGAAATTGGTGGGGGATTGGCGCCCTGTTCAGGTTGATGCCTCCAGAGACAGAGCCCCTCTGCCGGCAGAGCCCCTCGGGAAGGCATGGGGTACCTGGCCACTCCAGGACTCTCCAACTAACATGTGATTGCTTTTAGGAAGACAGACAAATGGAGTTGGGAGAGGAGGAGACGGAGCATCGCAGCTCAGCGTCTACGTGCAGGCAACGGGATTTTAAAATTCCAGTCCCGGATGGTTGGGGAAAGGAAAGGTATGTTTGGAACCCAAGAAAATTGTGAGCATGTTGGTCTGGCCGATGGGTCAGTGTGGCCATCCAATCCTGCCACAAGATGGCGACAATCCAGCTGGAAACGCCTGCCAAGGGTGGTCCTCTTCCTCCCCGAACACAAAGAGATCTTCCTAGCCGAGCTGGGGAGGCGGCGTGGGGTCGCTCTCGGAACCAGGATCCGGAGGGGTCAAGACAAAGGTTGCCTGGGGCAGAAGCAGGCAGCTTTCTTTTCCCATGAGCTTCTACTTAATGGGGCTGAAATCCTTGAGGGAGAAGGGGATTTTGTGCAAAAGCACCCAAGAAATTCCAAGTTTGACCCCTCCCTCTGCCCCACAGGCCGTCCAGGTGTTTCCCCGGCGGCAGCATTCCCAGGATTCTGGCAGGGGGGCGGGTGCTTCCCGACTTGGGGCGCCGAGGGAGCACGTGTGCCCCCCTGGCCCTGGACCTGGCTGGACAGGGCGAGCCCTGCTGGCTCCACTCCTGAGGCGCCACTGCCTTTGGATTCAAGACCCTGGACTGCTGAACTCGAGCTCAGAATCCGGGAGGGTGCCACACAGGAGTTCCCTCCTGTCCTCCTACACAATTTGCCAGGGAGTAGGTCCGGAGGCCCTCAACTGTGGTTCCGACACAGAGGTTTCCGTGGTTTTCTTTTCTTTTGTTTCATTTTGAATTTAAGGAACCACCACGCCTGCATTTGTTTCAGGCTGCAATAAACTTGTTTTGAAACAAAGAGTTGTTAGGAAACTCACAGATTCCCAGCTCAGGTTCCAAGCAGTTTATGGGATCCTGGGCTGCAGAAGCTGGGCCCTGGCCAGTCTGACCAGCATGTACAACCATGGATAGATCTCTGCTCCTCCAGCACCAGCCTCTGCCAGCACTGGGGACATGGGAGGGAAGCCTTCTGGGTCACTGGCCCCAGCCTGGCCTCTTATCTGCCCACTCTTCTGGGGCGTGGGGATAGGAGTAATAGTAGCAAAGTGCATGGATTGAATATGTGCCAGGTAATGATTGCCTTATTTAATCCTGATGCACCATCATTATTTCCATTTTATAGATGGGGAACCCAAGGCTTAGAGATGTTGAGTAATTTGTCCAAGGCCACACAACTCATAAATAGTGGGGCTGAAATTCTAATCCAGATCTGCATTTCTTTAAAGCACCAGGCTATCCTACCTTCTGAGGCAGCTCCTACAACACTATTGTGGGACAATGGAATCAGGTATAAGGAGACACTGATGCTATGAGTGTGTTTAAACACCGGCATGGGCAACCAAGGAGATTTTTTGACTCCTTGGCTTTAACTATGGGTTGTAGAACTGGGCTAGTCTAGCTTTCCTTCTTCAACAAATGATTACTGAGGGCATGTTGTACAACAGACACTGAGACATCAGGGGACAGACTGACCACACTTTTGAGCTATGCAAACTGGGACAAGCACCTAATATGACAGTTATTAAGCTATTGACTCTCACCCTAACCCACCTTCTGTGTGTGGCTTTGAGATGTTGCTGCTGGAGTTCTGCACACCACTTTTCTCCTTTGTTGCTGCCGTGTTAAGCTCTACCAGTAGGGGCGCTATAAGGAGACTCGGGATAGGAGGAGGAAAAAGACCCCTTCCCTAGCATCAGCACTAAGTTTTGGCCTCAAGTTTCTTTAGAACTCCCAGTCCAGTGTCATCTTGCCCCATCAAATGTATCTGCACCAATGGGGCAGCCACCCCCTCTACAGACTGAGCCCAAGCGCTGGGGGCCCTACTTCTGAGATCCTGGATTTTCCCAGCCTCTTCCCTCTGTTTCCCAGCTCCTGGACTGAGAGCTGCTTTCTTCAATGACTACCTCTGTGTACCCTTTTCCCCCAATTCTTTCAATACCTATAACCAATGGTGTGCTGATAAGTATTTGAAAATTAATTCCTAGAGAAACAAAGAAAAAAAAAAAAAACACAAAGAGTGGGGGCCAGTTAAGGCACTCGATACTCCCACATGGCCGACTGCTGTTCAGATCCCCAACTTGGTGGCTTGCTTTCTCACTTTCCCTCTTTCTGTGTCTCTCTCTGGTCAAATTAAAATAAATGAATGAATAAATAAAATAAAATAAATATTTAAAAAACACAAACACAGAAAGTAAACTGACTTGTTATGTGTGCCAATTTCTGTTATATAAACCATTCACCATGGATAATTTTCAGCTACCAATGTGGCATTCCTAAACTTCACAAGTTAGTATGAGCTGATCCAGTACCCAAATGTCTATAGCCAATCCTCTATATTAAAATTCTCTGTTGAAGTACCTAGTTTGGTTTCTGTTTTCATCACTGGACCCTGACTGATAGCACTTAGCTTCTAAGAATCTATTTTTTTGGCTACAAATTGAATTAATTACCATTCTTCTAAAGGAGTTGTTGGAATAATATGAGATTATGCAAAGAGAACACTGACAACTAATTTTAAAAATTTAAGACTTTAACAGTTCCTAGACATTTTTGCTAGAAGAACATAAAGTTGGGATGATAAAAGTAGGCAAAGTATTTTAATGATGGCTCACAGAGGTATTCAGGTGCTTTTAGAACCCAGGGTGACCTCAGAGCAGGGCTGGAGACTGATGACTCAGAATGAGAGAAGCAGTCATGTCAGTGACATGGTTATGATGTCACAACACGTGTATGTATAGATACCCTGTTCTTCAAGATTCCAGGACTGGATATTGTGCAAACCAAGAAGGAAACAAACCCCAGGTAAACTATTTATATTATTCAACTGAAACTCTACATGGGACAGGATCAAGCTTTTACACATTCTACTACTCAGTTATACAAAGGAAAAAAAACTTTATTTTTCCATACTTGATTTTTTCCTCAAGCTCTCAACCGAGTAGTGAAAGTGAAAATTTTTAAACTTGCAAGCAACCAGGATCTTAATTTCTGTCATGCAAATAACCTCTTTTGAATGGCTCAGTCCTCCCATTTCCTCTACCTGTTCCTTTCCAGCATGACCTTTGGTGGGAGTGTATATGATCTCATGGTCTCAGATACAAGTGTCCTCTGTTTTCTTGCTGTCTCTAGACTGGCCCCTGGATTGACCTCATCCAGTCTTTTGTTTCTGGCACACAAACCTGGAGTCCTAAATCTTTCTTTTTTCCTTTCTCTCTTTTAAAATTTCTCCTCCACTCTCAAGATTTTGGGCACACGTGCACACATGCCCAGTGTGTGTGTGTGTGTGTGTGTGTGTGTGTGTGTGATAAGAGGTTTTTTTGTCATAGGGCATGTGTGCTCTCCTGAGAGAGAGACAGAGAGAGGAAAAGCAAGAAATCAACCCCCAGGGACATGGCCATGCTGCAATTCCTTCTCCACTCTTTTCCTGGGATCTTGAGCATGCACACACACACATTCAGCATGATTTTTAAGCCATCGGGTCTAGGACTCGAACCATAGTCACCATGGTAGGAGTCCAGAGGCATAACCACTATGCCATCTGCTGGCCCCTGCAATTGTGTTTTTTTTTTTGTTTTGTTTTGTTTTTTTGAGAGGTTTTTGCTATAGGGCGCGTGCGCTCGCCAGACAGACAGAGAGAGACAGAGAGACAGAAAGCGAGAAATCACCCCCCAGGGGGGATGGTCACGCCGCAATCCCTTCTCCTCCATTCTCCTCTCAGGATCTTGGGCACGCACGCACACGCGCCCGGCGTGAGTTGTAAGCCACCGGGTCCGAGACGCGAACCGCGGTCGACTACGTGGGAGTCCAGCGACATAGCCATTACGCTAACTGCTGGTTCCCTGCAATTGTGTTTTTCTGGCTGACAGGTTCCAGACTCAAACCTCCCAGTCGTCCATATGGGAGCCATCCACCTTAACCTGCAACAGGTTTCTTCACCTCCAACACTGTGTAAAGAACAATCTGTGAAATAAATCCCTCATTCTATGTTACTCATAGTGGCTTTGCTTTTGTGATTGAATGTGGCCATCAGAACTATATATGAATCTACAAATCAGTTCGAATCAAGTCTCAAAAATAAGGTAGATGAACAAGCTGAGTAAATAATGTTTGAAGCCAAAAATTCAGGATAACAATAAAGAACAAATCCATTTCTTACGTGGTTCAGGTGAGCTCCAAAGGCCATTCGCAAAGAGGAGTTTGCAAAGTTATTCTGAATGAGCACTGTTTAGAAAGACATTATTCATTTAGACACACTTTGCAATGCTTGTTTCAGAATTCTGTTTTGTTTATAGTCACTCTCCCCTACTTGCTGATTTACAGAAGAATGATGTGACCCTCACTAGATGACAGCACATAGGAAACAGAACACAATCAAGTGACAGACTGTGTAGTGTTGGCTTGAAATACTGTAGAATCCTAGGGAGAAAGGGGGAATCTGAATGAATCTGGGAAAGCTTCGATAAACAGGGAAATGTGATTGTATAAGGAATGGAATTTTAGACAGGAGCTCAACACAAGTCAAAGTGCAGAGATGATGTGGAGCAGAGAGATAAGCAACTGGACTGTCTTGAGTGAAGGTGGATTTGGGGTTTAAAATTTGTCAATGATTCCCACTTACTGATAGAATAAAAACCAACTTTTTGCTTGAATTATGATCTCCATGTCTGTGTTCTACTTATTTTTCATTCTCACCTGCCCTGCCTCATCCTTAAACCTTTCTTCCACTCATAATAAAGAATTTGGAAGTGTCCTACCATTAATTTATTCATTCAACAAACATTAATTCTTACCAGGTGTCAGGCACCGTGCTTCAAGGGAAGAGTACGGGCACAGCCTTCATTGACTGAATGATTTAATGGGGGCTGGGGGAGCGTGCAGATAAGTAAAAAGGGAATACGAACGCACCATGATCAGTGTGATAGAGGCAAATATAGAGGGTCTTCAAAAAGGTCATGGAAAATGTGTTATGAACAAAACTATGCATGAGTTTCTTTTTCAGCCAAAATATACTTTAATTCCATTTTTCTATAAACTTCTTAGAAATTCCCTCATAAGGGGGTGAAAGTCAAAGAAAACTTCCATTGAAAAAGGCTTTTAAGCTGAGACCTGAATGATGAGTAGGAGTTAACCAGGTCAAGGAGGAGTAATGAGATGATAAGAGTGAAAAGGATAGTGGGACAGCTTGTGCAAAGGCCTGGGAGACAGAGGGAAGGTGCACTTTGAAGGAATTCGGAATTTCCTGTGATTGGAGGCTGAGACTGGAAAGAGCTGAATCTGGAGAGTAAGCAGAAGCAGTTCATGCCGGGCCTTGGAAGCCATGTGAAAGAGTCTAGGCTGTAACCCAAAGAAAATGGGGACATTGGAAACAGGAGAATAGTGAATTAATTTCTTCCTTTCTCTCTTTTAATTTGCCAGAGGGTGCATGAGCTCATTGGAAAGAGGAAAGAGATCGGGGGCGGAGGTGGGGTGTGTGTGAGTGAAAAAGCACTTTCCAGTGGGGAATGGTAATGCCACAATCCCTTCTCCTCCCTTTTCCCCTTCTTTCAGGATTTTGGGCATGCAAGCACATGCACCCAGGAGGAGTCTTCAAGCTGCAGGGTCTAGGACTTGAACCTTACAATTGGCAATGTAGGATCCAGCCACCTTAACCATGAAGACACTGGCTGGTACCCAATTTTTGTTTTTAAGAGGCCACTCTGGCTATAAAGCTGAGAGAGGGCTGGGATTGGTGAGGAAAATGAGAGCAACATTGGAAGCAAATGACCAGTTTGGAGGTCAGTCAGGGAGAAAGAATGTGACTAAACTAGTCTAAAGGCAGTGGAAATGAAGGGAAGTAGATGATTTCATGAGATATTTAGGAAATTGAAAAGACAGGACTAGGAGCCTAGCTGAGGTAGGATTGTAGATACAGAGAAGGAAGAGGAAGAGACCTGGGATGGTTACCAGGTTTTTTGTTGAACAGTTGGTCAGTAACATTCCCTGATGTAGAGAGCATATGGGGAGGGGGATGATAATGACTCCAGTTTGGACTTGGTGAGTCTGAGGCACCTGTGGCACATGCAGGCAGGAGACAGGGAGATCCAGACCTCAGGAGGCTGATGATGGTGGGGTACATTCACATAGAGATAAATGCAATGATAGAGATTGGGGTGATACAATGAGGGAAAAAAAAAAAAAAAAAAAGACAAGCCAGTGATGGTAGGATAAGGTGGCTGGATCTCACATGGCTTAGAGAGCAGTTTGAGTTCCAGCCCAATGGCTTGAAATACACACTGAGTACGTGTAATGTGCTTAGCATGCATAATCAAAATCCTGCGAGAAAAAGGAGGAGAAGGGGGGCCAGCAGGTGGTATAGTGGTTAAGGGGCACTGGACTCCCATATGGCCAACTGTGGTTTGAGTCCCAGACCTGGCAACTTGTTTTGTTCTCTCTCTCTCTCCCCTCCCCTTTCCCTCCCTCCCTCCCTCCCTCCCTCCCTCCCTCCCCTCTCCCTCTCTCCCTTGCTTTCCCTCTCTGGTTAAATTAAAAATAAATAAAGTTAAATAAAATATTTTTTTACAAAAAGGAGGAGAAGGGATCATAGCATGGCCATCTCCCCTAGGGGGTGATTTCTCACTTTCTCTCTCTCTTGCGCATGTGCCCTATAACAAAAGTAAAAGGAAAAAAGAGAGAGAAAAGAAAAAGAAAAGAAGACAGAATCAAGGATCAGCACACTTAAGGGAGAAGTAGAGGAAGAGGATCCAGCACAGGAGACTCTGAAGATGTGACTGCAACTGTAGGACATCCAGGAAGATGACGTGATCCGAGTAAGAAGAAGAAAGTGGTCAAGAAGGAAGGGACACTCAAAGGAGCTGACCCTTCCAAAATACTGAGAAAAATAAGGATAGTACTAATTAGGGCTCTTTGATTATAAGTAACAGAAACTAACTTGATTTTTAAGAAAAAGGAGAGGATACATCATAAAGGTGCAGGAGTATCTCCTGAATCCAAGAGCGAGGACTGCAGGCAGGAGCTTAAAGCTCATATAGCACCCATGGAGCTTTTCTTTGCACATCTGCTGTACCAACCTATTCGTGTCTGGCTCATACAGAAACTGCAAGACAGCCTCCTATGGCTCTGAGGGTATTGGTTTTCTGGTTAGAAGATTTTCCCAGACTAAACCAGAATCTCAATTCCTAGGAGAGGATAGGAAAGATGAAAGGAAAAAAGAGGAAGGAAAAGAGAGATGAAGAGAAGAAAAGAGAGCAGAGAATGGCAGAGGGAGAAGGTACAGAGAGGAAGAGAGAAAAGAAGACATAAAGAGAGAGGGAGAAGAGGAACTGCTTTCTCTTAAATAGATTCAGGTGAACACCCCTGGTCCAAACACCTATGGTCAGAGGGAAAGATCCCAGACTATGAACTGGGTTACTAAATGTTCATCTTGACTCGAAATGAGGGCAGTTAGAGATATATTATGAGATGGGCAAATATCTTAAATTAAAGTTTCTATTACAAGTGCCAAATATTTGAGGGTTTTAGGGGATAAAACATACTTGTTGACCTTGGCAAGAGCGGTTTCTATGGAATGGGAGCAACTAAAATCAGTTTGCACTGGGTTGATGACAGTGCATAGAGAAAACTCTTTCAAGTCTGTAGTGAAGGCCCTCAGAAAGAGGTAGTATTGAGGCCAGCAGGTGGTGTGGTGGTTAAGGGCACTGGACTCCCATAATGACTAAACGTGGTTTGAGTCCTGGAGCTGGCAGGTTGCTTTTTCACTCTCCTCTCTCTTTCTCTCACTCAGTCCCTCTCTGGTCAAAATAAAATAAATAAATAAAGTTAAATAAAATAATTCCTTAAAAAAACAAAGAGTTGGTATCAAAGATTTTGTTTGGTTTGCTTGTTTGTTCTTTGAGCTCTGTAACATTTGAACATATTTATATGTTGACCAGAAAGGGTATGAAGAATAAGCATAACAATCATTTATCACTTTGATAAACATGTGGAATCCCAAACCCAACCCAGAAGATCTGGATTCAGCAGGTGGAGGGTGGAATCCAGGCACATAAATTTGGGGGAGAAGGAGGCAAGGGCAAAATTAAAATGCAGGCCTCCTTAATTTGAAACCAAGATACATGCTTTCTCTTTATTCTATGCTCTCTTGATCTGTCATCGTACTTTTAATTTATTTAGTGTTTCATTTCCTTGTGAGGAGGGGATGCTTGCTGAACAATTATAGACTTCATAGGTGCCTGGGCTTTGCTCTTAGAAAAAGTGCTTGGGACCGGCAGTTAGCGTAATGGCTATGTCGCTGGACTCCCATGTAGTCGACCACGGTTCGAGTCCCGGACCCAGAAGCTTAAACTCACGCTGGGCGCGTGTGCATGCATGTCCAAGATCCCAAGAGGAGAATGGAGGAGAAGGGACTGTAGCGTGGCCATCCCCAGTGGGAGGTGATTTCTCGCTTTCTGTCTCCCTGTCTCTCTGTCTTTCTGGTGAGCGCATGCACCCTATGGCAAAAACCTCTCCAACAAAGAAAAAGTGCTCAACATATTGGGGAAATGCAAAGTAAAGCCACAATGAAATATTGCTACTCACCCACCAGAATGGCTAAAATGAAAAAGACTAACCATACCAAGCACTTGTAAGGATGTACTGGAAGTGTAAATTGGTTTACCCATTCTGGAAATTTTTATGGCAATTACTAAATCTAAACCTTCCTTATGATTCAGTTATTCAACTCTATATATTGCACTTACTCACTAAAAGATACATACAAGAATATTCAAGATCCTCAAATTAGAAACCCTCAAATGTTCATTAATGGGAGAATGAATACATATAAATATAAATAAATATAATGTTGAATATATATGGAGTACCACACAGCTAAAGATAAATGAAATACTCCCAAAACATCATTCATGGATGTTATTCACGGATTCTATGCTGAACAAAAGAGAAGTCAGATGCAGGACCAGCGGGGGCATGGTGGTGTAAGCAGCAATTATAGATCCCACATAGCCAACTGGAGGGTTTGTTTGAGTCCTGGACCTAGCAGCTTGAAAAACATGCCAGGTGTGTGTGCTGGGGTGCCCAAGGTCACAAAAGGAGGGAGAAATGGAGGAGAAGAGAGTGCAGTGTGATCATCCCCTCAGGGGGTGCTTTCTCATTTTACTCCTCTCTCTTTGACTCTCTCCAGCAAGCACGCATGTCCCATACAAAATGTTTTTTTAAAAGAAGCAGCCAGATAAAAAGTTTATACTATATAATGTCATTTATACTTAATGTGAGAACTAATAAAACTAATCAATATAAGTCAGAATAGTATGTACTTTTGGAGGGATATGGACTGGAAAAGGGCACAAGGAAATCTTCTGAAGTACTGGAAAGTTACATATCTCTGTGTGTGTGTGTGTGTGTGTGTGTGTGTGTATATATATATATATATATATATATATATATATATATGTAAAAATTCTTTGAGCTATATGCTTGAGATTTATGTACTTTACTGGATGTAAGTTATACCTAAAAAATAAATACAAATAAAAAAGGATACACTCCACATACTCAATACAAATAAAGTCCTGCAACCCTTGAAGGAAAATGATTAAAAGAAAGAATCCAATGTGGATTGAATTAGATACTGTCTTTATTGATTAATTTCAGAGGCTGTAAATGATGGTGGAATCTTAGGATGATATCTGGGGCTCATAGACTCTTCAGGCTAGGTGACATAGAACTGCGTGAACTCATTTACTATATGACATCTTACACTCTATCTCTTCCCTTCACCTGGGCAGTGGAGAAGTATGTGGGCTCTTGGGATCCTGGAGGTAAGCATGCTAGAATCTGAGGCCTGGGAGCCATTGTCCTGGGAAGTGAGTGCTTCTGGTCATTTCTGGCATCTTCGGCTCCAGTCCCCAGCTATGTACTAGGAGGTCAATAGGGCACCATGAGGAACTGATCAGGATGACTTAAAGGTTCAAATAAACAATTACTTATTCATATTTAGTACAGAGTAAAGGCACTGAGTTAAATTTTCCCCTTTGTTTTGTGTTTCTGCCTGTACTTTTAAAGTCTGAGAGCAATTATGACTGGAATTTGGAATTGGAATGAGGAAAGAGGTTGACAGAGGACTTTGCTATGTTTCCTTTTCTGTACAACTGAAGCCCTGATCTTTTCTTTTCTTTAAAAAATTTTTATTTTATTTTATTTTATTTTATTTTATTTTATTTATTTATGTATTTTAATTTGACCAGAGAAAGACAGACACACAGAGAGAAGGAAAGCGAGAAAGCAAGCCACCAGGTCCAGGACTTGAACTGTGGTCAGCCATGTGGGAATGTCTAGCACCTTAACCACCACACTACCTGCTGGCCCAGCCTTGATGTTTTCTATGGCCCGGAGATGACCATGTCCATCTTTGATCTAAAAAGTCTAAATGTTATACCTCAAAGGAAAGTGGAGAATTTGGGAAATTATGGGGCTCATTCAAAGAATGTTTATTCCATGCAGGGTGTTCAGACAAGGGCTGAGGCTGCTAACTGTCAGGTGGGATTCCTTAAGTATCGGTAGTGCCCTCCACTACCAGAGAGAGGGTCAAAAACTCAGGCTCAGGTTTCTTGCCTGCACTGGGTTTCTCTTCTGAATATCTGAAATCAACTAAAATAAAATTTTTTAAAAATGTTTTTAATTGTCACCAGGCTTAGGCTGCTCATTCCTTTTTAGTGGGGAGTTGGTTCCAGCCAGTTATGAAGTCTGAGTAGAGAACATGAATGTTTCCTTTGAGAAGCAATATTAGCCTTAGGTTTCCTTCCAGCATGTGTTTTGGGTCTTTTCCCAGAGGTTTCAGTGAAGAATCACGTGTCTTGGGGGGTGAAAATAAGAAAAAAACAAAAACATTTGAGTTTTGCAAAATCAGAGTGGACTGGATACTATGTAGTTAGCCTTTTTGCTATAAACATAATTTTTAAAAATTAAGTGCATTTGTTTTTCTTTCATGAAAGAGTGTGGTTTTATATACACACACACACTGAGGGGTGGGGTGGGGGTGTTCAGAACAAGATGTTTCTCATTCCATTTGTTTCAAGCAATAACTCAGAGGCTCTGGAGAAAATAAACCATACATAAATAGTAGAAAACAGACTGCATCTTGTTGCTATGGTAATGCCCTACTTATATCACATTAAGCTGATTCATGTCTTTTCTCACCTCACTGTTAATAAATTATAGTGGCTGATGAGAATTAAACTGGCTAGAAGAATTGGCATGGACAAGTTGCATATTAATTTGTTATCTAATTTTGGTGTCCCATAATTTTTTTAAGGGGAAGATACCTTTTATCAAACACTGTATTTTCTAAAGCTTACTTTTATTATCTTCTTTTTCACTAAAAACTATGCAAATGAAAAGCCCCAGGTTTAGATAGTGGTTGCTCCCTGGCTGCTCCATCAGGTGTATGACTTGTGCAAGGAGAAAATGTGAACTGAGCTCAGACAGCTCCCTTGTTTGTTTCTTTTTCCATTCCTTTATCTACTTTATTCCAGTGTGTTTAAGGATTTTTAGTAATCCATCTACTTTTTTTTCCCTTAGATTTTTGCTACAGGGTGCCTGCACTCGCTGGAGAGAGATAGTGAGAGGGAAAATGAAAAATCACTCCTAAGGCTGAGGGGTGGCCGAACCTCATTGGTTCTTCTCCGTTCTACTCCTGGGATTTTGGGCATGCATGCACATGCACCTGGCATGATTTTTAAGCCACCAGGTCCAGGACTCGAACTGCCACTGGCCATGTGGGAGTCCAGCACCTTAACCACTATACCACCTTCTGGCTCCTTCATCTACCTTTTTCAGTTGCTTTAATTAATGTATTTTTATTGATTTATTTTAGAGGTTTTTGCCATAGGGCATATGCACTCACCAGAGAGACAGAGACAGTGAGAGGGAAATGAGAAATCAACCCCCAGGGAGATGATCATGCTGAAATCCCTTGTCCATTCTCCTCTCAGCTGAGATCTTGGGCATGCACACACACATGCCCGGTATAATTTTCTCTCTTTTTTAACATTTTATTTTTTATACATTCAACTACTGTACATCCTCACTTGTGAAATGAATTTTTCCAGCATAAATACACTACATTTGGTATAATTTTCAAGTTACCAGGTCTGGAACTCAAACCACGGTCAGCCATGTGGGAGTTCAGGGACGTACCACTACACCATCTGGCCCCCAAGCTGCTTTAATTTATACACATTTCCACCTACCACATACGCACGTAACCGCACATACACACACACACACACACACACACACACACACACACAGCAACAAAGTTAAAGGGGAAACAAGAAATTGGGTTAAAAGACAATAAACCAAAGAAAATATCGGTAACTCATGTAATAAGCAGTGGACTAATTTCAGTAACATGCTTAAAAAAAAAAAAAAACCTTTTACAAATCAAACAAAACAACCCAAATCATACAAACCAACCAATGGACAATCTGTTAGAAAATGGTTGAAAACTACTCAAAGTGTGCTCACTTAGGCAGCACATATACTAAAATTGGAACGATACCGAGAAGATTAGCATGGCCCCTGCGCAAGGATGACACGCAAATTCATGAAGCATTACATATTTTTTAAAATAAAAATTAAAAAATAAAGAAAAATATGCAAAGTCAGTTAATTGATTAATGAGATCAACAGTCAATAAATATCTGAATATATGCTCAATTTCAATTCTTGTTAGAGAGATTAAAGTGACAAACAGATAACATTTTTCTCCAAACTAGATGAGAAAACATTAGCTAGCTATATGACGTAGAGTTAGATAAAGGAAAAACAGCTCTTTCAAACACTGTTTGTAGGAGTATAACTTGGCATAACTTTCATAGAAGTAAACATGGCTGTATTTATCAAATTGTTAAATGCATATATTTATTAACCAGCAGTTCCACTTCAATAAAATTTATTTATGAATATATTGGATAAATGATTAAAGATGTTTTTATAAGGATGCCCAAGATCCCAATATGACCAACATTGCTGTAATAGCAAAAAAAAAAAAAAAAAAAAAAAAAAAAAAAAAAAAAAAGGAAAAAAAAACAAAAACCCAGACAAAAAGTAAAAGTCCATCTCTAGATCACTATTTAATAAAACTAATTCAGTCATACATTGGAATTCTA
Source organism: Tupaia tana (assembly GCA_026018925.1). Lineage (NCBI taxonomy): Eukaryota > Metazoa > Chordata > Mammalia > Scandentia > Tupaiidae > Tupaia > Tupaia tana. Next base: position 186,276,972 of record JAKSZU010000003.1, on the reverse strand, counting down.
CACAGCTGTTAAAAAGGATTTCTGCTACAAAAACATGTTAAGAATATGAACAAATCAGCAAGTTTCTCAAACTGCATGTATAACATAATCCTACTTATGCTAAAATATATTTCTCATATTTTTATATATTATATTTAATATAAACATATACATATTTTTTATCTATCTACCAACCTATAGATAATATAAGAAAATTTCTGCAAAGACCTGTAAGTAATTATGGCTTCTATAGACTGGGAGTAGACAGTGAGAAGACAAGAGATGAAAGGAATGGGTTGCAGGACTCAGAAGAATTGTGAAAATTTAACTTTCATTTTCTACACTTTTACATTGTCTTATCCTTATTTTTAACATGGAGATATATTACTTTTATTGTAAAAAAAAATTTTTAAGACCATAGATTAGTTTATTTTTAACACCATCATGCCATGAATTCATAGGGAATAGGTTCCAGCAGCTCAGGCTCCTTTCCATTGGTTCTCACAAAGTGCGCTTCTCTGGGTGGAGCAGGCTGGTGCTTCAGTTGAACCCAGGTACCTTTCTCTTTGGCTTCCTTCTTTTACTGGTCATTTTTCTTCACACGTTTTAGGAAGCTATTTCTGCTCTTAGAATGCTTAATATGCTCAATGTGCACATTAATTCTCTTGGCAAGAATCTTGCCCTTGACTTATTTGTTTACAACAGTGCCAACAGCATGCTGGGTAACACTGTAAACTGCTCCAGTTTTGCCATGGTAACATTTGTGGGGCATTCCTTTTTGAACAGAACCCATTCCCTTGATGTCTACAATATCACCTTTCTTGTAGATTTGCATGTATGTTGCCAAAAGAACCACTCCATGTTTTCTAAAAGGCCCAAAGAACATATATTGGGTGCCTCTCCTGTTTCCCTTTGTGTTTGTCATTTTGGTTCATTACTGGAAGATGGCAGTTCCAGCCAAAAGGCTGTAAAAAGTTTTTAAAGAGTATGTACGTTAACACTATGTGTGTGTATACATATTAATATATTAAAAATCTCATTGTTATCATTACATGTTAGAAGATGTAGTCTGTTATTGTGTTGCTATCAGAAATTCCCAAGCCTGGGTGATTTTATAAAGAATATAGATGTTTATTTGCAAACTAATGACTCTGTGGCAGAAAGTCCAAAGTCCTAGACTGATAGAAGCACAGAGGACAACTGGCACATTTAGAGAGACAGAGAGATGGCCTGACTAATCCTTCTTTTATAGCAACCAACTCTCATGAGAACAAACCCCTTCTTATAAGAGCTAGAAGTCAGTGAATCTCATGAGGCATTATTAACCTAATCATGAGAGGACCAGCCAGTGGCATTGTGGTTAAGGCAGCTGGATCTCACATAGTAGACTGCACAATTCAAATACTGAACCCACTGGCTTGAAAAACATACTGGGCATATGTGCATGCATGCCCAAAATTTCAAGAGGAGAATGGAGAAAAAGGGATTGCAGCATGATTATTCCCCCTGGGGGATACTTTCTCTGTCTCTCTCTAGTGAGCACATGTGCCCTATAGCAAAGAAAAAAATAAAAAGTCATAAGACTCTTGCTTCCATGATATAATTACAATGAACAAATCGCTGCCCACTAGGTACCCTGGGAAACCATGAAGGATTATTATTATTATTTTCACTTAATACCTTTATAAAACAGAACAATCAAGGCCCTACACATGAATTTCTGGGGACATATTTAAACCATAGCAATGTGTGAGACAGTTCTGCCTATAGACTTGCTGGGAAAATGTAAATATGTGAAAATACCACAAGGAATGTCACATGGCACGTATTAATCATATGCCAATAATTAATATCTACAGCAGTGGTTAAGAGGTAAGAGGAAAGTCACTATGACTGAAGTACAGAAAAAAATGGGCATAGACATCTTCTAGAAACTGGGTACAAGGCTCCCCTAAGGCTTCACTAAGAGGAGTGCTTGCTGGTAAGAGCAGAGGGCCACACAGGGTATAGTGTAAAACATCACACTCTGCAAGGCAGTCCCACATGGGAAGTTCCTGATTCAAGTTCAGTGACCTTGAATGTGCAGGCACATGCTTGCATATGACCCAGATTGCCCTGAAGGCTAGGGGTGGTCTCACAGTGTCGAGTCTCTATTGGGAGTGCTGTCTCTATCTTTCTCTGTCTCACTCATTGAAGAAATAAATAAATAAACTTAAAAAAATAGAGAGTGAAACTGCATCAGCCTTGCTGATCACAAATTACTCTCTGTGTCTCCTCTTTGGCTGGAAGTGGTTCTAGACCAGGCTGAAAGTTATACCTGTTCTTCTTTTATAAGTAGCCAGACTGCTGACAGTAAAAAACACTGATGTCTAATTTGCATTAGAAAAAAAATTCAACCCCTAGTAGTACAGAAACTGCTTCATAATTAGTGCTTATTTTGTGGATAAGTCAAGAATATAAACTCCCTACACGGTGTTAATCCCTACCATTTGGACGTAGTGTTTGAAATGCTGCATTACTGGGAAGTGCCATTTGTTTCTTCAGCCTTCTTGGAGAAGCTAAAAGTTATGTTTGGAACCATAGTCTGTAGAGTTAGACGGACTGGATATAAATCCTGGGTACATCATCTACTAACTGTGTGTCCTCAGGAAAATAAGCTAACTTTTTGCACTATGGTTTGAACTTCAGTAATATGGGAATAATTATAGTATTAACAACCTCATGGGATGTTTGAAGATTAAATGTCTAAATATCTTACAAAGTGTGAAGTTTCTGGGTGCATAGTTGTTATTCTCAATATTACTTATTCTTATCAAGGACAACAAGAAAATCCCAAAAGTATTCAGGGAGAAATAATAATCATACATAGCACTGGGAATGAGAAAATAATGATAGTGACATATCAGTAGTAACATTGAAAGCTAGAAGAAAATGGAACATCTATAAAGTTAACTTTTACTTAGACTAACATCTCCTGATAAGTCAAATGTGAGGATATAATAAAGATATTTCTAGACATGTAAATTCTCGTAACATTGCCTTCTCAAGTGTCGTTTGTGAGGAATCTGCTTATGTATGTGCTCCATCAAAAAGAGGGACTAGGCCCAGTTATGGTGGTATGGGCTGCTAAAACATTGTGCTCCATGAGCTAGGACCATGTGGCTTTGATACCTAGTTCAACCTAAAGGCTGAATGCAGAGGCACACATTTGTAATCCCAGCAACTCAGGAGGCTGAGGATTGTAAACTCAAGGTTGGCCTGGACAATATAGCACCCTGTCTGAATGATCGTGGTTTAGTGGTAGCTATGGTCTTAGCTTACTTGAGAGGCTGAAGCTGAAGGATCATGACACTAGAGACCTTGTCATAAAAAAAAAAAAAAAAAAAAAAAAAAAAGGAAAAGAAAGAAAGAAGGGGACTAAACATGGAACTGTAAAACAGAGCACCTAGCACAGAAAAATAATAAGGGGATTCCCAGGATGAGAGCTGAACTGCAGGCCAGGAAACCATAACCGTGGGTTTATAAAAGGAACATAGAAAGGGAAGATTATCTAACAGGTTGGACTGTGGAAAATTGTGCTGCAAGGCATGGTACAGAGCCCTTGAGATATAAGAAGATAGCAACTGGCTCAGGAAAAACTAAGTAAATAAAAATATAAAGCAATGAATAACTAAAAGAAAACCAAACTACCTTGCAAGAAAGAAAATGTAATTAGAGTACACTATTCAGTAAAACAGTGGGCAAGATTTACTGAATATAAAAATGACTATGGATTTAACTAAAAAATTATGATACAACTATTTTAAGAGAATAAGAAGAGTAGGAAGTGTTAGAAATTTAAAATCCTCACTTGCAATAATAGGAGCATAATAGATAATACAGAAGTAAATGAATCAAAAAAGAGTGCTACACACTTATTATTTGGAAATATGTGTGATAAATAACAGAAGAAACATCAAATGGATGCAATAGGAAGGTGGGAAGGCAAGGATGGTGATTGCTATTTTTTCATTATTTCATTTTTAGCACTATTTGACTTTATAAGCTACATAAATTTGTAAGTACTTTGTAAATCTTAAGTTTTGACACTTACAGAATAACAATTCTTCATTCTCAGTTCAGCAACTTTGAAGCCTTGAGTAACTGATATCTTAAAATAGACTGATGTGTTTAAAGATTCTGTTTTAAGAAAGTGAGAAGAGTAGAGGAAATGTATGCCTTTTACTATCATTACTTTTTTTTTTTTTTTTTTTTGGAGAGGTTTTTTTCGCTATAGGGCGCGTGCGCTCGCCAGACAGACAGAGAGAGACATAGAGACAGAAAGCGAGAAATCACCCCCCAGGGGGGATGGTCACGCCGCAATCCCTTCTCCTCCATTCTCCTCTCGGGATCTTGGGCACGCACGCACACGCGCCCGGCGTGAGTTGTAAGCCACCGGGTCCGAGACGCGAACCGCGGTCGACTACGTGGGAGTCCAGCAACATAGCCATTACGCTAACTGCTGGTTCCCACTATCATTACTTTTCATTTAACTTTGTAGATTTAGCCTTCCAGAGGCTCATTAAGCTCTTACAACTTTATCCTCTTAAATTCTTTTTTTTAAGAATCATTTTATTAACTTTATTTATTTTAACTTGACCAGAAAGGGACAGAGTGAGAGCGAGACGGAGAGAGAGAGAGAGAGAAAACAAGCCGCCAGGTCCAGGACTCAAAAAGCAGTCAACCACGTGGGAGTCCAGCACCTTAACCACCATGCCAACTGCAGCCCCTCCTCTTATATTTTTATTTTATTTAAAGTATGTTTAAAGGCATAATAAAAGAAGTTTATATAACTGTGACACTAAAATAAGATGAGTGTGTTATGTGGGTAGAGGGGCACTGCACCTTATCATATAAAATATAGATTTAAAAACCCTAATTAATGGGGGACCAGCAGTTAGCATAATGGCTATGTCGCTGGACTCTCATGTAGTTGACTGCGGTTCACGTCCCGGACCCGGTGGCTTAAAACTCATGCCGGGCACGTGTGCATGCGTGCCCAAGATCCCAAGAGGAGAATGGAGGAGAAGGGATTGCGGCGTGGCCGTGCCCCCGGGGGGTGATTTCTTGCTTTCTGTCTCTCTCTGTCTGTCTGGCGAGCGCACGCACCCTATAGTAAAAAACCTCTCAAAAAAAAAAATCCTAATTAATGTCAGAAAGTTAAATGTGATATATGTTAATAAAATAAATATGCTTTGAACAATTGTTATTTTTCTGGGATGGCTAAAAATTAGAAAATTTATTAATGTAACTCATTGTTTTAATGAGAAGAACTATATGCTCATCCTGCTGCATATAGTAAAGAGACTTGATAAAATGTAACATCTATTATTTATCAAAACCTTTAAGGCAGAGCTACATAGAACTTCCTTACCTTGAGAGGAACATTTTGCAAACACTAATAGCAAATATTATGTTTAATGGTGAGATACAATTAAATTAGATACCTCAATTTCTTGGTAAAGTTCATTAACAGAGAAAAAGGGGAGAAGTTGATTTGTGAGCTCAGCTCCTACTTCTCCATTCCTAGGTCACTGAATAAAGCTTGTGCCATGACACTCAGTTTTGGTTTCCTAAGTTGACCCCACAACACTGTACAGGAAAAGATTCCACATTCAGGAATAAATTTTAAAAAGAAAGAAAAAGACTAGAAAGATCACTAGTATTATGCAACATTACACTGAAAGTCCTTGTGGAATTAACAACATATGAAAAGGAAACAGGAGTTTTATTTATAAGAAAGGGATAGAACTGACATTATTTGCAAATGATATAATAATCTATTGAAAAATACAAAAGAACCAACTGAAAACCTAGGGGTAATATGAACGATTAAGGGGACCAGCAGATGGTGTAATGGTTATGTTGCTGGATTATGGCCAACCTCAGTTCAAGTCCTGACCAAAGGTGTGAAATTCACATCGAGCATGCGTGCATGCGTGCCCAAAATCCCAAGAGGAAAATGGAGGACAAGGGATTGGGGTGTGGCCCTCCCCTCTTGGGGGTGGTGGTGGTGATTTTCTGTCTCTCTGTTTCTCTCTCTCTCTGGTGAAGGTACTTGCTCTGCAGCAAAAATCTCTCTCAAAAAAAGTTTAGAATTGACCCTGTGAACAACGGTTAGATGCCATTGGCAGCAGGATCCCACATGGTCAACCACAGTTCAGATACCAGTCTAGTGGCTTGAACAACATGCTGGGCATGTGTGTATGCCCATAATCCTGATAGAAAGGAGAAATGAAGGACAAGTAATTGTAGAGAAATGAAGCTGCATTAGGAGTGCTTTCTCTCTCTCTCTTTGAGCATGTGCCCTCTGGTATAAAGAAAAAAATAAGGAGAAGGAGAAGGAGGAGGAGGAGGAGGAGGAGGAGAAGAAGAAGGAGGAGGAGGAGGAGGAGGAGAAGAAGAACTGAAAGAGAGAGAGAGAAGGTGAGAGAAAAAGAAATTACATTAAAATAGTTTCTAAAGGGAACCAGCAGGTAGCGTAATGGCTATGTCGCTGGACTCCCACGTAGTCGACCGCGGTTCGTGTCCCAGACCCGGTGGCTTAAAACTCACGCTGGGCGCGTGTGCGTGCATGCCCAAGATCCCGAGAGGAGAATGGAGGAGAAGGGATTGCGGCGTGGCCATTCCCCCTGGGGGGTGATTTCTCGCTTTCTGTCTCTATGTCTCTCTCCATCTGTCTGGCGAGCGCATGTGCCCTATAGCAAAAAACCTCTCCAAAAAAAAAAAAAAAAAAAAAAAAAGTCTCTAAAAATTTCAAGAAAAAGAATATGACCAACACTAAAAGAAAAATTAGTGATGTGAACATTTAAGAAGACACCATCTCACATATCTACAAAAAATCATTTTCAGAAAAGGGAGTGGGGGGAGGAGTAAAAGGATGAGTCATGGAAGGTATATCCAAAAGTCCTAAAATGAGAATCATAAACATTCCAGACAGAATAAAAGCACAGATAGAGAAGCTGTAACCTGAAAGAAGAAACAGAAAAAATATTTTCCTGAAAGTTTAGTGGTTGAAAGGCTCTGAAGTGCCAGGAAATATTTAGGAAAAAAAAAAAAAAAAAAGGAAAGAAAGAAAAGAAAAAAGGCTAAATCTGACCACATCATAGTGAAATTTCTAAACTCCAAAGATAAAAAGAAAATTTTATAAGCTTTCAGACAGAGATGTGGTTGTCTAAATGAAAAGATAATCAGACCAACTTCAACTTTCTCATCTGTAATAACTGATGCTAGATGCAGTAAGACAACATTTATAGACATTTGGAAAAAAAGACCACAAATCAAGATTCCTATTCTGAGCCAAGTTATCATTATATATGAAAGAAAAGACAGATGTTTTTTCAGACATACAGTGGCATGGAAAATACAAAGACATACACTCCTTCTGGAGAAATTGCTTGGGAAATTCTCTAGCCAAATAAAAATTAAATTCAGAACAAAGATCTTAAAATAGAGTAAGACAAAAAAATATATATATAACAAACAGTGGCAAACTCTAAATTAAATACAATTCATACTTAAATCTAAATAATTTTTTGTCATGCTAATGTGATTGCAAACTGCTGTGTAAGGATTAAGAAGTGGTCCTTGATACAGAAGAACCGGTCTATAAGGAAAGATATAAAAATAACCTGAAATTAGAATGCTATGCTACCATAAGGGAAAAAGAAAAACAGCAGAAATAGGGTAAGCATGGAGAACGTGGTGGGGGTGTTGGGTGGAGAACAAAAGAAGCGAAAAATTAAAAGTGCTCAAATGGTTTCATCGTAATGGTGGCGAGCAGAGTTACCAGTTGATTAACCTACCAAAATTAAGGAAAAGGAAGAAAAGGAAAAAGTAAAGTACATTAATAGATATAAAGTAAGATTAAAACATTAAAATTCATATAAATGAGGGGATCAGCACACGGCATAATAGTTATGTCACTGGAATCCCACATAGTCGACTGCAGTTTCAGTTCCAGACCCGGTGACTTAAAACTCACACCAGCCGCATGTGCGTGTGTGCCCCAAATCCTGAGAGAATAGAGAAGGGGTTGAGGCACAGCCATCCCTCCTTGTGGGTGATTTCTCGCTTTCTGTCTGTCTTTATCTCTTCAGCGAGCACACATGCTCCTTAACAAAAATCTCTCTCTAAAAAAAAAGGCATATAAATGAATTAAATTCCCTATAAGAATAAAGACTTCCAAATATTTTCTAATAGATCATGCAAACACAAAGTATTATGGATTGAATTATGCTCCCCCCGCAAAAAAAAAAAAAAAAAAAAAAAAAAAAAAAAAAAAAAACCTGTTGAAGTCCTAACTCCAATGCCTCAGAATGTGACCGTACTTGGACACAGGGTCTCTAAAGTTAAAATGAGACCATTTGGTGGGTCCTAATCCAATGTGACTGGCGTCTTCATAAAAATATAAACTTTATTTTTTTTGTTCATGATATCTAGTACGTGTGCATGCATGCCTTGCATGAGAAAAAGAGAAAGGGAGGAAGCTCCTTCAAGAGTGTCTGTTCATGCCATGATACCCTTGCCTCAGCCTTCCAGCTTGTCACAGTCTTGGGCAATGGCATGTGGGTCCAGCATGTTTCAAGTTAACAGGGTCGGGAATCCAAACCTGTGGTCAGTCATTGACTTTCAGCTCTGCAGGTCAGTAGCTGCTGACTATGCTGAAAAGGAGAACTTCTGATACAAAGACAGACATGCACAGAGGGAAGATGAAGTGAAGATATACAAGGAGAAGACAACCATGTGGCTGACTGAAGAGATGCATCTATGAGCCAAGGAATGTTAAGGACTGAAGCAAACACTAGTAGCCAGAAGAGGCAGGGAAGGAGTTCCCCCCAGAGCCCTCAGAGAGCATAGCCCTGCTGACACCATGGTTTGGGGTTTCTAGTGTCCAGAACTGTGAAATAATATTTTTTTGTCATTTTAAGCCACCCAATTTTCAGTAGTTTGTTATGGCAGCCCTAGGAAATTAATGCACAAAATAACAGAAGTGCCTAACTTAATCACTCAGTAATACAGATTTCATAGCCAAAGACATTAAATACGATAAAAGATCATTTTTCATCAGGATAAATAATGGTAAGCAAAACAATTTTTAAAAATCAAACAAAAACACAACAAAACATTTATAGCAAGAATGCTCAGAAACAGAACTTAATGAAACTACTATTAAATGAGATGGGGATAATATTTCTCTTTCAGAATATGGTAACTTGAATTGACAGAAAGTAGTTAAGGGATAAACAGGACTTGACTAAGCAAGCAACAAACTGGTGTGAGGGAAAGAGACAGGTTGCTAACGAAGTTCTGCATCTATGCCCACAACTATTCGGATAATTTTTTTAAAACCTAACTTCTTAATTTTCTCAACTATTTAATCTTCCTCATGAAGTCTTCTGACTGGATGCTAAAAGAAATAATACTTGTTTGCTAATCAGTGGAATCATGTCTCTGATATTTCATCTTTTTTGAGCACATACTCAAGAGTTCCAGATTTCTTCTCATACTCTCTACTACTCCCCAGAGGGTATCTGTTAGGTAGTAGAGAGCTGGGCTTGGTGTGTGGGCAAAATCTCATGACCTTTGATTTCTGTAATGATGTCCCTGATCTACCTGGTAGGTGGTACACTGTGTAAGTCTGTGGCTGGTGGCCTCATTGTCCCTTCTCTTGGTACAGACAGACACTAGTTGTCCTACTTGGAATTGGCAGTGTTTTATCTGTTTGAGCTGATGTAACAAAATACCTGTGATTTATAAACCACAGAAATACATGTCTCACAGTTCTGGAGGTTGGGAGGTGCAACACATTCTGTGTCTGGTAAAGGGTTGCTTTCTGCTTCAAGGTGGCAATTTCTTGCTGTGTCCTCGTATGGTATAAGGGGTGAAAAGCTGGGCCAGTAGGTGGTGTGGTGGTGAAGGCACTGAACCCCACATGGCCGATTCTGTAGTTTGAAACTTGGACCCAACAGCTTGAAAAGTATGATGGGTGTGTGTGCATGCATGCCCAAAATCTTGAAAGGAGAATAAAGAAGGAATTGCAGCATGACCATCCCTGCTGGGGGTTACTTTTTCACTTTCCCTCTCTCTGTCTCTTTGCAGTAAGTACATGCACCCTATGGCAAAAACCTAAGGAAAAAAAAAAAGGGTGTGTTTGTGAAAAGCTCCCTTGGGCCTATTGTAGGAAGCACCCATCTTGTTCATAAGGAGTCTGCCCACAAGGCCCCATCCCCTAATACTAGCATCTTAGGGGTTAGGATCAGCAGGACACAATCCTCCAGACTCAGACTCCATCACTGAGTGCACACTCCTCCAAGCCAAACTAACATCAGTACCCGAACTTAGATTGTGAACCTGCAATCTCTGTGATGGGTCAGTTCAACTCTTTGGAAGCCAGCAACTCTGAGGGCACATGGGAACGTCTGGCTCCCTCCCTAACCCCACAGTAGCTGAGGGAGGCATAGGGTCTAATTCACTCCCTTTCTCTGTCAGGTTCACCACAGATCCATGCTGCTAACATTACAGTCCAGCTCTTCCCTGCATGATGGTGAGAAGGCCAAACTCTGTGGCAGATACCTCCAAGGGTTGGTTCTACATGCAGAGATAGCACAAGCTCACTCAGATTCTAGCTTTCCTGACATTCTAATGCAACCCACATGCCTCATCTCCAGTACCAGTATCACCCTTAAAACCATTTCATTCCAGATTTCAGTCAAAGGAAAGAACATACATCTTTTCTCTTTCCCAGTTTAAAAAACAAGACCGAGGCAGAAAACATGATCTCCTAGAAAGAACTTCCCAAGTGGGTCCTGTCCACCCATGGCTTACTTTAAACTCAGCAGGAAATCTCCTAGTTTCAACATTGTATGTGTTAATAAAGCATAAGGAATTTAGAAAGTCCTTTTCTCTCTGGTTAAAATCTGATTTCTAAAGAATATTGTTTTACTTCCATTAAAAAAATCCTATTTTGGTGATGAAAAGTTGAACATAAACTACCATTTTTTCTTTATAGCCCTGTTTTAACTGTCCAATTCCCACCTAAGGCAATGGTTTACTCTAGAGAGCAGAAGAATGATACATATGGAAATGGAAAAGAGAAAAGCACATTTATTTAAAGCATAAATATTATCCCTGTTTACATAGGTTTCTATAAACAGTGGAAACACATTATTTTCAATTGCTTATGGAATATCCATAAAAAAAATGATCATGTACTTGGCTCAAAGAAAATTTTAATAAATTCCAGAACATAAAGATTTTACAAGTCATGTTCTCTGACCACAATTCAATTAAGCCAGAAATCAACAGAAGAATATAGAAACAACAAAAGCAGAACTACAACCACTTTAAAATTGAAGAAGGCTTTTCTAAATATCCTCTGAATCAAAGGGAAAATAAAACCAAGATCACAATTAATTTATAAAAAAGAAAGCAATTTGAAGCAAATTTTATGGCTAAAGTTGTGTTCAAAAGAAAATTTTAGACTTACATACCTTTATTATTTATTAAAGAAAGAATAAAAACAAGTGAACTATTTTTTCTATCTCCAGTAGTATGATTGCCTAGGTATTTTCTAGCTTTCAGAATGTTTTTGGAAAAGTAAATAAGAACTGAAATACAGAATAAAGTGTATTTTAAAACTTATACTTGGAGCCAACAGGTGGCATGGTGGTTAAGGGCACTGGACTCCCACATGACTGACCACGGTTCGAGTCCCAGACTTGGCACTTGCTTTCTTACTTTCCCTGCTCCCCTGCCCCGGCTCTTTCTGGTCAAATTTAAGTAAATAAATAAAGATAAAATAATTTATAAAAAAGACATAAAAACAACTTATTCTTGGGCCAGCAAGTGGCATGGTGATTAAGATGCTGGACTTCCACATGGCCAACCGTGGTAAAATAGTGCTGGACTGACAGCTTGAAAATCGTGCCAGGTATGTGTGTGTACATACCCAAAATCCCAAGGGGAGACTAGAGAAGGGATTGTGGTGTGGCCATCCCCCTGGGGTTGATTCCTCACTTTCTCTCTAAAAGTCTGTTCTCTCCAGTGAGCACCTAGGCCCTATGACAAAAACCAAAAACCAAAACAAAATAAAACTTATTAACAAAAAATTTAACAAGACTGTAAAATAGCAAGAATTATCAGGCCAAATATCTAAGTGAAAGAAGGAACGCAAAGACAATAGAAATCACAATTGTCCCAAGAACATTTGCCTAACTTGGCAAACTCAAGCTTAGGTTGGTTTTCAAAACTTGTTGATGTGCAAGACAGAAGACAAAGTCTAAAGGTCTCTAAAACTGCTAAATCAAATAGGACTATCAGCCTATTAAACCTAGGACCCCTCACTGTAGGAATATACCTTCACTGTAGGAATATAAAAATAAACACACTACCCCAACATGTGCACATGTGTACACTCACACATAGAGAACTTCAGGGAATGCTGCACTAGCTCTGAGTATAATAGAAGGGGATCTATCACTGCTAATTTACAAACAAACCTTCTGGATATCTCAAAAGCTTCAGACTAAGAGTTCTAGACTAGAAGTGACTTGGGTGTCTGGTCAAAACAAATTCTCTGTAAAGTAGTAAAAGGTTCACTCTAATGGGTTTGTGTATTCTAATTCTCTATATTCCTAATAAAGGACTGATCCTTGACCAGCTCTTGAGAGATATCCTGCCATGTAAGAGTGTCTTTATGTACTTGGTAACTATGTAATTTATAATTAGAGACTTGAGCCATGGCATATCAATTTGACCTCTGGGGGTATTGGAGGCTGTGTACTTAAGACCAGTCACATAGGTGCTTCTGGTCTACATGACTGAGTCCTGATTAAAAAAAAGAAAGAAAGAAAGAAAGAAAAGAAAAGAAACAAAAGCTTAGATGAGTTTCCTTGGTAGGTAACATTTTACAAATAATGTTACACTTGTTGCTGGGAGAAGTAAATACTGCTTGAACAACTCCATTGGGAGAGCATAACTAGAAGCTTGTACCTGGTTTCTCCTAGACTCTGTTCTATGTGCCTTTTTCCTTTGCTGATTTTAATCTGTATCCTTTCTCTGTAATAAACTATAACCATGGTATAATAGTTTTTCTGCACTTTGTGAGTCCTTCTAGAGAATCTTCAAACATAATGGCAGTTTAGGAGATCCCTAAAACAAAAACGACTCTTGTTCATTCTAGGACTAAAATAACACTCACACGTATTTTTCCAATGAAAATAGGAAACACGTACTCAATAACTGAGATGACAGGGAGATACAGAATCATGAGTTAAAAAAATAAGAGAATTACTTTAGATACTGGACTTATCAGGTACAGATTATAAAATGACCATACATGATATACTTTAAGAAAGACAAGTTTAGGGGCCAGCAGGTGGCATGGTGGTTAGGGGTGCTAGACTCCCACATGGTCCACCATGACTTGAGTCCTGGACCTGGCAGCTTGCCTTCTCACTTTCCCCCTCTCTCTCTCTCACTCTGGTCAAATTAAAAAAATAAATAAAGTTAAATAAAATAATTATTAAAGAGACCAGCAGTTAGCGTAATGGTTATGTCGCTGGACTCCCATGCAGTCAACCGCGGTTCAAGTCCCGGACCCAGTGGCTTAAACTCATGCCAGGTGCGTGTGTGTGCGTGTGTGCCCAAGATCCCAAGAAGATAATGGAGGAGAAGGGATTGCGGCATGGCCAGCTGCCTTGGGAGGTGATTTTTCGCTTTCTGTCTCTCTGTCTCTCTCTGTCTTTCTGGCGAGCGCACCGCCCTATAGCTAAAAAAACAAAAAACAAAACAAACAAACAAAAAAACCTCTCCAAAAAAATTATTTTAAAAAAAAGAGGGACCAGCAGTTGGCGTAATGGCTATGTCGCTGAACTCTCATATAGTTGTCCACGGTTCAAGTCCCAGACCCAATGGCTTAAACTCACGCAGGGCGTGTGTGTGTGCATGCCCAAGATCCCAAGAGGAAAATGGAGGAGAATGGATTGCAGTGTGGCCATCCCCCCTGGGGTTGGGTGATTTCTTGCTTTCTGTCTATCTGTCTCTCTCTCTTTCTAGTGAGTACACGTGCCCTGTAGCAAAAACCTCTTCAAATAAATAAATAAGAAAAAAAGAAAAAAGAAAAAGAAAGATAAGCTTAAAAATTTCTCCAAAGAAAAGAAAATAAAGAAAATTCTTTTAAAAATTATTAATTGGAATTTAGAAAAAAACTAACAAGACTTCTAAAATTGAAAAATATAATATTGGGTCATTGGAAAAGTTATGGCATACTTTTTTCTATGCAAGAATGTGTCATGACTTTTCCAATGACCCAATAATTCAAGTCCAGCAGGTGATGTGGTGAATAAGGCACTGGATTCCCACATGACCAACTGCAGTTTGAGTCCTGGACCTGGAGGCTTGAAAATCACTCTGGACATGAGTGTGTGGGTGTCCAACATCCCAGGAGGAGAATGGAAGAGATGGGATTGTGTGTGACCATCCCTCCTGTGGGGTGACCTCACTTTCCCTCTCACTGTCTTTGTTGGTCTCTCTGGTGAGCACATGCACCATATGGTAAAATCCTAAAAAGAAAGAAAGAGAGAGAGAGAGAGAGAGAGAGAGAAAGAAAGAAAGAAAGAAAGAGAGAGAAAGGAAGGAAGGAAGGAAGGAAGGAAGGAAGGAAGGAAGGAAGGAGGGAGGGAAGGAAGGAGAAAGAAAGAGAGAGAGAGAGAAAGAGAGAGAGAGAGAGAGAAAGAATAATTCAAGCTAATATTTGAGTGGATAGGTATATTAATTTTCTAATATTGCACAACAAACTTAGTGGCTTAAAAAAACATACATCTATTACCTCATGGTTTCTATGGGTCAGGAGTCTGGACATTGCATAACTGGATTCTCTGCTTCAGGGTGTCTCACAAGGTCACAATAAAGATGTTGGCTGGTGGTGATGTCTCATCTGAAGACCTGAATGAGGAATTATCTGCTTCCAAGCTCACTCATGTGGTTACTAGCAGGATTCAGTGCTTGTCATGCTAGGACTGTGCCAGATTTTGCTCACTGTCAGCTGGAGGCTACTCTCAGTTCCTTGCCATATGGGTCTTTCCATAGGGCAGCTTGCAACTGTTTGCCTCATCAAATCCAGCAAAAGAGAGATTTTGTCCAGTTTGGTAGAAAAATGAAAATAACAATCTTATGTAAATCAATCACAGAAAAGACTATCATCTTTGCTGTATTCTAGAATGGTAAGCCACAGATCTCATCTATTGATACGCTCAGTAAGAGTAGATTACAGGGGGTGGCAGGTGGTGTGGTGGTTATAGTTGTCCACGGTGGACTCCCACATGGCTGACTGCGGTTTGAGTCTCAGACTTGGCAACATGCTTTCTTACTTTCCCTCTCTCTCTCACTCTGTCCTTCTCTGGTTAAATGAAAAAACATAAATAAATAAATAAAGTGAAATAAAATATTTTTTTAAAAAAAGAGTAGATTATGTAAGTGTGCCTAATCTTTCCCTTTAGCACCCAGTGGAGGTTCATGGGAAACAGTCTATGAGTGAATCAAAGCTCCCACTATGGCTGGGGCCCCCAGCTAACCTATTAGTTCACACTTGACCGCTAAAAAATCACTGGAATATTAGCTCATTTGTTCTTACCTGTCCTCTCCCCTCCTGTCCATATTCTGCCCTAGATTGGCCAGTCCACACCTCCCTTCTCTACCTGGAAAGACCTATGCATCCCTCAAATTAAGACTGTGCCATCTGTTTTCTGATGGGCTAAAAACAGGTTATGATTTTGTAGTGCATATGACTGTTTCTTATTGTTAGAGTGAAAGTGACACTCTTTCCATCTCTCTACATCCTAGGCAATGGTGGAAATAACTGAGATTAGAAAGTTCTTTGAACTAAACAGCAATGAACATATTCCATATCAGAATCAGTGGAGTGATGCTAAAGCAGTTATTAAAGTCCTTGCCTTACAATGCATATATTAAAGAAGAAAGGTAAAAAATTAATGACTGAAGCTTCCAACTTAAGGAGTCCCCCCAAAAGTGGCAGAATAAACCCAAGTAATATAAAGAAAAGAAATAATACAGAACAGAAATTAAAGAAACAGTAAACCAATATCCTATCCCATAGAATTGATAAAGCCATAAATTGGTTCTTAGGGGGAAAAAAAATCAAATTGGTAGTGCTTTGGCAAGACTGGCGAAGAAGAAAAGAGGATAGTGTTAGAAATGAAGAAAGTAATGCAGTTATAGATAAAACAGACATTTAAAAACAAAAACACATGAGGAAATATAAACTGGCAATTAATCTTAGCAAGATTACAAATTTCCATAACTAATGGAAAAAAATCATTAGAATTTTTTTCATTTTAATTATATTACCTTTTATTATTTTATAATATATTTTTAAAATTACACTACACTTGCCTTTACTGCTCTACAAGACCTGGAATTAAAGGACACACAGAACACACAAACATCAAGTTGCAATATCTACTTGTAATGAACCATTACTACCAGACAGATGTAGTTATTTAAATAAGCAGATGTGTGCCAATGCAAAATAAAATACAAACTTGTTTAAAAAAAGAACAGTAAACTTTTCTTTTCTTTTTTTTTTTTTTTTTTTTTTGAGAGGTTTTTGCTATAGGGCACGTGCACTTGCACACATGCCCGGTGTGAGTTTTAAGCCACCAGGTCCAGGACACAAACCGCGGTCGACTACATGGGAGTCCAGCAACATAGCCATTACGCTAACTGCTGGTCCCAGTAAACTTTTCTTTAATGGCTATAGAAAGGAGGTGGTTTTATTATTATTATTACTATTTTGCAACACATTTGGTCCTGGCAGTCAGTTCTATTATGCATTTAAAACAATATGTGCCCCGAAAGCTTAAAATTTTCAGTTTGTGCATGTCACTTGAATCAGAGGCCAGATACATGAAAAAATATCATTCTCCATACCCTCAACAACTCTTCCTCCAAAAGGTTACATGTTAGGGAGCTCAAGACTCCCATTGGTTATGGTATTTTATAATTATTTTTCTCCAGTAACACTGGATGCTTTTAATATTCTCTAAAAGAGAAGCAATGAAAATGCAACTCTCCAGGCCCTAATTTTCTCTTCACATTCTCTAAGTAGTAAAATAGCAGCTCTAGGTGCTGATGAAAAAAGATTTCATTTTCTTCCTTAGTTTAGTTTTTTTTTTTTTTTTTATCTTACTTGCTCAGGACCGCCACCGCTTCCTTAGTTTTTAATCATATTATCATTAAATGTATTCAAGTTTAGTTGGATTTCCATAAAGAAAACTTTAGTTGTCAAATATTTCATAAATAAAGCATTACATACATGTAATTAGCTCTATCTACCAAAAACATATTTACATATGTTTACATATTTATTTATCTTACCTTCACTGAATTTATTTTTTTCTGGCTGGAAAGTTTGTTTTTATGATTCTTAGTGAGCATGTTGTTTTATAGCAAATGCATTGTATAATTTTAATCATAATTAAATGCTTGTGGAATAATTTTTCAAAAAGATAACATGTCATGAACAAGTTGGGTTTATGCCAACAAAAGAAGACTGTCTTAAACAGGGGAAAATCAATTAGTATAATTCACCATGATAACACATTAAAAAAGAAAAACTATGTGATTATCTCAAAAGATACAGGAAAATAGCTTGATAAAATTAAATATCCATTTATGATTTTTTAAAGAGCCTCTTAGCAACAGAGCAGAGAGCAGAGCAGTCAGTGAGACCAAATGAGGCAAGAAGACCACCTCAGACCTCCCATTGCCTTCCAATTGCCCCAAGTACATCCTGACCAGTCCCTCCTACATCCCTTCACCACCATTAATTCACCAAGACTGTGCCATGGAGCAGGAAACAGCAGCAGTCAATGAGAACAATTAAGTCAGGAAGACTCCCTCAGACTTCTAGCTGACTTCTGCCCACCCAGGAGTATTTTTGACTTTTCATAGTTTACTGAACTGTACATTGCATTGCACGACTTCTACTCTCTCTTGCAGTTGAAGCCCTTCAGCTCAGCCCCAGGAGCATCTGTTCCCAAGTGACTGGAAAAGGAACCAACACCTAAAGCTGGCTATATACAGACTTCTCTAATTGGAAAACAATAACACATCTGAGAAGTAGAGCTTGATTCCCCCTTGACACTACAAAATCAATACCAGAAAAGTAGAAAGAAGTGTATAATTCATGAAATGACTAGAAACCAGCACAGATGCAAAAGAAATATGGGAAAACAAGAAAACACCTCTCCTTCAATGGAACAGAGCAACTTTTCTTCAACCATAGACAGCAACAAAAGATTTCACAGGAATGTCAGAAAAAGAATTCAGAATATTGGGACCAGCAGTTAGAGTAATGGCTATGTCGCTGGACTCCCACGTAGTCGACCGCGGTTCGTGTCCCGGACCCGGTGGCTTAAACTCAAGCCGGGCGTGTGTGCGTGCGTGCCCAAGATCCCGAGAGGAGAATGGAAGAGAAGGGATTGCGGCGTGGCCATCCCCCCTGGGGGGTGATTTCTCGCTTTCTATCTCTCTGTCTCTCTCTGCCTGTCTGGCGAGCACACGCGCCCTATAGCAAAAACCTCTCCAGAAAAAAGAAGAAAAAAAGAATTCAGAATATTCATGGAGACAGAGATGAGGAAGTCTTTCCAGGATTTGAAGGAGGAGATAGACACTATAAAAAAAGAACCAATCAGGGGAAGAGCAGTTGGCATAATGGCTATGTCACTGGACTCCCACATAGTCAACCGTGGTTCAATTCCTGGACCCCGTGGCTTAAACTCACACTGGGCGTGTGTGCGTGCATGCCCAAGATCCCGAGAGGAGAAGGGATTGCGGCATGGACATCCCTCCTGGGGGGGGTGATTTCTCACTTTCTGTCTCTCTGTCTCTCTTTGTCTTTCTGGCAAGCGCACATGCCCTATAGCAAAAACCTTTAAAAAATAAAATAAATAAAGTAAAAAATAAAAAACAATCACAACTTCTAGAGGTAAAGATAGTAAGAAGGAAATCAAGACCTCCCTCGGAAGTATCAATAGCAGATTAGACCATGAAGAAGACAGAATCTCTGAGCTGGTAGACAAAACAATCGACTTAGATAAAAAACACCAAAAATAATGAAAAGAATCATTTAAAGAAATCAGGACAACATATGGGAAATACTAGACACTATAAAATGCCCAAATATTCAAATAGGTATTCCAGAAGGTGAAGAATCAGATATGGCATGGAAAAATCATCTCATGGCATAGAAGATTTATTCCATGAAATATCTGCAAGAAACTTCTCAAATCTAGAGAAGCATTCAAACATCTAGACCCAAGAAATACAAAGGATGCGAAATACGGTCAACGTAAGAAGATCCTCTCCATGGCACATCATAGCCAGATTGGTCAACATCACAGACAAAGACAAGATTCTAAAAATGGCAAGAGAGAAATATCAAGTCTCTTACAAAGGTTATCCTATTAGATTAATATCAGACCTCTCAACCAAAACAATGCAGGCAAGAAAAGAATGGGAAGACATATTCAAAATATGAAAAGCAAAACAATTTCAACTAAGAATTGACAAGATTACCCAACAAGATTATCCTTCAAATGGGAAGAACAAATAAAATAATTCTCAAACAAAAACTGGGAGAATTAACCAATACTAGACCAACTCTTCAAGAAGTACTGAAGGGAATACCATATTAGCAAAACTGAAGAGAGACAAACAAACATAAGAGACCAAAACAGACGAGAAAGTGGCTAACAAAATGTCAGCGACAAATCTGCAAATATTGATAATAACACTGAATGTATATTGATTCAATTCTCCAATCAAAAGATACAGACTGGGGCTGGCAGGTGTGGTGGTTAAAGGCACTGGATTCTGACATGACTGACTGCGGCTTAAGTCCCAGATCTGGCAGCTTACTTTCTCACTTTCCCTTTCTCTCTCTCTGGTCAAATTAAAAAATAATTAAAACAAACAAACAAACAAACAAAAACAACGAATGCATTTAATTATTAAAAAAAAAAAAAAGACAGACTGGCTGAATGGATAAAAACAGAAACCTTCTATTTGTTGCCTACAGCAAATGCACCTCATGATTAAAGACATACATAAACTAAAAGTGAAAGGCTAGAAAAAGATATTCTATGCAAATGGAAATCAAAATAAGGCTGGAGTTGCGATACTTATATCAGACAAAACAGGCTTTAAGACAAAAACTTTAAGAAGAGACAAAGAAGGACATTATAAGGGCCAAAAGGCAACGTGCTTTCTCACTTTCCCTTTCTCTCTCTGGCCAAATTATAAATAAGAACAAATGGAATTAAAAATAAATAAATAATTCCTTTAAAAAACATAAAGAAAATCCAACAGGATCCACAAAAAAAAAAAAAAAAAAAAAAAAAAAAAAAACTGGAAGTGATAAATGAATACAGTAAAGTGTCAGGATAAGCAAAATCGATATACATTAGCATTTCTATACACAAACAAGGAGCAGACTGAGGTATAATTGAAGAAAGCAAGCCCATTCACCATAGCCACAAAATGTATAAGATACCTAGGAATAAAACTAACCAAAAAAGTTAAACCTCTACATGGAAAACTATGAAAAACTTAAGAACTAAATTGAAAATGATAAAAAAAGTGGAATCCCATGTTCTTGGATTGGAAGAACTAATATAATCAAATTGTCAATCCTATGCAAATTAATCTACAAATTTAATGCAATCCCAAATAAATCACCAGAGTCAGTCTTCACAGATTTAGAAAAAAAATTATTTTTTTCTGGCATCATAAAAGACCTCATATTGCCAAAGTAATTTTGTGCAAGAAGAATGGAGTAGGAAGCATCTCACTCCATGACCCCAAAATATATGATGAAGTTATGATAATCAAAACTGCATGGTGTTGGCACAAAAACAGGCATGTGGACCAATGGAATAGAATAGAGGCCTCAGAAATAAACCCCAAAACATAGAGCCAACTAATTTTTGACAGAGTACCAGTCAATCCAGTGGAGAAAAGAAAACCTCTTTAGCAAATGGTGCTGGAAAAACTGGGTATCCACCTGCAGAAAGATGAAACTGGACTCCTATCTCTCACTGTTAAGAAAAACTAACTCATGAGGCCAGCAGGTGGTGTGGTGGTTAAAGTCACTGGATTCGCACATGGCCAACCATGGTTCAAGCATTGGACCTGAAGACTTGCTTTCTCGCTTTCCCTTTCTCTCTCTCATCAGGTTAAAAAGCTTCTGCACAGCAAAAGAAACAATAATTAGAGCAAGTCGGCAACCCTTGGGATAAGAAAATATATTTGCAAACTATGCTTCAGATAAGGGACTGATAACCAGAATATACAGGGAACTCAAGCAACTTACCTGAGAACAAATGATTAACCTCATTAAAAGATAGACAAATGAGCTGAACAGATAACTGTCTAAGGAAGACATACAAACAGCTAAAAAGCATATGTAAAAATGCTCAGCATCCCTTATCATAAGGAAAATGCAGATCAAAACCACAAGATACCACCTAGTCCCACTCAGAATAGATCAGATTAAAAAAATAAAAAATGGTAAGTGCTGATGAAGCTATGGTGAAAAGGGAACTGTCCTACACTGTTGGCGGGTGTATAAATTAATGCAATCACTGTGGAGAACAATATGGAGGTCCCTCAAAGACCTACAAATAGAACCTACCATATGATCCAGCAATTCTACTCCTGGGCATCTACCCAAAGGACAGGAATACACCCAGCTGGAAAAGTACTTGCACACCCATATTTATTACGTCATTATCACAATTACTAAGACATGAAACCAACCCAAATGTCCATGAACAGATGAATGGATTGAAAAAGTGTGGCATATATACACTATGGAACACTACTCAGCCGTAGAAAATGAGACCCTGGCATGTGATAGAAAGTGAACAAATATGGAGGATTTACTGCTAAACAAAGCAGGGCAGACAATGAAAGGAAGCCATTTTATGTCTCTACTTAATATATATCAAATGTCTGGACTCTATGGCAGAAACTAAAAGACTAGAAGATATAAGAGTATTAAGAATAATTGAGGATACTAGAGACTGTGTGAGAGGAGGGTGGGAAATGGGGGGAGGGTGAGAAGAAGGGAATCAAGGGTAAAAAGAAAGAAAAAAACATTTAAGGGACACAAAAATGGAAAATTGATGATATCATGTATCATAATATCTTTAACTGGACTAATATACAGTGTATTCATGCTGTGAAAATTCATTTTGCATTCTGTAATGATATATGTGATTAAATATATAAAAAATAATAAAATAAGGACCTGCAGATTGCAATAATGGTTATGTTGCTGGACTCCCACGTAGTCGACCAGTTTAAGTCCTGAACCCAGTGGCTTAAAACTCACACCAGGTGCGTGTGCATGCATGCCCAAGATCACAAGAGGAGAATGGAGGAGAAGGGATTGGGAGGTGGCCAATCTCATGGGAGGTGATATCTCGCTTTCTGTCTCTCCAGTGAACACATGTGCCCTATAGCAAAAATCTCTCTCTCTAAAAAGTAAATAAAAGTAATAATAATAATAAAATAAATACTTTTAAAAAGCCTCTCAGCAAAATAGGAATAGTAATTTTCCCTTTTCTTTTTTTAAAGAGGTTTTTGTTATAGGGTATGTGCACTCACCAGAAAGACAAAGAGGGACAGAGAGGCAGAAAGCGAGAAATCACCCCTTGGGGGGGGGGGGGTGGATGGCCACACTGCAATCCCTTCTCTTCCATTCTCCTCTTGGGATCATGGGCATGCATGTACACGCGCCTGGGGTGAGTTTAAGCCACTAGATCTGGTCTACTACATGGGAATCCAGCAACATAATAGGCATTACGCCAACTGCTGATCTGAAAGTAATTTTCTTTATCTGACTCTTTTTGTTTATCTATTTTTGTAACAACAAATCAACCCAAAATTCAGTGGCTTACCTCAATAACAGTCATTGATTATTTTGTGTGCCTTCTGTGGTTCAGAAACTCAGGTTTATTCACCTGGGTAGTTCTGGTTAGGGGGTCTCCTTCGGTCAGTCAGAGACTGAAACTAGGTTTATCTCAAGGGCTTCTTCATTTACATGGCCAGTCCCTGAACTGGCAAGACTCAGACATCTAAGGGTTGGAACAGCTGGGATACTTTAGGCATCTCTATGTATATGGAGTCTCTCCACAGGGTCTTATTTTGATGATGATGATTATTTTCTTAATTTGTTAGAGGGTTTGTGCTTGTTGGAAGAGAGAGAAAGGAAAAGTAAGAAAGCACTCCCTATGGGGCATAGTCATACTGCAATCCTTTCTCCTCCATTTCTGCTTTTGGATTTTGGGCACACATGCATACGAAACTGGCCTGTTTCTCAAGAGACTGGGCCAGAGACTAGGTCAGAGACTTAAACTCCCAAATAAACATTCTAATTAATAAAAGAATTTAGAGGGCTAGTTAGCAGTGTGGTGTTTAAGGCAGCTGGATCCCACATGGCTGATAGTATGGTTCGAGTCACAGACTCAGTGGCTTTAAAAATATACCAGGCATGTGTGTGTGCGCATCCAAAATCCTGAGAGGAGAGTGGAGGAGAAGGGATTGTAGCATGACCATCCCCCTGGGTGGGTGCTTTCTCACTTTTTCTCTGTCTTTCTCCAGTGAGTGCACACACACTGTAACAAGTTAAAAAATAACAATAATTTGGAAAGGTTGCTGAATACAATGTACAAAATTACGTGCCAATATCATGGCACGTATGTGTATCAGCAATAATAGTAAAAAATAGTTAAACTGGAAAAAAATATACGTTAGTAAAGAATTAGTGCCTAAAAAAGAATATACGATCTAATTTCATTAGTGGATGGGCCAAATAAAAAGGGGGAAAATAACTTAGGCATTCATGGAAATTTAGCGTATGATAAAGATAGAATCCCACATTAAAGGGGAGAAGATATACACGTCAGTAAGTATTATTGGTACAAATGTCTTAATAGTTCATAAAATGTAAAGTTAAACAATAACTCATTTTTATACCAAGATAAAACCCAGAGGGTCTAAAATATAAATTAAAAATTAATAAAGTAAAAAATGAACTAATGAAAACAAAATGAAGGGGAACCAGCAGTTAGCGTAATGGCTATGTCGCTGGACTCCCACGTAGTCGACCGCGGTTTGAGTCCCGGACCTGGCAGCTTAAACTCATGCCGGGCGCGTGTGCGTACATGCGTGCCCAAGATCCCGAGAGGAGAATGGAGGAGAAGGGATTGCGGCGTGGCCATCCCCTCTGGGGGGTGATCTCTCGCTTTCTGTCTCACTGTCTCTGTCTGTCTGTCTGGCGAGCGCACGCGCCCTATGGCAAAAACCTCTCCAAAAAATAAATAAATTAAATTAAATTAAAAAATGAAGGGACATACATCATTTATAAAAGCGCCAAAAATATAAAACACTTAGAAATAAATCTAAGACATGAAGACTTCTTCCCAGAAAACGGTAAAATATGACTGAAAAAATGAAAGATTGAAATAGCTAAATTTATGAATTGATAGTTTCAAGATGTCAGTTTTCTACAGGATAATCTACAGCTGTAATGCAAATCAATTCAAGATCCCAACAGGCCTTTACAGAATCAAATGTATATAGAAGGGCAAAGATCCAAGAAGAACTAAGACACTCCTGAACAAAGTGGGTAAGCTTGATTTACCAGCTGTCCAGACTTATAGTAATAAGATAATCTGGTTTTGAAACGGGGAGAAAGAAGTGGAAGACAGCCGAAAGCATAGAAACAGGACTACATATATCTGGAAACTTAGTTTTTAAACAAAGCTGTTTTAATCACTGAAGAACGAACAAATGTTTAGTACATGGCACTTGGACATAGTATGGGTAAAAGATGAAATGAGAAACTTTGTAAGTTATATTTGCCACCCCTCTTTTTTTTAGTTATACACTCCTACCCAGTGCCATATGATTTGCAGTGCTTCCCTGTGTAAGCAATATATGCTTCCATTCCACTGAGTGTGGCTTAAACTCTGGCATGTGCACATCTGAACTGGTTAAGAGTCATTATACAGCAGTATCTTGTTCTTTCCTACTGTCACAAAAATGGCATGTTCCCTAAGGGGGTATTTTTTTAGTCTGGAATGGAAAGACATACAGATCCTGGAATGAGAACATACCTAGGGTAGAGGTGAGGCAGCCAATCTTCAGTTATAGATGTGGAAATAAGTAAGAAATGACGTATATTGGTGCAAGTCACTAAGATTTGGGGGAGAGAGTTGTTTGTGACAACCATAAAAATGATTAATAAAAAACATCTATTATACATCTTTCTTAAAAATAAATTTCAGGTGGAATAAACAAGTATGTGCAGAAGCAAGAACAAAGATTTTAAAAGATGATACAAGCAAGTATCTTCATGAAACTGGGAGAAATTAAAATAAAGATATCTTGGTTTTATTTGCAGCTCTCTTGATTTTAGTATTATATGGCATTATTATTGCTTTTATGCAGTTAATATGTGTTTATATCTTTATCTGCATATTTATCACTTCCATTGCTTGTTTTTCTTGTATCTCACACCTGTTGAAATAAAGCTTCTAGGGATTTCCTTTACTAAGACCCTTCTGATGACAATTTATTTCTCTCTTTATTTTTATTTTTTTTATAGGCTTTTGCCATAGAGTGCATGCACTCGCCAAAGAGATACAGTAAGACAGAAAGTGAGAACTCACCCCTGGGGGAAATGGCCACACCATAGTCCTTCCTCTACTTTCCTGGGATTTGGGGCACGCACACACATGCCCTGTGTGATTTTCAAACAGCTAGGTCTGGGATTCAAATCGCTATTGAACATGTGGGAGTCCAGTGCCTTAACCAGCATGCCACATGTTTGTCCCTCATTTTTGTATTTTTAAAATTTAATAATTTTAATAATCAAAATTTAATAAGTAAACTTTTTAATTTAATAGGGCACAAAGGCCCACCCAGATTCAAGGGGGAAGATACATAGATTCCATCTCTCATGCATTTACCAGAAAGACAGAGAGAGGGAAAATAAGAAAACACCCACCAGGTAGATGATCACACTGCAATGCCTTCTCCTCCATTCTCTTCTCAGGATGTTGAGCATACATGCTCACAGGCCCTGTGTGTTTTCAAGCTGCTGGATCCAGAACTCAAACTGCAGCTGACCATGTGAGATCAGCTGCCTTAATCACCAGCTGGCCCTCCTTCCCCTTTCTTTAATTTCACAGCTTTTGATGATGTGATTGTACTAATTTTAGATTTCACTGGCTCCTGATCACAGAATCGTGTTTCCTTTTATATTTTGCAATATTTGATCACAACATTACATTATATGGAATTTATCTGTAGAAATTTTTTAAGACCTGTAATAAAGGTAGATTACTTTCCCAGGTTCCTGAGAGTACATTTTATTCCAAACATGTTAAATTCTCAGCCTGACCATCCCAATGTGAATTCAGGTTATAAGTGTACTTGTTTGGTTATAAATGCTCAGGTAAGGTTCTTTTTTTCCCCTCTCCTACTCATAGTAAGGCCTGAGGCAGAGAATTCTCTTTGTCTGGGGGAATGGAGGACAGATTTATTGTTAGTTCACTCTTATATTAGGTTCCAGTTTCATTAGGTCTGATAGTGAATGGTTCCTCCACCCTCACTTAATTTTTGGCCTCAATATTTATTTTCTTTTCCTTTCTTTCTTCTTCTTCTTCTTCTTCTTCTTCTTCTTCTTCGAGTTTTTTTGTTTTGTTTTGTTTTTGTTTGGTTGGTTTTTTGCTATAGGACGCGTGCGCTCACCAGACAGACAGAGACAGAGAGACAGAAAGCAAGAAATCACCCCCCAGGGGGGATGGCCACGCCACAATCCCTTCTCCTCCGTTCTCCTCTAGGGATCTTGGGCACTCACGCACATGTGCCCAGCGTGAGTTTTAAGCCACCGGGTCCAGGACGCGAACCATGGTCAACTACGTGGGAGTCCAGCAACATAGCCATTTCGCTAACTGCTGGTCCCCTTAGAGTGATTTTTGCTATAGAGTGTGTTCACTCCCTGGAGAGACAGAGAGAGACAGAGAGACAGAAAGCAAGAAATCATCCCCAGGGCGGATGGCTACACCACAATCCCTTCTTCTTCATTATCTTCTTGGGATTTGGGGCACACACACAAACATGCACAGAGTAGTAAGACACAGCATTCAGGACACAAACCACGATCGACTATGTGGGAGTTCAGCAACATAACCACTGTGCCATCTGCTGGTCCCAGTATTCCTTATTTTCTTGCTAGACCACTAACCCATTTAAAGATAGTTTTCAATTTTAACATGTTTTATTTGTTTCACGTTATATTAGCCAAGTTACTCAGCTGGCCATACTGCTTAAAATAGACATCTTTTCTGTATGTATTAGCATTAGTGACTGAACTACAGTCTTTTTTATTTTATTTTTTAACTTTTAAGCAAGTTTTGTTAGATTTCCAGATAGTTCCTGCTTTCGATTTGAGATAGTCTGTCTCCCAAAGTCAACTCTGAACAAGTGACTTAATTTCCAAGTACGCTCGTGCTGTGCCTGTAAGATGCAGGGCACACAGCAGTAGTTGAGTGAGGTGCAGGTGATTTACATCAACACTATTCTCACTTTCCATCTTCATCAATCTTTTTGTTACTTCAATATTATGCATTATTTAAACTAAGAAATAATGTCTTTTAAAATATGCAGAAGGGAACCATGAAAGTAGAGACAGAAAAAAATAGGTCTTGGGGTTGGCAGATGACATGAGTTAAAGGCACTAGACTTCCACATGGCTGACCACACAGTTCAAGACTCAGACCTTGCAGCTTGCTTTTTCACTCTCCCTCTCACTCTGTCCCTCTCTGGTCAAATTAAAATAAATACACAAATAAGTAAAATAAAGTGAAAAATAAAATAATTATTTTTAAAAAAAGAAAGTGTAGGTCCTTGATTTTTAGGTTACTCAGAGTCATGAATTTGTTGAGAATAACCAAATTTCTAAATACCACCACAAGATATCAACATACCCTACTTTACACACAATTACTTAGCAACAGTTGGAAACATGACCTGAAACTGCAAAATCCAGTCTAACACTAATAGTTGTTGTTCAAAAGTGCTCTGAATAGAGAATTAAGAAGTCATGTATCAGT
Source organism: Tupaia tana (assembly GCA_026018925.1). NCBI lineage: Eukaryota > Metazoa > Chordata > Mammalia > Scandentia > Tupaiidae > Tupaia > Tupaia tana. Next base: position 186,248,746 of record JAKSZU010000003.1, on the reverse strand, counting down.
GAGGTCTTCCTGACCTTCTGGGTGGTAGTCAAAGTTAGAAGAAGTATGGGAAGAGGATTATTGAGGAGAAACAATATTAAAGTAGAAACCAAAAGACTCATCTCAGAAGGCACTCTTTTTTTCTTTTCCTTTCTTTTCTTTTTTAATTGCCAAAGTGCATGTGCTTACCAGAGAGAGAGTAAGCATGCAGAAGAGAGGGAGAGTAATAAAGCACTCTCCAGTTAGGCAGTCATGCCACAGTCCTTTGTCCTTCATTCCTCCCTCCTGTAGGGATTTGGGGCATGTAGATACATACACCAGGAGTATTTTTCAAGCCTCTGGGACCAGGTCTCAAACTGAATTGAATCACAGCTCTTAACCACTGTGCATGGGGTTGCTCCAGAATGTATCCTTTTAAAAAATTATTTATTTAATTTTATTTATCATTATTATGATCTTAATTTGGTACAGAACATGTGTGTTCACCAGAGAGAGAGAAAGAGAAAAAAAGAGCAAGCCAGCAGGTCCATTACTCAAACCGGGAGTCTGGCACTTTAACCACCACACCACCTGCCACCTGCTGGCTCCCAAGGAAGGCATTCTTTTTTTTTTAAAAGAATTGTTTAATTTATTATTATTATTATTTAATTTGACCAGAGAGAGAGAGAAAGTAAGCCCTGGGGCTCAAACTGTGGTCTGCCATGTGGGAATCCAGCGCCTTAACCACCCTGCCACCTGAGGGCCCCTGCCACCTGAGGGCCCCTGCCAGAAGGCATTCTTAATATTGTAAGTACTTCCTTAAAGAACAACATGACTGACAGCTGTCTTTTGTCTGGGGTGCAACTCCATCCATTTCTTGGCATAAAGTTAACACTAAATGTATTTCTGAAACAAGTAATTGTTCTTGAATATAGGCAGACTGTCTATGAGTTTAATACTTTTTTTGGGTGCTAGGGCACATTCCCTGTAAGAGTTTCTTCAACTTGTGATGAAAGTCAATTGAAGCCTATTAGTATTACATGATACAAATTGTTGAATCAACTTTTACTTTTGGTGCTTCAATTGCACAGTAAAAGCTATATCACCAATTACTTCACAGAAATATCTGTACAGAGCTTCTAAGTTCCATTTCTGTGAAAGGAAATTACTGTCAGAGCATTTCTTCAACTACCAGGTAAAGGCTTTTCACATTTCACCGAAATGTTGTTTCTTACTTGAAAAGTAGCTCTGTCTGGTCCAATAAATTGCTAGAACAGTTTCATAAATCTTTTTCTTTTTGTTTCTTTTTAGAGAGAATATGAGAGACTTACCATATCATCACTCCAACATAGAAGATAGCTGACAATGGACTCCATCCCAACATTCTTTTCTAGCCAAGACCAGATATTGCAAACTTAAGGAGTTTTACTTAGAATTTTTTGAGCCTTTGACTAACCAAGTCTCAGAGTTAGTGTTTTACATAATTCAGCATATTCCTTTCCATCTGTTAAAGTCTATGGAGAACAGATTTTCTATTTACTCTAAGAAAGAAATCAAAGACTTGGTTCACTGAAAGTTATCTGACATCAAATATCAAGACCAACCATGAGGATTGTTAATTTGCTGCTCAGACCTTTGCATTATTGACTTTCCTTCTCAGAGCATTAATTCGGAACACGAAAGAATCCATCAAATAGCTCCAATGCCCGACTTTATGGTTACTTTTAAAACAAGTTTTCCATGTTCTTTCTTTCTTATAACTAGCAGTCCTTGATGGAGTCTGATTCCTTCCAGAGACCAGAGAAAAAGGAGGAGTTTGACATGAACTGTAAAATCATCATACATGTGCATCTTTGCAAGAATTTCAGTTACATAGAGTTATTCAGACCCTAGTTACCCAGGTCTTCATTTTACTTTGAATCCTCTTTGGGACAAACATTTCTTTTTTCTTTTCTTTTCTTTCTTTTCTTTTTTTTTTTTTTTTTTTTTTTTTTTTTTTTTGAGAAGTTTTTGCTATAGGGCATGTGCGCTCACCAGAAAAACAGAGAGACAGAAAGCAAGAAATCACCTCCCAAGGTGGATGGTCACGCCGCAATCCTTTCTCCTCCATTTTCCACTCAGGATCTTGAGCACGCTTGCACACGCCCCCAGCGTGAGTTTAAGCCACTGAGTCTGAGACTCGAACCGCAGTCGACTATATGGCAGTCCAGCGACATAGCCATTACACCAACTGCTAGTCCTGGGACAAACATTTCTACCAAACACTATACTAGATGTGGCAAGGGAAAAGATTTAGCAAAATTATTATCCTTTCTACTACTCAAGTTTGCTGAAAGAAAAAGGCCTTGCCCAGTAACATGAACTATAGACGTTAGGATTATAGCACCTCTGGGTTATCAGTGGAGATCCTTGGATACAAAGGAAAATGGAGCTCAACCTTTAGAATTTTGTCTTGTGTTTTACTCTTCAAACAATATACATATGAAAATTAATAACACTTCAACACTCAATAAACATCCACAAAAATTTACCAGAGTTGTTTCTACTATTGGGTTGTCAGGAAAATCATGACATGTTTTTGCATAGAAAAACAAACACAACATCACTTTCCCAATGACCTAGTATTTAAAAACAATTGAATCACTTTTTAAAAAATAGTATAAATTTTCTTCTTAAAATATGTTTTATAATTAATCCAAAAATAATTCCAAATTGTGGTATGCTTATGAATATTTCATTTCTGAGAACAAAACAGTGATAACTCTGTCCTAATTTAGGCAACAGCAAATAATCCCCAAATCATCACAATAAAATGTTATTTCTTGCTCTTATTACATTCTTACTCTGGTTAGTGGGAGGGTTTGAGGTCTCTGCTTCACACTGTTTTCATCCTAAAATTCTTAATTATCTTAATTTGAATTTGTATTCTGAATATGAATCCAATGGCACAATAGAGCGTGCACAAGACAGAGGAGATACATGCAAAATGCATGCCACTATTATTCCTTATTATTCCTTACCACTTGCATACAGCATTCACACTATCTCCTAATCACATAATTCCAGAAGATTCACAATGTGTGAAGGCTCAGTAAGAATCAAAGTATAAGGTACACATTTTATGTCTACCACAGAGTAAGCAGAGGGCTGAGAGCCCCAGAAGTTACCAGCACTTGCTTTGAACCTAGGAAAAAGACCATGATGGCCTTTTGATACAAAAACATGAATGAACAATGAACTTTATGAAATCCTTTCTAACTCTTGTTATTTTCCTGTATTAGCTAACCATGAATACTGAAAATGATGGTACAGGAGGAGGAAAGGGAAAGATAAAACAACCAATAGTTCCTCTTCCTTTTAGTGCTTTCTTATTCATCATCAGTAACCCAAAGGAAGAGAGTGCTGGGAGAATGTATGCATAGCAAGATATGAAATAAAACGCTTGAGTTAGTTTTATGCAGCTTCCACTACTCTAGTTAAGAACAAAATACATATGCATGTAGAAACTATTAAATACGAATGGTGTGATTTTAGTGACTGTGCATGAGTTAAATGCTCTTATGTTTTCATGAAACTGGTAGGCACAAAATAAAGAAAAATGGTAAAATTTATGTTAGTAGGGGCCAGCAGGTGGCATGGTGGTTAAGGGTGCTGGATTCCCACATGGCTAACTACGGTTCAAGTCCTGGACCCGGTAGCTTGCTTTCTCACTTCCCTTTCTCTCTCTCTGGTCAAATTAAAAAATAATAACAACAAATGGAACTAAATAAACAAATAAATTTTTTTAAAAATTTATGTTCATAATTTAAATATTTACTTTGTCTTTACTTAGAATGACATTAAACAGTAAATTAAAATATCATGACAAGTTGAGAGAAAGACCACAGAAGAAAGGAAGACATTTCATATTTCAGAGGTTTTTTAAAAGAATTATCTATTTTATTTATGATTATTTTTTAATTTGAAGCAAGAAAGGGAAAGTGAGAAATCAAGCCTCCAGGTCCAGGGCTTGAACCACCATTGGCCATGTGGGAGTTCAACGCCTTAACCACCACACCTCCTGTCAGTCCCCATATTTTAGTTATTTTAATAACACTTTTTAACTGTTTTATGAACAAGGAGCCCTGCACTTTCATTTTAACTGAATATCTTTGCAGGATATAGTGATCTTATAGTCATAATAATGTATATTTTTAGAATTGATTTATTAAAATTAATCCTTGCTACTGCTTTGACCAAAATCCTTGTAGTCATCCTTGACTCCTCTTTCTCTCACATCTACATCCAATTGGTCAGGAAATTCTGTCAGCTCTAACTCAGGATATGTCCAGAACCCAGTCATTTCCCCCTCTGCATGACTATACTGGCTCCAAACCATTGCCGTCGCTTGCTTTGATTTTTGCAGTAGCCTCCTTAAAGGCCTCCTTGCTTCTACTGATGATCCTCTATAGTCTTTCCTCAGAACAGCAGCCTGAATGACCCTGTGCAGTTGCAGGGTCAGGTAGTGATACAATGGTAATGTAACTGGACACATATGGTAAAGGTCCTGAGTTTGCATCCCAGGACCTCCCTGAGGACATGGGGCACCTGACTACATGCCTGTGATCTAGGCCAGCTGAGACTGGGAGTGGATCACAGCATGAAGACCCTGTTGGAACTGCCTTTCTCATTCTCTCTCTCTCTGCCCCTAATGTAAGAAAGAAAGAAAGGCAGTTGCATCATGCCACCCAGAAACAAAGCCAAATCCCTCAGGATGGCTACATGGCTAATCAAGCTACATGTGGGTGTGACATATATACACACAGTATATTCACTCCTTTAACTTCACCTCCCGCTACTCTCTCTCTCCACCTAAGTTTCTTCTTAGTTTTTCGACTAACTAGGCCTGCTCCTACCTCAAGACTAAGTAGTCCCTACTCCTTCTGCCCCCAGACACCCAAATGGCTTATTGCCTTTACTTCCTTCAGTTCACCATGATTCATATAATTCTCTTTCCCCCTTCCCTGCTTTCCTATTCCTCCTTAGTACATATCATTATCTAAATACAATATAGATTGTATTTATTTTTCCCCATTATAGAAGGAAGCCTCCATGAAGGATGTTTGCTTATTGTATTCATTTCTATATCCTTGGTGCCTAGAAGAGTGCTTGGTACTCAGTAAATATTTGCTGAAAGAGTGAATAAATTGGCAGATCACTGAAGACAACCTGGTTGCAGGACAGAATTAACTATTATTATTATTTTATTTTTTTTTTTAGAGAGAGAGATTTGCTGTACAGCACATGTATTCACCAAAGAGACAGAGAGAGACAGACAGACAGAAAGCAAGAAATCAGCCCCTAAGGGGGATGGCCATACTGCAACCCCTTCTCCTCTATTCTCTTCTCGGGATCTTGGACATGCATGCATGCACACATGCCCCGCATGAGTTTTAAGCCGCCAGGTCCAGGACTCAGACCATGGTCAACTATGTAGGAGTCCAGCGACATAACCATTATGCCACCTGCAGGTCCCTAGAATTCAAATGTTACTTAAACTTGAGAAAGTTTCGTTTATCAATCTTGGCAAAGACAGGGGAATAGAAGAGGTGAGAGGTAGAGAGGAGGAGGGAAAGACCAGGTATAATCAACCTTATGTTAAATTAAGGAAGTCAATATAGTAGGGAAAATACATGGAGGTCCAAGTCCATTGTTTGAAATTCCAAGATGCAGCCAGTGAGGAAAAAGAATTAGAAGGAAGGGTATAGGATATATACATGAGCTGAGTCTTAATCTGACATCACAAGGAGTCCACAGACAACGCCTAAGGTCCATGAATCAAAAACAGAGTATGTGGAGGTTAAGGTGCTAGACTCCCACACTGCTGACTATGGTTCAAGTCTCAGATCTGGAGTCTTGCTTTTCCACTTTCTTTCTCTTTGTCTCTCTCTTATCAAATTAAATAATAATAATAATAAATTAATAAAATTAAATAAATAATTCTTTTTCTTTTTTTTTTTTTTTGAGAGGTTTTTGCTATAGGGTGCGTGCACTCACCAGAAAGACAGAGAGAGACAGAGAGAGACAGAAAGCGAGAAATCACCCCCCCCCCCCCCCCCCCAGAAATCATCCTCAGGGGGCATGGCCACGCCACAATCCCTTCTCCTCCATTCTCCTCTCGGGATCTTGGGCATGCACTCACATGCGCCCGACGTGAGTTTAAGCCGCTGGGTCTGGGACTCGAACCGCGGTCGGCTACATGGGAGTTCAGTGACATAGCCATTACTCTAACTGCTGGTCCCAATAAATAATTCTTTTTTAAAAAAAGCAACAGGGGCCAGCAGATGGCATAATGGTTATGTTGCTGGACTCCACGTAGTTGACCATGGTTTGAGTTCTGGTCCTGACGGTTTAAAACTCATGCCAGAGGCTGGCAGGTGTGATGGTTGAGGCGTTAGACTCCACATAGCTGACCACAGTTTGAGTTCCAGACCTGGTGGCTTGCATTCTCACTTTCCCTCTCTCGATCTCTCTCTATGTGTCTCTCTGGTCAAATTTAAAAATAATAATAATAAATAAAATTAAATAATATTTTTTGGAGAGGTTTCTTTTGCTATAGGGCACATGCAATCACCAGAGAGAGACAGAAAGACAGAAAGCGAGAAATCACACCCCAGGGGGGATGGCCACACTGCAATCCCTTCTCCTCCGTTCTCCTCTCAGGATCTTGGGCATGCATGCCCACATGCCTGGTGTGAGTTTTAAGCCACTGGGTCCGGGACGCGAACCGCAGTCAACTACATGGGAGTCCAGCAACATAGCCATTACGCTAACTGCTGATCACGTAAATAATTTTAAAACAAAAACAAACAAACAAACAAAAAACCCTGACACCAGACGCATGTGTATGTGTGTCCAAAATCCTGAGAGGAGAATGGAGAAGGGATTGCAGTGTGATGATCCCCTAAGAGGATGATTTCTTGCTTTCTGTCTCTGTCTCTCTCTGTCTTTCCAGTGAGCGTACGCACCGTATAGCAAAAATCTCGAAAACAACAAGAAAACAACAACAAACAGCAGTATAGGGTCAGCTGGTAGCATGGTCATTAAAGCAACTGTATCCTTCATGGCCAACTACATGGCAGAGTCCCGGACCTGGCAGTTTGAGAAACACACTGGGGATGTGTGCATGTGTGCCCAAAATTCTTTTTTTTTTTTTTGGAGAAGTTTTTGCTATAGGACTTGTGTGCTTGCCAGAAAGACAGAAAGAGAGATAGAAAGCGAGAAATCACCCCCCCCACAGGGGATGGCCACGCCGTAATCCTTTCTCCTCCATTCTGCTCTTGGGATTTTGGGCATGCACACACACGCACCCAGTGTGAATTTAAGCCACCGGGTCCGGGACTTGAACCGCATTCGACTACATGGGAGTCCAGTGACATAGCCATTATGCCAACTGCTGGTTCTGTGTGCTCAAAATTCTGAAAAAAGGAAGAGCTAAAGAAGAGATTCAGTGTTACCATTACCCACGGGGGGTACTTTCTCTCTCTCTCCAGAGAGCATGTGGCCATTGGTAAATTAAAATAAAAATAACAATAAAAGGCAGTGTAAGTATAATTGGAGATAGAGACACCACTTCTATAAAACCTCTAGAGGATGGGACTATTTTTAGCCAGGTGCAAGTATTACTTTTACAAAATTAAAATTCTGGAGCATTTCCCTTTTTGGGCCAGACCAAAGTAAGACTCCTTATACTGAGGACAACTCTCCTGCTCTCAGGACTAAATAAAAGGAACCACTGTATCTAAGCACTCCAAGAAACACTTTTGTCTTTCTCTGGGTCTAGGCCTTTCAATCTTGTGCTTAGAATAAACCACATTAATTATTATTTCTGCAGAGTTTGATTATTTTGTCAACAATATGGTTGTATTTTTGGCTAACTGTTCAAACCACATTCTACCCCCACTACTCCTTTCTTTATATATATATTTTTTTTTTCCAGTAACCCCAAAGGACAGGTTTAGGTGTTCACTTCTGATCTTTGGGTGATGCTCAGAGCACAAGAGGAAGAAGGCAGATGGTGGCCTTTTAGGAGCACTGGGGTCTTTTCTATCACCTTTGGGAGGAATGTAATTTTTCATCTCCCTGTCATAGACAAGCTTTGTCACTTTATGCCATATCTTCAAACTCCAACTTTTCCTCTGCAGACATGGCCTTCCATCTCTCTCTGCATTTCTTAGAGATTTTGGTGAAATGGAGTGAAGAGCCTGGGTATTTTTTCTTATACTCTTCCCAGTAGGTCTACATGAAGAAGACATACGAGGACATTTTGCCCCTCGACTTGTTGGGGTCTCCTTTACCCACGCAGACATACATTTAGTGGAAACTTTCCTCAGAATCCTGCAGAGCGACTAGAAATGACAGAAGTTTCCTTCCCAGGGCCCCGGAGTGAAGTCTGGACTCTTTTCTGTTTGTAATAACACCTTTAATTTTAATGGGTTTTGGAGAGGGACATGAAGCAAATTTGGTATTTATTCCATCATCAAGAATTTTTATTTGTTAAAATGATTACCAGGCCAGCCAGTGGGTGGTATGGTGGTAAAGGCAGCTGAATCTCACATGGCTGATTTCATGTTCAAGTCTCAGACCAGTGGCTACACATGCATGCCCCAAATCACTTAAGAATTGAGAAATTGGGTGAAGGGATTGCAATGCTATCATCCCCTTTCGAGGGGGGGTAGGGAGTGCTTTCTCCCTCTCTCTCTCTCTCTCTGCAAGTAAGCACATCCTCTGGCAAATTAAAGGGGAAAAAAAAGATTCTCTTTTTCTACATGAGCTCTACAGACAGAACTCATTGCAGGAAGTCCCCTATATATATAAGGGTGCTTCAAAAAGTAAATTATTTAATTTAATTTATTTATTTATTTTAATTTGACCAAAGAGGGACAGAGTGAGAGCTGGAGAGAGTGGGAAAGTGAGAAAGGAAGCTGCCAGGCCTGGGACTCGAACTATAGTCAGCCATGTGGGAATCCAGCACCCTTAACCACCACGCCACCTGCCGCCCGGCATGATGAGTTTTAAGCTGCTGGGTCCGAGACTAGAACAGCAATCAGCTACGTGGGAGCCCAGTGACGTAACCATCCTGCCATCTGCTGGTCCCTCAAAAAGTAAATTAAAATATAAGTTTCTTTTAGTTTAAAAAGTGTTTGAAACCCATGCATAATTTTTTCATGACACGCATTTTCATGAAGTTTTTGAAGGTCTCCTTCATATATATATATATATATATGTGTGTGTGTGTGTGTGTGTGTGTGTATGTATGTGTATATATATATATATATATATATATATATATATATATAAATACATATATACAGAAATATACATATTTACCTAAAATACATATATACAGAAGCTGAATCACATGTTATAAGGGAATGTCTATTTACAAAAAGCCAGGAAAATGATAAAATGCTTATCATATCTTTTCCTTCAGATGTAATCTTCAAATTATTTCCAGCTTGCATGCATGTTGTTTATTTTTTTCCCCTTTTAAACACACAATATACAAGGTTTGCTCAATGGCACAATGGTGATGTGCTGCTTAAATAATGCTAGATCCATATGAAAGACTGTGGGTTCAATTCCCCAGTAGACCTGTGCATATTAGATGCATGTGCAAATGATCTGGCTGGCTAAGAAGGCTCAAGGGAGGAGACTCTGAGGAGGGTGGTGTGTCCTCTCTCTCTCTCTCTCTCTCTCTCTCTCTCTCTCTCTCTCTTTCTCTATCCCTTTCTCTCTCTCTCTTTCTCTCTCTCTCTCTCTATCCCTTTCTCTCTCTCTTAGGATTTTGTCTTAGCAAATGAATGCTCCCACCAGCTCAAGCAGCCTCTGCAGAATTAATCCCTTTTCAGGGAAGATTTATAGTGGCAAGAATTTACATTGCCAGCTGCAGGCACTGGGCTGGCAGGAACCCTGTGTGGAAGCACCAATGTCTTTGGCACAGCAGTTTACACACCCATGGTGTACAAGCACTTTTCCCCTCTTTTATTCAGAATGCCACTGAACTGCTTCTTCTCAAAGACATTAAATAAATTTATATGCTAGAAATCCATAATAGAAACTAGGATGAGGAAAAAGAGAAGTATGACAGAGGCATTTGATGTTTTTCAGGCTATGCTATCTACCGTTGATGGCCATTTTAGGAAGTGAGATTTTTGGAAGCCAACTCTTTTAAGAAAAAGGAAGAAAAAAAGACTCATTTTTGGTTACCTGCAAACCCAAAGACTTCATCTATGGCTCTAGGAAAAATGTGGAAAAGGCAAATTACTGACAACTGAATTAATCTCACTCTCCTAAGGGAAATGATGACAAGCATGTTTCATGTGGCATTAACTATGTATTGGACAGGAAAGATTTATTCTCTCTTTAGGAAAATATGACAATAGAGACTGGGGATGGAGTTCTTCACTTTATGAAAGGATTTATCATTGGGTTTTTATTGTTTATTTGTTTTTTCTTTTCTTTCTGTTTTTTTGGAGAGGTTTTTGCTATCGGGTGCATGCGCTCGCCAGAAAAACAGACAGACGGAAAGTGAGAAATCACCCCCTGGGGGAACGGCCACACCAATCCCTTCTCCTCCGTTCTCCTCTCAGGATCTTGGGCACACATGCACATGTGCCCGGCGTGAGTTTAAGTCACCGGGTCCGGGACTCGAACTGCAGTTGACTACATGGGAGTGCAGTGACATAGCCATTACACCAACTGCTGGTTCCTATCATTGGGTTTTTATGTAATAGGTGGTTTCTGTAAAATAAAGTGGGTAAGACTGATGTTCTCAGAAAGTGAAGCAGATTTATTAGGGCTTTAGTATTAAGTCAAATTTTCTTGTAAAATGTTTGTCTTTTTAGAAACTCACCCATTATATAAAATAAATGCCTTATGACTTTCATTTTGTGAATGTGTTGAGAAAACTGGAGAGACGATATAAAGTGTGTGTCAGACACCGTGTCCTTAGTTTCCTGAACTCATGATAAGGATACAGGTCTCACATTTTCCCCAGGCAGTGTTTGGGGCTTCTCATGACTACACTGTAGTGGGATAATTTGGCTTGCAGGAGTCTTGAATATTCCAAATGAAGTTTTAACATGGTATAGTGTCTTTCTTGGTCCACTAGGTTAAAGCAGAACTAATAATAAGATGGCTCATAAAGATAAAGAAAATAGTTTAGGTTTGCTGAAGACTTATTTGTACAAGGCACTGTTCTTAGCACTTCATAAGCATGTTCTCCTTAGTCCTCACAACTATTCTATGAGACAAATACAATAATACATACATATAAAATCACATTTTACTGATGAGGAAAATGAGGCTTGGAAATGTTGAGACTTACTTGTGGTTACACAGCTAATAAGTGGTGCTTCTGTCTATTCTCTGTTGCTTAACAATTGAATACAGACTGGGTAGTTTAGAAAGGAGAAAATTTTATTTGACTTATGGTTTTAGAGGTCCAAAAATCAAGGGGTTATATTGACAAGGGTTTTCCTGTTGGCTGGACCTCCCTGTAGAGTCCAAAGGTGGCTCAGGGCATCAAATGACAAGAGAGTGAGAGTTTATGTCTGTGTCTATATGTCTCTGCTCTGGTCTCATTCCTGCTCATTATAAACCTACCAGTATCAATGATGGAGACGCTACCCTGATGACTTTACCTAATTTCAATCACCTTCCAAAGCCTGTACCTCTCTCTTTTTATTCCCAAAGGAAAGGTGTGCTTGCCAGAGGGAGAAAGAGAGAGAAAGTACCCCCCAATGGAGCATATTCATGGTGCAATCCTTTTTCCTCCATTTCTCCATCCCATCAGGATTGTGGCACACATGCACATGTGTCTGGCATGTTCATCAAGCTACTGGGGCAAAGCTGCAATTGGCCATGTGAGATCCAGCTTTCTATGTACAGTGCTTCACTGCTATGTTACAAGACTCCACCTCTGAATCCCATGGTTAGATTAAGTTTCCACCTCTAAATTCTATTACAACCAAATTGCAACACATGAATTCTGGGGGGATACATTGAAACTAAAGTAAGTGGTGAAGCAAAATTCAAAACCAGAGCCTGGAGCCAGTCCTGTATCCTGGTGGTTAAGGGAGCCCACATACTCCGCCATGATTTGAGTCTGGGACCTGGTGGCTTACAAAGCACACAAGGCATGTGTGTAGTGTGCCCAAAACAGAATAGAGAAATGGAGAGGATGGAAATGCAGTGTGGCAATGCCTCCCTGAGGTGGGAGGGGGGCAGGAGCAGGCTGCTTTCCCCCTCCCTCTTTCTCTGTTTCTTAATAGCAAGTGAACACACTTTCTAACAATTAATAATTACATATATAGGGACCAGTAGTTGGCGTAATGGCTATATCGCTGAACTCCCATGTAGTCGACTGCAGTTTAAGTCCTAAACCCAGTGGCTTACACTCACGCCGAGCACATGTGCGTGCCCGAGATCCCAAGAGGAGAATGGAGGAGAAGGGATTGCGGCGTGGCCATCCCCCCTGGAGTCATTTCTCGCTTTCTGTCTCTCTGTCTTTCTGGTGAGCTCACGCGCCCTATAGCAAAAACCTCTTAAAACAAACAAACAAACAAAAAAACAAAAAGCACAAAAAAACAAAAATTACATATATATATGGGACCAGCAGATGGCATAATGGTTATGTCACTGGATTCACAGTTTGAGTCCCCGACCCAGTGGCTTAAAACTCATTCTGGGCACATGGGCATATGTGGCCAAAATCCGGAGAGGAGACGGGATTGTGGCATGGCCATCCACCCTGGGTGGTGATTTCTTGTTTTCTGTCTCTCTGTTTCTCCAGTGAGTTCATGCTCCCTATAGCAAAAATTGCTCTAAAAAAATAAATTACACAAATATATGAAACCCAGAGCCTGCGCTTGGAATTCAACCTTTCCAGTTTGAGACAAGAATTGTCTTCTTGTCCACCTTCCTTGAGCTTATGCTCGCTCTTCCCACTTAAAAGACAAGATGAAATAAAATGGATCATTTCCACTGTGGCAGAATCATATTTCTATAGATTTCTGAGTATTTTTCTCTTTGCTTTACTCTCTCATTGGTACCCAATGGGCAGTTTTCCCTCCTTGAGTCACATAGAACTCAAGAAAGAGAGATTCAAAGAAGCTGGTGGTCAACGTGGAGAAATAAAGATGTGGAGACCTGCTTTACTGCAGAGGGGTGTTCTGTTCTCATAAACTGGTGAGGGGGTAGTGCTGGAGGATGGAGGGCCAGAGGTAGAGTGATACTCAGGAGATAGAAAGGGACACCCTGAGATCCAACATGTGACAGAGTCTTAGAACCAGGCTCTTAGCACCAAGCTCACTGGCCTTTCATCTGTGTGCATACAACAGTCCAAGCCCCAGAGCAAGGGACTTGGGAAACTTGTGCAGGATGGGTGCATCAAGAGAAGACTTCACCCTCTAAACCGGGTGAGCGTGAACAGAAGCAGGTGAGAATTTTCCTGATGTAGGACAGTAGTAGATATATATCATTTTAGAGAAGCAAAACTAAAAGAGTAAAAGCAATGACATTTTTAAACAAAGCTACACCTAAATTAAAAATACAATAGAAGCCCAAGTAAGGTCTGATTAATTTTTTTTTTTTGAGAGGTTTTTTGCTATAGAGTGCGTGCGCTCACCAGACAGACAGAGACAGAGAAACAGAAAGCGAGAAATCACCCCCCCCAGGGGGATGGCCATGCTGCAATCCCTTCTCCTCCGTTCTCCTCTCAGGATCCTGGGCACGCACACACACACACGCCCAGCATGAGTTTTAAGCCACCGGGTCCAGGACACGAACCATGGTCGATTACATGGGAGTCCAGCGACATAGCCATTATGCTAACTGCTGGTCCCACGGGTCTGATTAATTTTTAAAATTTATTTAAAGAATTATTTTATTTAACTTTATTTATTTATTTTTAATTTGACCAAAGAGGGGGGAGAGAGGGAGAGAGAAAGAGAGAGAGAGAACAAATGGGAAAGCAAGCTGCCAGTTCCAGGACTTGAAACATGGTCAGCCATATGGGAGTCCAGTGCCCTTAAACACCATGCCACCTGCCGGCCCCAGTCTGATTTATTTTTTTCTCAACCAGAATCAACTAATATGCCCTACCTGGTGTCAACCTAAAGAGAAGGCTGAGGTATATTAAGAAAAAAAGAAAAAATATTTAAAAGATAGTTTATTTGAATCAAGACTAGGACAAATCACCAAGAGGAGTAAACTGGTTTTCCAGACATGTGCTCATTAAAATGGAGACCAAGAAAGATGGTTTAAATAAAAAAGAGAGTGCAGAAGGGGGAAGTTACAAGTTGTTTATCAAAGTCTACATTGCTTTATTTAAATAATGCAGGCAACTAATTGGCTCTACCTTATTCTTTACATCATAAGATCAAAAATACTGAAAAGAAAGAGTGGGGGGGGGGTTACATTGTAAAATCTATAATCCTTTTGCAGCATCACAACTTGTCTACTGTAAACTAAAACATCCCTTTTGGGATAATAACCCTGATGGATATGGGGTGTAACCAACCACTCAGGCTTATGCTTTACTGAGGCCTTCAGAAAATAAATGGACATGGATTCCACACACTGCGCTGGATTGCTTCTCTTCCACATTAGCGAGCCAGAAGGCACTTAAGGAATAGTAGAGGTAAAAATATTTCCAAAGGCTAACATCTGTTAACATTGAAGACCCTCACTGGCCATGATCCTCATAGAGAAGACTATAGAATCTTTGCATTTTGGCTCTTCTGTGCAAGGAGCAAGCTTTTTCTGCTATTGCTAAGCAATGCAGTATCTAGGCCAGGACCACCAGCTACCATTGGAAGCTTCCTGCTGGCAATAGCACCAACTGGTTATTAGCAAGAAGATTGTCTCAATATTACTAATGTAGGGTGGACCAGCCAGTGGCATGGTGGTTAAAGGGGTCTGGATTCCACATGGCCAACTCTGCAGTTTGAGTCTTGACCAGGTGTCTTATAAAACATACAATACTCCTGTGTGTGTCCATAATACCAAAAAGAGGGAGAGAGGGGGAAATAAGGTTTAGGGCTTGCCCATACCCCATGGGAGGGGGTAATTTCTTTACCTCTCTTTCTGTGTCTCTCCAGCAAGCATATGCATCTTCTGGCAAATTGAAAAAAAAGAAAGGAAAAAAATCACAAATGTTGGCATCTCCCCCTTTGAGGATGGTTTTTGAGTGCTGAAAAGACTACACAAAAAATACTTTTTTTTTTTGAGAGGTCTTTGCGATAGGGTGCATGCGCTCACCAGACAGACAGAGAGAGACAGAGAGACAGAAAGCGAGAAATCACCCCCAGGGGGGATGGCCACGCCGCAATCCCTTCTCCTCCATTCTCCTCGTGGGATCTAGGGCACGCACGCACACGTACCCGGCGTGAGTTGTAAGTCACTGGGTCCAGGACACGAACCACGGTCGACTAAATGGGAGTCCAGCGACATAGCCATTTCGCTAACTGCTGGTTCCCAATATTAATTTTTTTAAAAAGTATTTTTGGGGACCAGCAGTTGGCGTAATGGCTATGTCGCTGGACTCCCACGTAGTCGACTGCGGTTCGCGTCTCGGACCCGGTGGCTTACAACTCACACCGGGCGCGTGTGCGTGCGTGCCCAAGATCCCAAGAGGAGAATGGGGGAGAGGGGATTGCGGCGTGACCATCCCCCCTGGGGGGTGATTTCTCGCTTTCTGTCTCTATGTCTCTCTCTGTCTGTCTGGCGAGCACACGCGCCCTATAGTGAAAAACCTCTCCAAAAAAAAAAAAAATTAATATTGAAGTTATTAAAATTATAAAATTTTAAAACTTAGTTATTAAACTTTTAAGTTCAGGTTATAGATATAATAGCCTGTGTACTACTCTAGCAAATTTTAATAATCACTTCAAAGGGCCTTTGATTATAATGTTTTATATTATTTACAACTTAGTAAATTAAACCACTTTAAATCTTTCAAATGTATTATTTACACATTTAATATAGTCTATTTTCTTTAAAGAGCTATAATTCTGTGCCTAATAAATAGATTTTCCTAGGACTTTAAATCTTATAAATCTAATAATAAATTAAGCTTATAAATGTGTTAAATCTTATCTTCTTTTACCTGTTTCAATATTCTCAACAAACGGTAAAATCTTAACCTAAAATAACAAATCTAAATTATTGCTCAATTACATATTTTTTCATTAGACTCATAAGGTTAATCTATGAAATATTCTAAAGTGCTAAATTCTCTTAAACATGATTAACACTTAAAAAATAAAATGTCAAGCAGAAATATCTGGGTGAAGCTGTTGGGGCTCAGACTATTTATAAAGTTTTAATTTGATATATTTTAAAATATGAATGTATTTTTTTAAACATACCAAAGGGTATGTGCACTCATCAGAGAGAGACAGAGAGACAAAGAAAGAAAAGGGAGTTCTTTCTTTCTTTTACCTCTCTCTTTCTCTTTCTTTGTCTCTTTTTTCTTTCTTTCTTCTTCTTCAAAAAAAAGAAAAAGAAAGAAAAGAAAGGAAAGGGAGAAGTACTACCCATTAAGAGCATGGTCACCATGCAATCCCTTCTCCTCCATTTTTTTTCACCCTTGTCAGGACTTTGGGCATGCATGCACACACACCTGGTGTGTTTTTCTAGACATGGGACAAAGGATTCAAATTGTGAGGTCGGCCATGTGAGAGCTGACTTTCTTAACCACTGGGCCATGGAGCTGGCCCTGTATACATAATTACAAACAGATAAGTTACCCTAAAGAATTTCAGGACTCTTTTCCCTACAGATTTTTGTCAGTTGTTTGACTAGAGATATTGGCAAAGATTTGAAGCCCAAAGCTGCTTGCTCCAGGGCAGTTTTTCTCCTGGCTTCAACTGTCTTTCAGAGCCTTTTTGCACAGTCCTATCTCTAGAACTTAAAGAAGGGTGTAGTCAAGTTACATATTACCTAATTTTCTAATCTACCTGGGCAAGTCTACTGCATTTTGCATTTCTTCTGTTCTTTAGATATTTAAATGTCTTCCTGGAAAGTTTAAAGACCTTTGGACTTATGGAATTCTTCCCTGTGTTTGATGTCTGATTGGAGCCACACCTTAGAGAGACATTAAAATAATATCTGATTGAATTCTAGCTCTATCTCAAGGCTTGGTCCAACTGTGTGATGATAATTTCCAAGATCTTTGTGCTGACTACCTCCAGGAAAAGAAAATAATTGGTTAGAAGGCAACATTACAAGGGCACTAGGAGGAAAGAGAGGAGTTCAAAAGTCATATACAACAGTATAGGATCTAAAATTTTTGTTTAATTTTTGCCAGATATGACAATGAAATGTAATGGGTGATCCTTGGATTGGATCCTGGATGGGGATGGGGAATGGAGGGGTGAAGTGATGGAGCAGGGAATGAATCCACATAAAAAACATTAGGGAGGCTGGCAGGTAGTGTGGTGATTGGGGTGCTGGACTCCCACATGCTGACTGCAGTTCAAGTCCCAGACCTGGCACCTTACTTTCTCAATTTCCCTCTTTGTCTCTCTCTATTCAATTAATATAATGATGATTATAATGAGTAAAATTAAATTAAATAGGGACCAGAAGATGGCGTAGTCGTTACATTGCTGGACTCCCACATAATCAACCGCGGTTCAAGGCCCAAACTCAGTGACTTAAACCCACACCGGGAGTGTGTGTGTTTGTGCCCAAGGTCCTGAGAGGAGAACGGAGGAGAAGGGATTGGTGCATGGCCATTTCCCCTGAAGGGTGATTTCTCGCTTTCTGTCTCTCTGGCGAGTGCATGCACCCTATAGTAAAAATATCTCTTAAAAAGTTAAGTATAAAAAAAAGTTATTCGATACTAGCAAACTGTTAATATGAACTGCATATTAGATAATAATATAATAATATTAAATTTCTTTTATTAGAAAAATTTACTATACTTAATAAAAGAATGTTCTTGTTCCTAGGAAATGCACACTGAAGCATCTGGGGATAAAAGAGCATTTTGTCTAACTTGCAAATGATTCAGGAAAAAATGCACACATACATAGAATAATGAAGCAAATGTGGCACAATGTTAGTAGTTGCTCAATTTATGCAATTTGTAGAACTGATCTAGAAAAAGGAACTAATATTTATTTGGTTCTCTATTGTTATCTTGAAGATGACTATCTTTAGCAGGGCAAGTCAGGCAAGAATATCTGGATGAAGCTGTTGGGGCTCAGAAAATGGCACCTCAAAGACTAGCACTTTGACAAGCTGAATTTAAGAAACAGCCTCAGAGCCTAGTTCTCTTCCAGTGTGAAGGGAGGTGCTTTACTCTGATATTCCATTACCTACCTAAAGACTGAACTCCTCTGGACCAGCAGTTGGCGTAATGGCTATATTGCTGGACTTCCATGTAGTTCACCGCGGTTCGAATCCTGAACCTGGTGGCTTAAACTCACGCCGGGTGTGTGTGCATGTGTGCCCAAAATCCCAAGAGGAGAGTGGAGGAGAAGGGATTGCGGTGTGGCCATCCCCCTTGTGGGGGGGTGATTTCTCGCTTTCTGTCTCTCTCTTTCTGGCCAGCGTACACGCCCTATAGCAAAAACCTCTCCAAAAAAAAAAAAAAGACTGGATTCCTAAATAGGAAAATAATCGCATTCAGGAGCTTCTCAGGCTTCATTAACTAAGCTTTTATCACAGGAAGGAAGACTGGAGAATGTCAACACTTGGACAGACTTTGTTATTCGCTATTGTCTGCCTCCCAGACCTATCTAACTTCCAGAGAGAATCATTTACTCTCCATTGTCTGAGCATTAGACCTATTCTTTCCCCATAAAAATAATTTATTCTGGGAACCAGCAGTTAGCGTAATGGCTATGTCGCTGGACTCCCACGTAGTTGACCGCGGTTCGCGTCTCGGACCCGGTGGCTTACAACTCACGCCGGGCGCGTGTGCATGCGTGCCCAAGATCCCGAGAGGAGAATGGAGGAGAAGAGATTGCGGCGTGACCATCCCCCCTGAGGGGTGATTTCTCGCTTTCTGTCTCTATGTCTCTCTCTGTCTGTCTGGCGAGCGCATGCGCCCTATAGCGAAAAACCTCTCCAAAAAAAAAAAAAAAAAATTTATTCTAAGATTGTCTGTAACCCATTTTCCTCTCCCCTATGAAGGGGTATTTAAGCCTTAACTCTCTGGCCCCTATTTGCATTCATATATTTATAGTTCCCATTTAGGCATATGTTAAATAAATTCTGTATACCTTTTATCTTATTAATCTTCCTGTTGTCAGTAATTTTCAGTGAACCTTCAAAGGGAAAGAGACAAAGTCCTTTGTGACTATGAAACATTAATAATCCTGTCAGTTGGATAGAAAATATAGCTAGACCCACTCTAAAGATTATCTGCCCCTTCTACAATGTAAGGACATAGTAAAAATATGCCATTGATGAGCCAGGATGTGGGCCCTCACTAGGCAAAGAATCTGCTGGTACCTTGATCCTGGACATCCTAATTTCCAAAACTATGAGAAATAAATTTCTGTTGTTTACTAAATAAATAAATTATCCTCAACTATAAACAAAGTTATTTATAAAATGAATGAATAGGATAACCCTGTATCCTAATAGTTAAGGGAACTGGATCCCACATGGCCAGCTGTGGTTCAAATCCTACCCTGGTAGCTTGAAAATCACGCTGGGTACATGTGCATGTGTGCCCAAGATACTGACAGGATGGCAAAATGAAGCAGAAAGATTCACTGTGACCACACCCCACTGAAGGGGCTCCTTTCTCCTTCTTCTTTCTCTGTCTCTCCATCTCTCTGTAACAAGTACATCTGTCCTCTGGCAACAACACGAAAATAAATTAAGCAAATAAATAAAGGTTTTCAACTTTAAGAAAGTATGTTTAGTTATTTATTGAAAGAGAGAAAGATTTACCCCCCAACAGGATTTTTCCATACTGTGGTTCTCCCTTAAGCCTTCCAGACAGCCAGTAGCATGGTGCACTGGTGGTCCCATCCAACATTTTCAGGTCTACTGAGGACCAAACTTAGGACCTTCTCCTGTGGCTGCAATATTGTGCACAGGTACGCTATTGCCTGTGCATGATCCCCAGGCCCTCATCTAGCCATGGAGAGGCTTGCAGAGGTAGCATAGCAGGACTACACATACTGGGTCAGTTTCCAGTACAGTATTGACCGCCCCGCCCCACCAAACACTATATTTAGAGGGACAAGTGGCAGTGAACATTTATGTGAGTGTGTAACAGTAGAAATTCCCCAGTAGAGAAGTAGTCTTGTGAGAAAGGAGTTCTAGAACTCAGCAGCTGACAGTGGTCTGAGTTCTAGTACAGAAAAAGAATAGACACTCTTTTTTGGTCAGTTTTTTTATGCACTGTTAAGTATATATATATTTGTTTCAGTTTTATTTTTAGGGTATTTTTTTCAATTGCCAAAGGGTACAGGCACTTATCAGAGAGAGAAATAGAGAGAGAAAAGAAAGCACCCTTCAGTGGGGTGTGGTCACACTGCAATCCTTTTCCTCAACCTCTCCATCCTATCCATCATTTAGTTCAGACCTGCTCAGCCAACTGTCTCTTTAGTTACCAAAATGCAGAGGAAATCAGCCCCAGGGTTATCTAAATGGATCTTAGCTCACATTTTCCCAGCTAAAGAGCATTTCCCTATACCCTTTGCATCTTCTGTAGCCATATGACTAAGCTGAAGTCATTGGATTTTGAGCAAAAGTGACATTTGCCCATGAAGTCTTTGTAAAAAAGCTCCTTGCTCTCACCTTGCTATTACCTTCCACATAGAGAATGAAGATGTAGTGACCATAAGCTAGCTTCAATCAAGTGGATGAGGACAACACCCAGGTGATGGAAGAACAACCAGATAGAAAGGACCTGGATGTGTGCATGACTGCCTGGAACAGAGCTGTTCTCTGGGAAACCTCTAACTTCAGACTTACGTGCAGGTGAAACACATCTATCTTTTGTTAGCCTTCACTATTTGGTCTCTGTTAAAGCACCCAAATGTATATCTCAACTGATATGATATCTGTGCAAATTATTGAAAGAAAAGTATCAGAAAACAACATTTGTACATGAAATACTCTCTGATATTTTTTATTCTCATCTATTTCACTTTAAAAAAAAATGTTCTGGGAACCAGCAGTTAGCGTAATGGCTATGTCACTGGACTCCCACATAGTCGACCGTGGTTCGCGTCCCGGACCCGGTAGCTTAGAACTCACGCCGGGCGCGTGTGCGTGCATGCCCAGGATCCCGAGAGGAGAATGGAGGAGAAGGGATTGCGGCGTGACCATCCCCCCTGAGGGGTGATTTCTTGCTTTCTGTCTCTATGTCTCTCTCTGTCTGTCTGGCGAGCGCACGCGCCCTATAGCGAAAACCTCTCAAAAAAAAAACAATGTTCCTAGTCCATTAAAATGAGTTTATTACCCACCAATGAGTGGCAATTTGCAGTATAAAACCACGAAGTTGAACCACATGAAATGGCTAGTTTTATAGATCAAAAATGCTTAAATATTGGAAATTCATATAGTTTAGTCAAATGTCTATGAATCACACCAATAGTTCTGCTTCCTGCAAGTTTATAGTCTTAAATAGACAAAAACAACAGACTAGTGAATGTGTACACACAATTGATTCTGCACTTCCCAAGCAGTGGACTTGTACGTGTCCTGTACACACACACTCATGCACACATGTGAAAGAGAAGGGTCCTCAGTGTTTATCAGACTGATCCTACAATGTAGTGGCTAAGCACTGTGCATTGGAAGCTAGATCCCACTTGGCCAACTGCAGCTCAAAACCCAGCCCTGGTGGCTTGAAAAACACAGTGAGTGCATGTTCATGCATGCCCAAAATCCTGGCAGGAGTGAGAGATGCAGGAGAAGAGATTGTAGTGTGACCAAATGCCACTGGGGAGTATTTACTCTCTTTTTCCATCTCTCTCTCTCTCTCTCTCTCTCTCTCTAGTTGCACACGCCCTCTGGCAACTAAAAAATAAATTGTTTATTTCCTTGCCCTTACATTTACAAAGTTGCTTTGTGAAACAAAAGTGATCAAAGCACGAAAATATTCATTAATATCTAACATAGTCTTTTTTTAGAGACACTCTTTTTTGATCAGTTTTCTCATGCATTGTTAAGTACACTTTTTTTTAACATTTTTTTTTTTAGTTTTTTTTTTTTCTCTGTTGCCAGAGGGTACAGGCACTCATCAAAGAGACAGAGATAGAGAGAGGAGAAAAAGCACCCTTCAGCAGGGTGTGGTCACACTGCAATCCTTTTCCTCTACTTCTCCATCCTATTGATCAGGAGTCCATCCCAACACACACACACACACACACACACACAGGCCCAATTTATTTTTCAAGCCATAGAGCTGGGTCTTAAATTGCAGTCAGCTATACGGGATCTGGCTTCATACACAGCACTTAATCCCTGTGCTATGGGGCTAGACCTTAGTACACATTTAAGTGTATATTTAAGTGCATATTTGATAATACATTGCAAATATGTGGAAATCAATCATAAAGTGAAGTGGTAAGTCATAAAAGATATACAATTTCATCAAATGATTGAAAATAAAAATAAATTACTTGAACCACAGGCAAAGCTGCTGCCAGAGTAGGCAGCAAATGATAAAACCCACAAAGATGGTAATAGAACAACTCTTTCAAAATATAAGAAAATTCTTGGAATACTACTGTGAATAAAAAGAAATGAACTATAATACAGGCAACAACATAGATGAATCTCACCTACATTATGTTCAGTGAAAGAAACCCAACACTGGGACCAGCAGTTAGCGTAATGGCTATGTCGCTGGACTCCCACGTAGTCGACCACGGTTCGAGTCCCGGACCCGGCGGCTTAAACTCACGCCAGGCGCGTGTGCGTGCGTGCCCAAGATCCCGAGAGGAGAATGGAGGACAAGGGATTGCGGCGTGGCCATCCCCCCTGGGGGGTGATTTCCTGCTTTCTATCTCTCTGTCTCTCTCTCTCTGTCTGGCGAGCGCACGCGCCCTATAGCAAAAACCTCTCCAAAAAAAGAAAAAAAAAAAAAAAAAAGAAACCCAACACTAAAAAACTATGTATGTACAAATCCATTTATTTTTAATTCTAGAATAGGAAAATCTCTCTTTCTATGGTGACAGAAATTAAATGAGTAATTGCTTGGGGAGGAGATGCCAACTAGGAAAGTATAAAAAGGAGCTTTCTGGGGTAATGGAAAATTTTATATTTATATTTAGGTATATTAAAGATATACCTAAAGGTATGTATAAGAATTCTTGAAAACTGACTGAATAGTACATTTAAGATGTGAGCATTTCACTGTATATGAACTAGCTATCAATTAAATTTTTACTTAGTCTATGTATTTTTTTTTTACATACAGAGGAGGGGGGAGACACAGAGAACTATATGGGAAATTTAACTTCTAATTTTTACAAATGTTTTTACCATTTTTTTATGGTTTTATATCAAACGGTTTTGCCAGAAAAAGTATATATCCTCCCAAATAAAAAAATAGTTAGCTCATTTTTTGCTCTAAGAATTATAATAGCTGTAATTAGAAACTAAATTTTTTAAAATGTGCCTAAAATTTTTATTTTTCTCTTTTATTTATGTATGTATTTATTTATTTATTTTTGCTGAAGGTTGCGTGTGCTCACAGGAGGGGGGGGGGGGAAGAAATTGAGAAAGCACCCTCCTGGGGGGATGGCCATGCTGCAATCCCTTCTCCATTTTCCTCTCATGATTTTGGGCCCACACACACGCCAAGCATGTCTTTTAAGCCCACGGGGTCCAGGAATCAAACTGTAGGGTTGGCTATGCGGGATCCAGCACTTTAACTTCCATGCAACCTGCTGGCCCCATTATGCATATTTTTTAAGCTCAGCCTGAAGAGAACTTGACTGTGACTTCCTTCTTCCCTTGACTTTCCTGCTTGTTGGGCTCTTTTCCACCTCCCAGCATACTTGCGCACACCTCTGGCCTCGCCCTGACTATAATGAGTTGTCCTCTTTGCCACTATGTGCTCTCACCTGCTAACACAGGCCTCCAGCTTCTTGCTACCTCCCCATATGTTTCTACCATGTCTTACCCATCTCTCTAGTCCTCCGAAGAGGGCTAACAAAGCTCACAGTCAAGCCTAGATAATGCAATTGAGGGTCTAAGGTTTGTTCTGTTCCACTTTTTTTTTACTGCAACGAACACTATCTTCCCATGAATACAGCTATGCATGTTCTGGGTGGCAGAACTGAAAATTGAACCAATACCCAAGTTGTGATGTTGTGATTTCTACAAGCACACCTCCCAATACAGATGTAGCTTTATATTTAGGTATATTAAAGATATACATATACATACACACACACATACACACCTAATTAAAGTTTTAAAAGTTTTTTATATACATATACACACACACACACACACACATACATACACACATATACATATATATACATATATATATATATATATAGTATAGGTATGTATAAATATATATTCATGTATCCTAGATCTTTTCTATAGCTTGTATAAGTACATACTCACATATATAAAATGAAAGTTCCACCCTTAGAAGATTGTTTTTACATAACAGCATTTCTGGCAATAGGTACTTACAGATTTGCATACCATCATATAAGTATGTAACTATAGATAGATAGATAGATATTGATATACTGATATATTGGAGAGGTTTTTGCTATAGGACACATGTGCTCGCCAAAAAGACAGAGAGACAGAAAGCAAGAAATCACCTCCCTTCTCCTCCCAGGATCTTGGGCATGCATGCACACACACCTGGCGTGAGTTTAAGCCACCAGGTCCAGGACTTGAACCGCGGTCAACTACATGGAAGTCCAGGAACACAGCCATTATACCATCTGTTGGTCCCTGTAACTTTATATGTATTGATATATATATATATATATATATATATATATATATATATATTCCAAAAATAATTTTAGGATCTCAGTGACTATTGCTAATCAACTACTACTAATATATCTAGATTTAAAAGTAAAATTTAGAGTTTCAGTATTAGCTGATAATCTGAAAATTGCCAGTCATGTTTTCTCTAGTTCCCGGCCCCCCCCAAGGAAAAGTCACTTTTCAAACAAATACTGTTTTTGTTTCTCCAGTGAAACAGAGAGAGCTCTCATTGCCTCGGCAGACTTGACTCCCCTGTTCAGCCCTTTTCTTTGAAGGGTTGATAGTCATGTGCATCAGCAAAGAGATCCTTTGCTCGTTTTCCCTGAGGTCCTAGGAGATGAGAAGTTGTGCCAAGTGCTGGGTCAGTTCCCTTAGAGGCTTCACAGTGTCCAGGAGAATGGGGGGAGGAGGCTAGCAGCCTGAGGCGCCTCCTCACACCTCCATTTCTGCTGTTGTTAGAGAGCTTCCTGGCTTCCTTTGTGAATCAGCCAGTCCTAGAAAGGCTGCAGCAGATGGCTAATTACCATAATGCGCAGAGCTTTTGAGGGTCCTGGGTGCAAACCCAGGCGTGACCAAGCCAAGAGCAGCTGCATCTAATGTGGCATGTGGCGCCAACATTAGGCTTTACCCACACACCCATTCTGACCTTTCCAATGGGATGCTGATGGCACGGTTCAGAACAGATGGCCAAGAGAGACACGAGGGAAAAGGCCTCAGACCAGCTGCAGTGTCCCTTTTCCAGCCTCTTAGTCTAACAGCTTCTAAACTAACATGAAGCTCATTATCTCCATTGTGTCTTTCTCAGGGCAAGCACTAACCCTGATAGTTCCATTCTTAGCAGTCCTAGCTATGCGAAAGCTTGGTTTCTAAACCAAATGACACTTGCAGCAATATGAGTCTGTCAGCCCCTGTCTGGATCCTGATTTTGGCAAACATTTTTCCCCACAGGTAAACTTCAAGACCACCCACTAGTTGATTTAGCTCTCCCTGGTTGTATTATAAACAGTACAGAACTTGGAAGTATAGAAGAAGCCTTTGCTTATCCTGGAGATTTAACATCAAATTATATCATTACTTGGTGTTAGCTGCCAATGTGTACAGCTGAAAAAGAAATACATTATTGTAGCAAAATGAAGAGGTTTTTGTTTTGTTTTGTTTTGTTTTGAAATCAGGATTCTGGGACCAGCAGATAGCGTAATGGTTACGTTGCAGGACTCCCATGTAGTCAACTGCGGTTCAAGTCCCAAACCCAGTGGCTTAAACTCACACCAGGCACGTATGCATGCGTGCCCAAGATCCCAAGAGGAGAATGGAGGAGAAGGGATTGTGGTGTGGCCATCCCCGCTGCGGGGTGATTTCTCGCTTTCTGTCTATCTTTCTCTATCTTTCTGGTGAGCGCACACGCCCTATAGCAAAACCTTTCAAAAAAATTTTTTTTAATTTAATTTTTAAAGATGGAATCAGATTTTTGCCTAGGAAAACCCCTTGCCACTTGTTGAGGGAAAGGCTGGGTTAAATTACAAAGGAAGCCCACATACTATATGTCTAAATATTTAAAGGTACAGGGGCCAGCCAGTGGTATGGTGGTTAAGGTGGTTGGATCCCACATGGCTGACTATATGTTTTAGTCCTGACACAGTGGATTGAAAAATATGTTGGGTACATTTGCATGCCCAAAATCCCAAGAGAAGAATGAAGGAGAAGGGAGTGTAGCATGGCCATTCCCCCCAGGGTGTGATTTCCCTCTCTCTCTCTCTCTCTCTCTCTCTCTCTCTCTCTCTCTCTCTAGCAAGTGCACATGCCCTGTAGAATGCATGTGCATGTACGGTCACACATACAAGCACAATTAAAGGCATAACTCAAGTTCATCAACTGTTAAATAAAATGTGTAATACTCTGCTAGCTTGATAAATATTTCTTTTTTAAAAAAAGTTTACTTCTTTCATGAGTGAGGTAGAAAGTGAGAGCCTTCTACAGGATCTTGACACCATCTCTTCCTTACCCAATTCCATCTTACACAAAAGGAACCTCTTGTACCCATGTGAGGATACCCTAACTTTCACAGCCAAGCTCTAAATGCACGCCTGCCCACAGAGGCTGTTTGGCCTAAGGCTATGCGCACAGACACTGGGTACGGGAAAGAGGGTGAAGCAGGCTCTATCAGTAGACTCAGCCCATTCTGGTAAGAAATTCTGGGATTCTGGGACCAGCAGTTGGCGTAATGGCTATGTCGTTGGACTCCCACATAGTAGACCGTGGCTCGAGTCCCGGTGGCTTAAACTCATGCCGGACATGTGTACATGTGTATCCAAGATCCCAAGAGGAAAATGGAGAAGGGATTGTGGCGTGGCCATCCCCCCTGGGGGGTGACTTCTCAGTTTCTGTCTCTCTGTCTCTCTCTGTCTTTCTGGCGAACGCACGCACCCTATGGCAAAAATCTCTCTAATTAAAAAAGAAATTCTAGGATTCTACGCACCTGGACGGTGGTCTAAAACAGGGATCAGAGCAAACTACAATTCCTAAGCCAAAGCTGACTTGCTGTTTATTTTTTGTTTTGCTTTGCCAGAAGACAAATGAGATGGCCAGAGAGAAAGGAAAAGTGAGAAAGCATCCTCCATGAGGCGTGATCACACTGTGACCCCTTCTCCTCAATCTCTCTCCTTTCAGGATTTGGGGTACACAGGCACACACATCTAGCATGTCTTCGAAGTCCCGGATCTGGGACTTGAACTGCTCAGTCAGCTACATGAGATCCAGTTGCCTTAACCACCAGGCCATGGGCTGGCCCCTGCTGCCTGTTCTTATAAAGTTTTATTGGAAGATAGTCATGCCTATTCATTTTTATACTGTCTAGGGCTGTTTTCATTTTACAATGGCACAACGAAGTAGTTGCAATAAAGACCAGAGGACTACAAAGCCTGAAATATTTACTATTTGATCTAGAAGGTGGGGGTGAAAGACAAACTCTGGCAAGCATGTTCCTTTGGTCAACTGGAAGCCTACCATCTAGGTAGGAATCCAGCTGGGAGACAGCTAGAGAGGGCTCCTCTAAGGCACAGTGCCCAGAGCAAGGGCCCTGCCTCTCCAGATGTCAAAGCAGTGCATTTTCTGGATAAGCTTCTTTTAGTGGAAAAATACCTCAAACCCTGAAGGCATGAGAAATTAATAGGAATTTGATTATTAGAAAACAGAAAAGAGGAGAGAAGAGATTGAGCAATGTGCCAGAGTAGTTAAAAACAGAAATAACATATTTTTACATAAGCTTTGTGCATTGCTGCAATGCCCGTGCCACCCAAAATCTTCAATAAAGTCTGCTTTATACACAGTGGCTGTGTTGACTCAGTGGCAGTGGGTGGGTGTTCAGAATCAAGACAAAGGGCACATTCCCAGTCTGGGTCTATGCAGTAATAGAGGTAGTATATATGAAGTGGCAAAATGATCCCCAAACGATTCATTCTGTAAAGGCAGGAAATGAGAACTAAAATTGACTATGAATTTGCCCTTGGGACTTACTGGAAAAATTGAGGAAGACGCTGAACTTTAAACAACTTGAGGAATGAATCAATCTTGTGCAGCTGTAAAGGGCAGGGTGACCCCAGTTACATTATAGCACACATTTTTATAGCTACATATTAAAAAGTACATCTTTCTAAAATATATAATACGTATTTGATCCCTACACAAAGTAATGACAAACAGTTGAGATGATGGGTGTACTAATTACTCTGATTTAATCACTGCATATTATAATCTTGTACAGAGAAATCACATTGTACTCCTACAAATATGTATAATTATTATGCCAATTTTAAAAAAATTAATGATATATTTTATAAGAAAAATATGTATTTGACATATTTTAAAGTAAAAATCTTCTTAAAAATATGTATCATACCCGAAGCTAAATAAAAATTATAGGAGGCCATAGTTTTGCACTAGGCAAAACACCTAAGACACAACACACCAGAGCAAATCAAAATGGAGTTCTCATGGTAAAGTTCCATGTCTCTAAGCCCAAACTAAGCTGTTTATCTGGTCTTCCAAAAACTCAAGTGAATAAGAGATTATAGCCAAATTTTTCTAATAGACCAGTTTCAACTAGTGTAATTATGAAGCATTCCTTGCTTTAATTCTTAACAAGGAAGTAAGCTGATGTTATCCAATCAGTTATTTTCTTATTATTCTGCCTGTCTCTGTGTTATGAGGAAAATAACTTTGAAATGACCAATCCACTTTTCACTCTTTGTTTAGGTTTATTTCAGCCCTTCTCTGTCTAGAAAATCAAACTCTTCTACCCAACTCCTTGGAACACTTACTTTATTTTATGAAATGAGGAGTTGCCCAATTTTAGAATCTCAAATAAAACCAATTAAGATCTTTAAATTGTTTTAATTTTGCCTTTTGTCACTGGTAACTAGGCTTCCGGGTTTTTTTCCTCTGAGTTTGGTCCTTCCCTTGGTGACCATCCAATACTCTGATCCTCTCCATCCAGGGACCTACCTTGCTCTTTCCAGACCAGGGTCCTGCTATAAGATGACAATTTCAGAGGTAACACATTGACCTGCTTCCAGGCTCCTGACCATGAGCTGTAAATAATCTTCATATCTTTAATCTTTATATCTTTCACATTTATCTTATTTTCATATACAACAAAAACAATCCTTCATTGTTACTTAAATAGTTGCATGCTAAGATTCTCCCCAGTCAAGTTCTTGTTTTTTTAAAAATCTAACATTCATTTGATCTCCAGAATCTGAAAGTACTTGTGTTCATTATGGCAGAAAAGTAAGTTTCATCTGGTCTTCTGTATTTCCAGACCTTTCAACTTCTTGAAAAACCTTGTGGAACATCATCAGTTTGTTCATATTTTGGTGCAGGGGAGGCAAAATTGGGCACTTATCAAATTGTCAAGCCTAAATGTCACAACTGCAGAAAAAAAAAAAAAAAAACTCATCAAAAAAATGTGTTCAAATGCTTTACCTCAGGGTAAAGATTTTCAGTAGATAAACAAAACTTTTAAGCAAACTTGACTGCATAGCTCAACATTTGTAGTTTTTTTGTTTTGTTTTGTTTTGTTTTGTTTTTGTTTTTGTTTCAAGTACAAATTCTGGGTTGGACGGTAGTGAAGCAGTAAAGCAACTCTGTGTAAGGTTGACCTACATGGCATAGTTACAAGTTTGTGTCCAAAGACCTCCCTGAATACACTGGAGGTGGGAGGTGGATCATGATGTCAAGACCCTGGGAACCAGCAGTTAGCGTAATGGCTATGTCGCTGGACTCCCACGTAGTCGACTGCAGTTCGCGTCCCAGACCCGGTGGCTTAGAACTCACGCCGGGTGTGTGTGCGTGCGTGCCCAAGATCCCGAGAGGAGAATGGAGGAGAAGGGATTGCGGCGTGACCATCCCCCCTGGGGGGTGATTTCTCGCTTTCTGTCTCTATGTCTGTCTCTGTCTGTCTGGCAAGCGCACGCGCTCTATAGTGAAAAAACCTCTCCAAAAAAAAAAAAAACCCTCTCCCTCTTTCTCTCTTATTCATAGAAGAAATAAATAAATAAACTAAAAAAGAACAAATTCTAAGGCCCCATCCTAGGCAAATTGAATGAGAATCTCTGAGAGACAGCTTAGGCATCTTATTGTTCATAGCTACACAATGGGTCTTGATGGACAGATACATTGCAAAAGGGTAAAAAAAAAAATACAGTTATACAACTTTGGTATAGGGTTCAGTTGTATCTAGTTTAAAAGTAAAATCAGGCTTTCCCCACTCCCAGCTTCATAGTGATTCACACCAAGACCAGTCAGTGTTTCTCTTTCTGTTAGTCCCTGGTTTTCGGGGAGGGGGGGGGGAGGGAGGCAAGGTTCTTTCTGGCTTAATTCATGGAAAACCTCTGAGTTGAAGTTGAAACTGCTCACTTCCTAAATTGCATTGCTATGTGACTTTGAAATTATTCCACTTACATAGTTTGCTACATGAGTGACATATGTTTTGCCATGATAAATACATCCTCCTCCCTGCCAGAATGTCACATCATACCTTATCAGACCACATATGTGAGTTACTGGCCTCAACTACTAGACTCCAAAACACATATAAACCCAAGATGTTGATACAGATTGAAAGCTTAGGCTGTGATAGGGCTATCTCTGCCAGCCTTTCAGCTATTCTCCAAAGCCTCACTAGCCAACAACAGAGCCACTCTCTAGTGGTCAAGGACCTTGTCACAATCTTGGGTCTCTACTGTGTTGCTTGAGCTGTTGGTTTCTTCCAAGAAGCTCTCATAGAAAGATACACCTCAAACTTCCATTAAACATTACATCCACATAGGTCTGGAATCCTAATTGAGCAGCCAGACTTTAATAATTAGACTCTAAAATAATAACAATAATTGGATTCTAGGGTCAGGTGGTGGCATGGTGGTTAAGGTCAATATGGCTAACTATGTAGTTTGAGTCCTAGACTTGGCAGCTTGAAAAACACTTCAGGTACATGGGTGGACATGCCCAAAATCCTAAGAGGAGAACTGAGGAGAAGGGATTGTGGTGTGGCTATCTCCCCTGGAGGGGACAAAAAAGGGGAGTGCTTTCTCACTTTCCCTCTCTCTGTCTTTCTCCAGTTGCTCATACACCCTATAGCAAATTAAAACAAATACAAAGGTGAAAACTAATATAGGTCACATATTTTTCCTTTTGAAAATCAATGTGACTGGCAGCATTAAGGTATAGACTCATTCTCAGAAGGCCTGACATACTGGATGGGGCAAGTATCAGAATCAAAGGATAAGGGAGAGACTGGTTGCTCAAACAAGGTCACTGTTTAGTCACTAAGCTAGGGTACAGATAGCAAGGAAGGCTTGAGGGTCAAACCAAAGTGTCTTTAATCTCCTCAGGCTGAAGCCAGGGTTGGTCCTGGAGAGCCTGCAAGGAGAAGTCACCTGGCCCAATTATGGGGAAAATGTCTGAGGAACTAGGTGGGCTCTGACACACCATGACAGCTTCATCTATGGTTCAAGTTCTATGCTCCACAGTCCAAGCTCCTCATTTGAACTGCAGCTACTTAGGAAAGGGTAACCCATTAAATCACTCTGTGTGAATGAATTTCTCAAATGTCTTCTTACCTATCCAAAGAACCTAATAATTTGAAAGCACTGGGTTCCTGGGAAAGAGGGAACATTAAGAGTGGGTGGAGAGGGAAAGCACTGCAAGGGAAAATTGAGGCCTCAGAGATAATGGAAGTCAATATACTTCCATTTGCTGATGACAGGCTCTGCCTATGAGGTCTTAGCACCATTCAGGAATTCAAAGATAGGCTCCACCCAGCCAAGAGCTGATGGGCATAGCTGTACTATATATGTAATGCCATGTAATGACTGGTTGGGGTTAATCAAATATAATGCCCAACCCAGACCTATTAAATTTCACACAAAAGAGGCTTTAATCAGTCTTTTATCAGCTTGGTGCTCTGGCCTAAGAAGACTGCTTTTGTTTGCCCACATAAGAGACAATGGGAGAGCCAGGGTCAGCCCGCTCTCTGGGACACAACAAGCGAATTGTCCACAAACAACAGATCATTCAAGGCCATGGGAGAGGAAAGGCAGGAGAGGCTGCATGAATCTACAAAAGTGCTCACTGTTAATGGTCACGGCTCTGAGTGTTTAAATTCAGGCCACATTCCCTCTGGAGCTTCCAAAATATAGGGAGGACAGGAACAAAAAGACTCCAGTGTGCTCCATGTAAGTCTATCTGGCATTGGACCTCTGCAGGACATTCTTTTTTGCTGCTTGTTGAAAGGGGAAAGTAAAACTGACATTTGGTTCTCTTACTAAGCAAAGCTAAATCTCCTGGGGGTCAGATGAGTTTTGCAGGACCATGGATGAAAGTTATGAGTAAGATTCTGGGCCAAATTGCAACTGTTCCACTGCCCAAACACCTCTTGGGCTATAAACAGGAGGGAAGAAAAGGGAGACAAAGGTAGTCAAGAAGGAAGAGAAAAGAGGAGACCTTTCCTGACCCCAAAGAGGGAATGACATTTAAGTCACCCAATTCAATTCTATTTAACAAGTATTTGAATATTCTTTAAGAGATAGGCTGGGACACATTCAGCTACAGAAACACATACACAAATAAAAATCTACCTTTTCTGATTAGAATAGAGACTATTAAAGCCAGGAATATCTCAGATCATCTTTCTTTATATTGTTATGGTCTTTAAAAGGGTCATTGATTCAAAAAAGGAAAGGAAAGAAAACTGAGAAACCCAGTCCCACCCCACAAGACTAACTTCAAATTCTGAGATTATGAGTCTGTTGTAGGAATGTGTCATTTGTCATAAAAGGAAGAAAATTTGAGAATTACTGATCTAGTCTCACCCAGGCATCTTCCCAGAGAAGAAATGGAAGTCCTAAGATTCAAAGTGGCTTGTCCAAGGTCACTCAGCTACTTAGTAGCAGAGTGAATGAGTACACATCTTCTAATGCCCACCCCAGGACTCAACTACATGCACCACAATGTCTCACAACTCAGGCTACCTGGGAAGATGCATGTCCTGGAAACCTGTAATCTGATTCTGATCCATCACACATTGGCTGCCAGATCTTTGAGCCCATCCCTGCTAGTGTTCAGAGTTTAGATTTAGTTTGTGAACAAAGATTTCTCCTTATACTCTAAATGGAATTTCGCTTGGTACCAGGAGTCCTTAAAGAAATAGGAGAAAGAGATATGGAGTTAGACTGACAGCAAAGGAGAAAGAAGAAATCTTTGCTCAAGGACATGTGTGGCCCCTCAGCTTCAGTTCAGTGTGAAGGCAGGTGTGGTAGCTGCCTAATTTGGTTTTGCTTGGGGCTGCATTCAGAAATGCAGCTGGGGCCTGGAAGTTGGTGCAGTGGTGAAACACAAGGCTCTGTGCAGCTGACCCACTTGGGAAGGTTCTGGGTTGGTGTCCAGAGAACTTCCTGAGTACACAGACCTTACACATGCCCATAATCTGGCTAAGGCTGGGTGGACTGACATCAAAACCTTCTAGGGATGGGACCAGCAGTTAGCGTAATGGCTATGTCACTGGACTCCCATGTAGTTGACCGCGGTTCAAGTCCCGGACCCGGCGGCTTAAACTCACGCCAGGCGCGTGTGCGTGCGTGCCCAAGATCCCGAGACGAGAATGGAGGAGAAGGGATTGCGGTGTGGCCATCCCCCTGGGGGGTGATTTCTCGCTTTCTATCTCTCTGTTTCTCTATGTCTGGTGAACGCACGCGCCCTATAGCGAAAACCTCTCCAAAAAAAAAAAAAGCGAAAACCTCTCCAAAAATAAAAACCTTCTAGGGGTGCTGGCTCTTCATTTTTTTCTCTGTCTCTCTTATTAACTTTAGAAATAAATAAACTTTTAAAATATGCAACCAGGGGATCGGCAGATGGCATAATGATTGTGTCACTGGACTGCCACGTAGTTGACTGCAGTTCAAGTTCCGGATTAGTGGCTTAAAACTTAGACTGGGCACATACGTGTGCATGCCCAAAAGCCCAAGAGGAGAAGGGATTATAGCATGGACATTATCTCTCTCTCTTAAAAAAAAAAAAAAAAAAAAAAAAGGCGACTGAACCCTGCTGCTTAGCATATTGAAGTCATATGGGAGGCCTGGGTTTGATTCCGGGCTTATCCAAAAAAGCTGGGCATTGTGATACACACCTATAGTCCTAGCTACTCGAGAGGCTGAGACAGAAGGATCACAACACAATGAGACCCTGTCTAAAAACACTGCACATGCACACAATATTTGACACTGATAATAATAGTCCTGTGACCACATGAGAGAAAGACCTGGGAGCACTTCTGTTTATGGAGCATTTTCTAGATGTATGTATTTATAAGATAAAACGAATATGCCTAGTTTGGATGGCCATTCAGTGTAGGTTGGAAAGAAAATAAGAAAGGGGCTGGGAAAAAGTGAAAGTCATTCTGTGTATTGTGAGGGATGCCAGCGATCACAAGTCTTTTGCTGTTCTCATTTGTCATCCAATGTTGCTGACCCACACTTTGAGATGGTTTAGTTTCCCTGAAGATATTTTGAGCTGTAATTGTAGATTTCCATTTTAGGCCCCTGTTCTCTCCCATGCTGTTTTTGACAATCAGTTCAAAATCCTTTCTCAGGCAAGGAGCGAAATGCCTTTCCAGAGTTGATGATGGATCTACAGTAAGACCCCTATGAATGTCTCCATTTTTTTCTGCACGTACATGGGAGTGGTTATAGCAAAGTGGTTATTAGCTCAATTAGATCCACAATTTGGGCTGGTGGGGCTTGATGACATACCTCCTTTGATAATAACTTCTTTATAAATTAT
Organism: Tupaia tana; assembly: GCA_026018925.1. Classification (NCBI taxonomy): domain Eukaryota; kingdom Metazoa; phylum Chordata; class Mammalia; order Scandentia; family Tupaiidae; genus Tupaia; species Tupaia tana. The sequence goes on along the minus strand of JAKSZU010000003.1, from coordinate 186,213,463 downwards.
ATTAATTATGAATTTGCCTTGTACTATAGTAGTGGGACTGGAAGATTTTATTTTCTTTCAGGCTTCAGTAGTAATCCTGCCTTGGGTTTTTTACTTATGTTTCTGGCAATTAAATGCTATCCCAAAACATAAACACAATTTCCTCTTTTAAAAATCATTATGCAAAGAGCGTCTTTTACAAGCTGCTGTTACTTAAAATGTGATCTTATAAAATAAATAGAGGGAAGCTCTCTTATTCATGAGACTGGCAAGGAACAGTTATTGAAAAATCAAAATAGAAAAAAAAAAAAAACAACGGTGCATGTTGGTTGGTTTTCTCCCCTCCCCCATCTTCCTAAATAAAAAAGAGGGCAGGACCAGCAGGTAGCATAGTGGCTGAGGTGCTGAACCCACACAGGGTCGACCATGATTCAAGTCCTGGACCTGGCAGTTTGCTTCCTCACTTTCACCTTCTCTCTTGTCAAATTAAAAATAATAATAATAAATAAAATTAAATAAATAATTCTTTTTTAAAAAGGGGGGAGAGTACTTCCCTTTGGATTATTTTTTACTAAAGAGGAGGAAAACAAACAAATATTTTACTGGTTTTGACAGTAGCTGTTAAAATATAACCTACTTGAAAAAAATAGAAATAAAAGGAGTGATCACATGTACTTGTCCACACATGATAAACAACACCTTAAACTACAACTGTGGCTGTAAGCACATCCACCCCCCTCGGCTAAGTGTCCCAATCCATTACCCTGCAGATGTGTCCAGCACCACTGGCCTTCACTTTTCCCAAGCTCTTGCCACCTCTTGTCCTCACCCCACAGGATTGCCTCTTCCTCCCTACAGGAAACAATATTGCTCTTGGGGTCAGACCAACCCGGTTTAAATATACTTGGTAGAACCATCTGAAATTGCTTTTCTTATACACCAAAGATGGTCAAATATTGGCAATTTCATGTGGTTCAAGGTAGTGTCACCATCTCCTTATCTATAAGATAATGAATTTTAAATGCTTTACTTAACCCCTAGCTCTCATTAGTCACCATTGATTATGGGTATCCTCTGAATGGTAAGAGGCAGCAGTAGCATTTTATTCCAGGCTAGTTCAACAAGGCTGTTTTGAGATCCTCCTTCTCATTTCAGGCACCACTTTTGTATTGGGAATACCTGGGTGAGGGCAGGCCCCATGCCTGTAGAGCAGACATATATTGGATCATTGGAAAAGTCGTGATGCATTTTTGCATAGAAATATACGTCATGACTTTTCCTATCCAGTGAACAGACAGCTGCCGATGGCCTAACACAGGTAGGACTTCAGCAGTGTGCCCATGGTATACAGCAGCGTGGAGGAGGAGGTATGGTCTTTGGGAAACTCAGGGAATAAGGGCAGCTTTTCCCTGGAGAGATACTTCATCGGAGTGCTGAAGAACAGAGTGCTCAGTGGGGGACATTCTAGGCTACATGTTCAGAGAACCTTGGGCTGTTTAGGGAGAAGAAGAGAGAAAGAGAGAGAACACGACCTTAAGATGAGGCTGAAGAGATAGACAGGGTCCACATGGCAGATCCAGATTGTGTGGGGCCTGGAGCTTTGACAACTTGGAGACCCTCTTTATAAAACCAAATACAAAAAGGCCATACAAATGCATCACTAGGGTTTCTTCCAGGACTTAAATGTGAGAAGCCCTTACATTTCAGTTTATCTCCCCAAAATATCTATTCCTGTCAGGGCCACACTGTGAGGGGACTTGTTAAAACAGCAGGGAGTGTGGAACCAGCAGTTAGCGTAATGGCTATGTCGCTGGACTCCCACATAGTCGACCACAGTTCGCGTCCTGGACCCGGTGGCTTAAAACTCACGCCGGGCACGTGTGCGTGCGTGCCCAAGATCCCGAGAGGAGAATGGAGGAGAAGGGATTGCGGCGTGGCCATCCCCCCTGGGGGGTGATTTCTCGCTTTCTGTCTCTATGTCTCTCTCTGTCTGTCTGGTGAGCGCACGCGCCCTAGAGCGAAAAACCTCTCCCAAAAAAAAAAAAAAAAAAGCAGGGAGTGAGACCAGCAGATGGCATAGCAATTACATTACTGGACTCCCACATAGTCGAAAGCGGTTCGAATCCCAGCCTTGGCAGCTTAAAACTCACACCGGGCATGTGTGCATGCATGCCCAAAATCTCAAGAGGAGAATGAGCATGGCTATCCCCCCTGGGGGGTGATTTCTCACTTTCTGTTTCTCTTATCTCTCCAGCAAGCTCACATGCCATATGGCAAAAATCTCTCAAAAAAAAAAAAAAAAAAAAATAGGGAGTAAGGGAACATCCTAGCAGGCAATGAGGGTGGGGGAGCTACTAAAGGCTCTTAGGCAGGAAAGCAATATCATCAGATTTGTTTTTTAGAAAAGGCCCCCTGAGGGTGATCTGGAAGATGAATCAGAAGAGCCTGTGTTAGATGGCAGGAAAGCCAATTAGGAAGCTATTTTAATCATCCAGAAAGAGCCAAAAGTCTGAGCATGGTAGAGTTCATGAAAGAGTTGACCCAGCCTCACCCAACAGAAGTCTCTGAGGGATAGCTCTCCCAGTCTGGGCCTCTTGTCCCTAAGCCCATTCTGAGCAGATGGTAAATGCTTTCAAAATCAGGTCCTCCCCACCTCAAAAGGCTTTGAATGAATCAAGCAATGTGTCACCCCACACTAGTGATAAGTCATGACTCTGGCATTCCTTCACATGCCTAATTAGTCCTTATCCCTGCTCTGCCCTGACATATGCCTGTGTTCTGCCTCAGTTTCTTTTTCTTCTTCTTCTTTTTTAATCTGTAAGAATTTTAGTTGCGAGATCAGCAGATGGCATAATTGTTATGTCGCTGGGCTCCCACCTAGTCGACAGTGGCTGGAATCCTGGACCCGGTGGCTTAAACTCAGGCTGGCCACATGTGTATGTGGGCCAAAAATCCCAAGAGGAAAATGGAGAAGGGATTGTGGCATGGCTACTCCCCTAGGGGATCTCTCTGTCTTTCCAGTGGACACATGCACCCTATAGCAAAAGTCTCTCTTAAAAAAAAAAAAAAAAAAAAAAAAAAAAAAAAAAAAGAATTTTATTTGCATGATTGGAAAAGACTTTAACACAACCACAATACCATTACCATACCCAAAATAACCAACAATAATTCCTTAATAGCAAATGACCAATAAATATAATGATTGCTCCGATGATTTCAAATAAATTTCATAGTCAGATCTAAACAAATCACATTCAAACTAGAAGCATCCATTGCATTTAGTGAATGTGTCAGGTCCTCCTCCTCTTTCTTTTCTTGTCACATATATGTAAACAAAAACAAAATTCTCTTTGCAGAATTTTCTAGTTCAGGTTTTTCTGATGGCAACCCTGCAGTATCCTTAAATGACTGAGGACCTTGTGTTTTCTGGGTGAGTATTTAGCTCCAGAGTTTTCATTACATTCAAGTTCAGTTTGAAGACTTTCTGCACTGGCAAAAAGTCCCAGGAAACATCATGTTCCTCAAGTGTCTAGAAGCATGGGCAGCATCTGCCTCTTCATCACTGTGCTCTCATGAAGTAAGCTATACATCAGAATCAGTTGGCTGATCATTCTTTCTAGAAACATGCACTAAGAAGGCAAAACTGACCAGAAGCAGACTAAGATAGGCCCCAGAAGGACTCTATGCTGTGGAGGCCAGTGGGCAGGGCCTCTCAGCAGGAGCAGTGCGGGATGCAGCAGATGGATGGGTGTGCAGGAAATGGGATGCCACATGATCCCTTGCTCTCCAGGAGGTTCATACAGGTTCTGCAGAGAGCTGAGTGGAGTGGACACCAAGGACATGGTGAAGAACAAGGAGACCAGTGTGAAGGTGACTCAAGGCTGTCCTTACACCAATGCCCCCGGTGCTGGGAAGGGGCCAGAGCATCTCAGCCAGGTCAGTAGGTCACTGTGGCTGCCATTGCCCATCCTACCAACAGCCACTTGAGAGGTGGAATCTTGCTACCCACATGGACCCAGAATTCATGAGCCACTGAGGTCATCTCACAAGGGTGAGGTCCCTCCTCATGAACAGCACTGGTGGTGGTATTGCACCTGGCCACATTTTACAACTGGGGAAACTGAGATCCAAGCTAGAGGTTCTCAGGGCCTGGCCATGCTCCCAGCCCAGTGGTATTCAATAACTGACCAGCCAGAGTTGACTGTGAATATTTGAATCTGGGATGCCGACCCAACTTGGATCCCCAGACTCCTATCCAGGGGCAGAGCAGGTGCAGCTTACATCCTTTCTCCTGAGGGCAGCATCATGGGTGGTCATGGAGGTGGCAATTGGGGATCCTAACATGGTGGGAAGGGGCCGAGTATCCTGGTTTGAGAAGCTGTCTGTCCTCGGATAATGCCAGGTTCAGTCTTATCAGGCCTTGGCTGGATAGAGCTTGGCATAGGAAGCTTTCCTCACAGACCCTCCTTGGGAGTCTCACCTCTAACCCCTAAACCTGCCATGTACCACCTAATTCTACCCTATAACCCTAACTCTAAACCTTAAACTTTTATCCTCAACCCCTGACTCCTAACCCCTGACTCCACCCCCCCTTAAACCCAATCTATGAACCCTAAACCTAACTCCAACTCAAATCCTAAACCCCAACCCTTACTCCTAGCCTAACCCCTAACCCTAACCCTAAACAATGGGAAATGTCTGACACATGCTACCAAATGGATAACTCTTAAGTCATTATGCTTAGAGAAATAAACTAGACACAAAAGGGCAAATACTGTACTATTCCACTTATCTGTGTCACCTGGAATAGTCAATTCATAGGAGAGAAAGTACAATATAGGCTGAGTATCCCCACTCTAAATGTTTGACCAGAGATAGTTCAGAGTTTGTATTTTCATTTTTTATTTTGGAATATTTATATATACCTAATGAGATATCTTAGAGATAGCACTCAAGTCCAAGCACAAAAATCCTTTATATTTTGCATACACCTTGTATACATAGCCAAACATAATTTTAGACATTATTTTTGTAATAAAGCTTTTTTTTTCTTAAGAGATACATTTGCTATAGGGTATGTGTACTTGCCAGAGAAAGAGGAACAGCAAGCCACACTGCAATCCCTTTTTTTCCATCTTCCTCTAGCAATTTTGGGCACACATACACACACGTCCGGCATAAATTTAAGCCTACCATGTGAGATCCAGCTGCCTTAACCACTACCCACCCGTTGGCCCCCTTACATTGACTTTAATTCCCTGAATGGAGGACTTGTCCCTCAAAGAACATGGAGCAAAGCTACAGCTTCCTGGAACCGTGGTAAGGTCCCTGAAGAAATTGTGCTTTATTGTAAATTAGTGTTTCCTATCCACAGACAGCAAAGCATCGAGCCTCCTGGAGATGGACCTCAGAGATAATCACAGAAGATTGGATGGGCTTTGGTCCCTCATGCTCTTCCCTCAACAGGGGCACCAGTTCTGGCCTCTGTGTCTGCCACTGAGGAGCCCGTCAGAAACCCAGTATCCTGCACAGCACACGCTCGGGACACTTTTCACACCATCTACTTATTGGTGAAGGGCCTGGAGGGCTCCCTGGAGTGGCTGCAGGACAGGAGCACACCATCCCATCCCAGCCCAGCCATGAGGGGCGCGGCGAGGTGGTGTCCTTCCCTTACGAGACCGTGAGCCCCCCCACACGGACCCACAATTCTCGTCAGCTGCCCCAAGCCCTCCCGCTCCCTCTGCGCATAGGCTGCCACTCAGCACCAGACTGGGGCAAGAAGGCGCTACTCACAGGACCGTGGCCAGTTGCTCAAGGTCTAGGCGGTGCCCTCTGGTGGGTGGCGAGGAGGAGAAGCTCCTGTGCTCTCTGAGGCGCTGACCTGAAGAAAGCGGAAACCAAGGCTGTGCAGGCGGGAAGACTTGTCGTTGCCCCCTGCCGGGCTGACAGGAGCAGTGCAGGATGGCACTCACTGGTTAGCTGAGGCCCAGCGCCCCATGCTGGCCAGCGGAGGTATTGCGGACAAGCTCCCTGAGGCCCAGCGCCCCCTCTGGCCACTGGGAGCAGTGCAGGGCAAGGCTCCCTAGTGAGGGCAGGTCTAGTCCGCTTTTGCTGGCCTGAAAAAGTGAAGAACGCGGAGATCCCGCCTCAGCGCCTGCGCAGAAAGCCTCCTCGCTTCTCCCATGCTGTGGGTGTCTCAAGGCAGCAGAGGCAGCTCTCTTGGTTTGTCCCTCTGTGAACAAGGCTCTAGGGCATCCTGAAGCTACAGTGTCTTCCCAGAGGCACTTCTGAGGAAAACACTCAGGTGCTCATTGTGAGCAGCCCAGACAGACTTGAGCGAGGGTGAAGGAGTTTGCGGTTTTTTTTTTTTTTTTTTTTTTTTAGTTTTCTATAGGGTGCATGAGCTCACCAAAGAGAGAGAAAGACAGAAATTTAGCAATAAACCCCCCATCCCACCCAGGGGCTGATAGCCAATCCAGTTCTCCTCCCGTCTCCTCTGGGGATTTTGGTCACACATGCACATGTGCCCAGTGTTTTTCCAGGACTGAAACTTCACAGTTGAGATTCATCTGCGTTAATGTCCACGCCACTTCCTAGCCTGTTTCCTCTTTACTACATGAGGTCTCTGCTGGATTCAAGGCCTAGTCCTGAATCCTGGCGTGCCTGGCTAGGGCTCTGTCACTTAATTATTGCCATTTTCTTCCTGTTCCTCAAACCTTGGACTGTACCAATATATTCCATGTATTCTATCCTTCTGGAAAAGCCTCTGTTGAATTGTTCCTCCTTTGAAATGCTGTACAGGAGTCTGTTCCTGGGTCTTCTTTCTTTGATTGCTCCTCTCTGTTCCCCCCTAAACTCAACAGCTCTACCATCTCTTCTGTCCTACACATGCCTTCATTATTGTATGTATTATGCTCTATAATATTTGTCTTTGTCTTCCCATCCCTTAATCCTTGAAGTTATGTCACTTACTGTCATTTACCTCCAGTTTCTAGCAGACAGTAAGCACTTAATAAGTGTTATAACTACCTTGAACTGAATTCACTCCTCCTCACTAAAAATCCATGCAATACCAACTCAGCCAACATTAACCTGTGCCTGCCTTCTTGGGACTGTGGTATCACAGCATACCTGGCTTCACATGGCTCCTGTTGTCTGCACAAGGCTTGCTTCAAGGCTTCCACTCAAAGGTTGAAAAGCTCCTGTTATTTTTCCAGAAGCAAGCTTGAGTTGCACATATTCCTTAATATCTTCCTATTGCTGGACCAGATTCCCTCTGGCCAATCCTTGCTCAGTCTCTACTTCTTCCCAGGGTTCTTCTGAGGTTAAGGACTCAAGATGACTTGTGACTTTTCTGGTCATGCTGTTTGGATAAGAGAGGGATATTTTGTTCAAAGGAAGCAAATTCATGGAATAGACCATACCTATAAGGTAGCCCATTGGGAACAGTTTTGACCAAAAGTATTATATGAATCAATCAGATTTGAAAGGTTATGTAGTATCCAGGAGTCTTTCCAACAGGAGAGCTGTTTCTCATAGAAGGGGGCTGCAGGCTGAGCAGACATCTTGACTGAGTTCATCAGTAAACTATCCAAATCTCTATCGCCTAAAATGTTCTACTCCGTCTTGTCCACACTTGACTTAAATCACTTAAGATCCAAAAACCTCTCTAGTTGTTCCTTTTATCCCAACTCTTCACTTAGCTATTAAGAACAGTGATGGGATCTGAGATTTCACCATACTTACAAGCTAACAAATTATCCTGACACAGTTTCATTGATAATAGCAGAAGACATGAGGCTCCTGGGTCAGAGACAAAGGACTTTATTACTTTTTTAAAAGGTTTTTGACATAAGATGTGTGTGCTCACTAGAAAGACAGAGAGACAAATAGACAGAAAGTAAAAAATCATCTCCCGGTGGGACGGCCACACTACAGTCTCTTCTCCATTCTCCTCTTGGGATTTTGGGCACACATGCACATATGCTCAGCCTGCGTTTTAAGCCACTGGGTCCAGGACTCAAACCATGGTTGACCATGTAGGAGTCCAGAGCCTTAACCATTATGCCACCTGCTGGCCCTTGTAAGTGCTTATTTTTTTTAAATAATTATTTTTTGTTTTATTTATCTTAATTTAGCTATAGGGAATGTGTGCTTACCAGAGAGAGAGAAAATGAGAAGGCAAGTTGCCAGGTCCAGGACTCAAGCCATGGTCAGCCATGGTGGTGGTTAAGTCCAGTGCCTTAACCACTATGCCAACTTTTGGTCCCGTAATTGCTTTTTATGTTTTATATGCCCATCTAAGTTTTAAGTTCCTGGGGAGCTAAAACTATCATTTATATACTTTTTGTGAGGAAACTACAAAAAGTATGTGGGAAAATAGGGGGCTGGCAGGTGGCTTGGTGGCTGAGGCGTTGGACTCCCACATGGCTGATCATGGTGCAAGTCCCGAACCTGACAGCTTGCTTTCTCTCTGTCTGTTTCTCTCATCAAAATTGAATAATAAAAATAAATAAAATTAAAATTAAATATTTTTTAAAGTTTGTGGGAAAATTGAATTAAAGTATGAGTTTATTTTGTTGCAAAAAATTTTTGAAATCTGTTCATAGTGTTTTAATAATACATGTTTTTCATAAACTTTTTGAAAACCTCTCATCTATCACTCAGTAGTCACTGAGCATGCACTTGGGCAAACTATAGAAACTCAACTCTCAAATTCCTAGCCATATGACTGGACAATAAACATCTGTATCTCAGTATCCTTAGTTGAAAAATGAGATAGAAATAGTATCTACATTACAAGGTTGTTGAGATAATTAAATTAGGTAACACGAGAAAATCTCAACAAATTATCTGGCATATAAGAAGAACTCAATCAATGTTCATTATTGTTATTCATCTTACAGTGATAGATAAATAAAAGAATGAAGAGATGAATTAGTGAAGAAATACAGTTACTTTTCTTGGGAAATACTAATCTAATGAAGGATGATTAGAAAATCTTAGAAAAATATTTATGATAGCATTACATGACCAGATGGAAGGAGAGGCCAGATGGAAGATGGGAAATAGCACCTTCCAAAGGGCTAACCTAATTTTTGAAAAGATAGGTTCTTCAGGGATGAGACAGCCTGATAATAGAGAAGAACCATGTCAGGAAGATCCCAGGTGTTTTCTTATCTCTCTTCTATTTTCATATTTATGTCTACCTCTTGGGTGAGCGTAAGGGTCTTGCAACACAGAAAAAAGGGGAAACTGAAAAAGCAATGAGTGTGGCAGTTGGTCAAACGGATGACCGTGGCTGGGAGTTGACAAAGTTTCCAGAGACAAGACAGATTACTAGTCTGCTGGGGCATCTCTTTGTCCTTAGCTGTGTTTAAATAAGCTCCATATCTGCTAGTTGTATGCAAAGTTGACCTTGGTGGTCCAATGTTTGTCATAAGCACCCAACACTAACTGGGTGGGCAAAAAGGCAAAGACACTCTCTTGAAGAGTACAAGATTCTCAATCCTCTTCAATGAGCATTATTAAATTGTCACATCAGGGGGGCAGGAGAGAGGGAATCAAGGGAAAAAATATTTAACAGACACAAAAGTGAAAAATTATCTGTTGATGGGAACCAGCAGTTAGAGTAATGGCTATGTCGCTGGACTCCCACGTAGTCGACCGCGGTTCGCGTCCCGGATCCGGTGGCTTAGAACTCACGCCGGGCGCATGTGTGTGCGTGCCCAAGATCCTGAGAAGAGAATGGAGGAGCAGGGATTGCGGCGTGACCTTCCCCCGGGGGGTGATTTCTCGCTTTCTGTCTCTATGACTCTCTCTGTCTGTCTGGCGAGCGCACGCGCCCTATAGCGAAAACCTCTCGAAAAAAAAAAATTATCTGTTGATGAAAATGTGTATGGTAATGTCTTTGACTGGATTGATATGCAGTGTATTCATGGTGGGAAGATTCATTTTGTTTGCTGTAGAGAAGTACAGTAATTAAATGTTTAAAAAAGAAGAAGAAAAGAAAGAAAGAAAAGAAAAATGAAGGTGGGACCAGCAGATGATAAATGTTTCCACATTATTCTACCATTTTTTAGGGCTTCTTTTTATTATTGCAACTATAAAGTCCTGACATGGGGCTGGATGCTGACTTTGAAGCCATTATGTGAATGTGAAGAGGAGTAAGAAAGATATGTGGGAAGAGGTTAAGAGGCTATGAGAGGTTCACCCTGGTTAAAAATACCAGCACAGCTTTAAAATCTGTTTGGCAACCTATACTAGATGACCTCTAAGATCCTTTCCAGTCCTAGTGCTACATCTTTGTTTTGGGAAGTTGGAAAGCAAGTAGACTTTGTTCTCAATGAATTTCACAAGCACTTATTAAAGCTGACAGTATATGAACTGTTTTTTGTTATAAGCCTTTGGTACTACCTTTTTTTTTTTTGTAGAAAAACAACAATATATTTAAAATAGTTTGGGGGGACTAGCAGTTGGCGTAATGGCTATGTTGCTGGACTCCCATATAGTCAACCATGGTTCGAATCCTGGACCTGGTGGCCTAAACACATGCCAGGCACATGTGCATGCATGCCCAAGATCCCGAGAGGAGAATGGAGGAGAAGAGATTATGGCATGGCCACTCCCCCCCCCCCCCCCCCGGGAGTAATTTCTTTCTATCTCTCTGTCTCTCTCTGTCTTTCTGGCAAGCGCACACACCCTATAGGAAAAACCTCTCCAAAAAAAGAGAGAGAAAAAAAAATAAAGAAAAGAAAATGGTAGGAAAAAGTAAAGATTGACACTTCGGTGCCTTTCCATATGTCAGGTTCTATGACAAATAATCCTCAAAACAACCTGGAAAAGTAAGCTTTACAATACTCACATTAATGAAAAGGAAACTGGGCCAGTCAGTGGCATGGTGGTTAAGGCAGCTGGATATTACATGGCCAACTGTGCAGTTTGAGTTCTAGACCTGGCAGCTTGAAAAGCATGCCAGGCTTATGTGTGTGTATGTCCAAAATCCTTAAAGGAGAAATGGAGTGGAAGGGAGTGTGGCATGACCATCCCCCATGGGGGTGCTTTCTCACTTTCCCTTCCTTCCTCTCTTTCCCACCTCCCAGTGTGTTGCGCCCTCTGGCAAAATTTTAAAAAAGAACAGGAAATTTAGGAGCACCGAGATTAAATAATGTCTTTGGTTACACTGCTAAGTGATGGAGCCAGGATTCAAACCCTGCCTAGAGGAATGCCTGCCTCTAGAAGTCTGGGAGCATTTTCTATACTAGAAAGTAGTGAAATCCAAAATAAGCAGGCCTTGGATTTCTACTCAAATGTACTCTCAGCCACACCCCCACACCCCACTAACTTCCTTTTCCCATTTCATTTATCACTCATTAACACAACTGTGCAAGTGAGATTATCAAATTCTGTTCTGAGAGTGAGTTTTCACAGCCTTCAGGGGGAAGACAGGAGATATTAAGCCCCTAAGGAGGGATGAGGGAAGAAATCAGTTGTGTGCTTCTGTGGGCAGGCAAAAACAACCTCACTGGTTAGCTAAGGACCCGCTCTGTATGTAGCAACTAAAACATTTTAAATCTGCTGTCAGACAGAACTCCTGTTACAGTGCTTCGTGACCAGTAGGAATATATGGCTCCTCCGGGAACTCCTGATACTGCATCTGTTTTCATGCTTTTTAAATAATGTTAATAGATATAATAAAATGGAATTCTGACCACAGGCACTTTGCCATCTGTATAAAAATATTGGCTCTGGAAATGCGACTGCCTGATAGGAAACCAAAGACATAGAAATATGTTTTTAGAATCATGTTTCTGGCCTGAAATGGATCTCGCGTTAGGAAGGTTGGCTGAGGTGAAGGTTCCCAAGGGCAGGGAAGAGGGGGAAACTGAGAAGTTTGTTTTTCTGCAGTCGCAGTGGAATGGACAGTTGGGAAAGGTGTATTTTAGTTTCTATCACCTCTTCCAAGGGAAAAATGCAGACCACGTTGGTGTCTCCTTCATAGATAGGAGAGATGTGTGTCTTAATTAGGGCAGGCCTCCTTGCAGTTATGAAGTTTCTTGTTGGCGCTATCCCAGATTCCCTTCCAAAGGACTTCTTTCTCCCTGTGTGCACCAAACTCTCCGAGTACTCCTGTAAACCCAAGTCACCAACTCCCTAAGGTAGCTTTGGTGCACAGTGCTGTGGTCTGGATCAGTGGTGGGGCCAATAAAACTTGATGACACCACCACCTCTTATAGGCCTTTTCTCCCTTTCCATTTGAGTGAATTAAACAATTAATTAGGCAAATATTTTAAAATACTGTTTTAAAATTACCAGTTTAGGGACCAGCAGTTAGCGTAATGGCTATGTAGCTGGATTCCCATGTAGTCGACCGCGGTTCGACTTAAATTCACGCCGGGCGCGTGTGCGTGCATGTCCAGGATCCTGAGAGGAGAATGGAGGAGAAGAGATTGCGGCGTGGCCATCACCCCTGGGGGGTGATTTCTCGCTTTCTGTCTCTCTGTCTCTCTCTGTCTGGCGAGCGCACGCACCCTATAGCAAAAACCTCTCAAAAAAAAAAAAAAAAAAGGGAAAAAAAATAACCAGTTTAATGAGTACTGATTAAGGCAGATTTTTTTTTCTGCCTTATATTTCAATAATTGCTGTTGTGGGTTGAATTGTGTCCTCCAGAAAGATATTGACATTCTAATTCTCCAATAACTATGAATGTGACTTATGTAGAATAAAAGGTCTTTGCAGAAGTAATCAAGTTAAGTTGAGGCCATACTAGATTAGAGTGGATCCTAAGTCCACTGACATGTATCCTTAAAAGAAGGCTGTGGATCCAGCTGGTGGCATGATAGTTAAGGTGACTGAATCCTACATGGTTTGTGTTCTGAACATAGCGGCTAAAAAACACACTGGGCACGTGTGCATGTATATCCAAAATCCTGAGGGAGAAACTGAGAAAAAGAGATTGCAGCATGACCATGTCCCAAGGGGAGATACTTCTTTGCTTTCTTCTCACCTCCCCTTGTTCTGTCTCTCTGGCAAAATATGAAGGAAAAAAAAAAAAAAGAAGCGGGAAGAAGAGGAGGAGGCAGCTGTGAAGAAGCATGTGCACAAACAGGAGGAAGACAGTTATATGAGGACGGAGGTAGAGACAAGAGCCATGTAGCTATAAGCCAAGGATTGCAGGCAACCACTAGAAGGCAGGAAGACACAAAGAAGGATTTCCTCCCAAACCTTCAGAAGAAGCATGGCTCTGCTGACACCTTGATTTTAGTCTCCGAAAATGCAAGAGAATAAGTTGATCTTCTTAAAAGCCAACCAACTTGTAGCACTCTATTACACCTATCTTAGGACACAGTACAAGTGCTTTCATATGCACTACTTTTCATTTTTCTTGTTTGGCTACCTATTACATTCCCGACACTCATCAAAGTTCTTGGCCATATAATAGGAGCTTCATTAACATATGTTGAGTGAATGAGTGAATTAATTGATTGTATATGTGTACAATGTTTAAGTGGAAGTATATTGATATATTTCCTGATCTAGTTCATTTGTTTCCTATTGCAAGGGGTTCACGAATCTATATATCCACACATGTAGACTGAGTAAATAACATCTCTCACATAAATGTACTCTCACATAAATGTACTTCTTACATTAACTTCAGAGTCATACAAATAAACAAAACTAACAACTCGCAAAAACTCCCACTAAAAAAATCAAAATCAAGTTACATTTGTTAATAGAAAAATTTGAAGATTTGCAAAAGGCAGGATCTGTATCTTTTCCATGTTACTTCTGAAATTGTTTAAACTGTTCATGCCAGTCATGAATTATAGCCACTGCCACAGTCAAATCCTCAGCTATAAATTCTGGTTGGTATAATAGTCAATGTTATTGACTTGAAAAGTAAGGTAAAGATGGATATAACCTATTACCTGTCTATATATCTTGTTACTGTCAAGATGTAGAAGTTGCCTCAAATTTGTAAAATAAATTCATTTGAATCATGAAATCTTTGTCTTTTTACAAGTGTTATTCCCTGTAGCCTTCCTCTCCTAATTACTGAAATAACTATTTTATACAAAACTGATACTGCATTAATGCCTAGGATAGTGTTTCTCATGGCCTAACCTACATCAGAACTCCCTTTTAAAGTTGCTATAATTAAACCAGTATGGTATTGGTACATGAAGAGAGAGACATAGTAGTATTACAAAAGAGAAAGTTCAGAGTTAAATACAAATCAGGGGCCAGCAGATGATATAGCAGTTATGTCACTGGACTCCCACATTGCCTACTGCAGTTCAAGTCCCAGACCCAGTGGCTTGAAAATCATGCTGGGCACATGTGCATGCATGCCCAGGAGGAGAATGGAGAGGGATTGTGGTGTGACCATCCCCCCAGGAGGTGATTTCTCACTTTCCCTCTCACTGTCTGCCTCTGTCTCTCCAGCGAGCTAGTGCATGCACTGTAAGGCAAAAATCTCAACAACAACAACAAAACAATCTATATGGCACCCTAGAATAGGGACAATTCAAATTATGGCTGGTGGTAGGTGTGGAATAGATTATTTCATCAATGAAATTGGGGAAACTCTAGCTATCACAAAAAAAAAAAAAAAGAAGGAACCAAATTCTACATCTTATGTAGGAATAAATCCTAAATGGATTGAAGTTTTAAATATTTTTATAAATCTATAAAAGTACTAGTTTTTTTTTTTTAGTTTTGCTATAGGTCATGTGCACTTGCCATAGAGAGAAAGTGAGAGGGAGGAAGAGTGAGAGAGCATTTTCCTCTTGGGATCCTGAACATGCACATGTGCCTAGCATGATTTTCAAGTCACTGGGTCCAAGACTCGAACAGCATGGTTGACCATATGGCCTTAACCTCCATTCCACCTAATGGCTCATATGGGATTTTTTTTTTTAAATCTGTATTTAATTCCATTTGTTATTATTATTTTTTAAATTTGACCAGAGAGAGACAGAGACAGAGAGAGAGAGAGAGAGAGAGAGAAAGGGAAAAGGAAAGGGAGAAAGCAACTGCTAGGTCTGGGACTTGAACTGCAGTTGGCTACATGAGAATCCAGTGCTTTTAACTACCAAGCCACCTGCTGGCCCCATATGGGACAATTTTTTATAACCTCAGAGAGAGAGAGAAAGGCCTCTCTCTAACATAAAACACAGAAGTCATTAAATAAAATATTAATGAATTCAATAACAAATAAATGTTTTTATAAAAAGCTACCCTGCGGAAGCCACAAAACAGGAAGTCAAAAGATAAATGACATCTATATGTGCTGAGTGTGATTTTCAAGCTGCATGGCCTGGGACTCAAACCATGGTTAGCCATGTGGGAGTTTAGCACCTTAACTACCACACCACCTACTAGCCCATTTATTACATTATTTAAAAACAGCTGACAGAGGGAACCAGCAGTTAGCGTAATGGCTATGTCGCTGGACTCCCACGTAGTCGACCGCGGTTCGCGTCCCGGACCCGGTGGCTTAAAACTCACGCCGGGCGCGTGTGCGTGCGTGCCCAAGATCCCGAGAGGAGAATGGAGGAGAAGGGATTGCGGCGTGACCATCCCCCCTGGGGGGTGATTTCTCGCTTTCTGTCTCTATGTCTCTGTCTGTCTGGCGAGCGCACGCGCCCTATAGCGAAAACCTCTCAAAAAAAAAAAAAAAAAAAAAAAAAAAAAACTCATGCCGGGCGCGTGTGTGTGCGTCCCGAAGATCCTGAGAGGAGAAGGGATTGCGGCGTGACCATCCCCCCTGGGGGGTGATTTCTCACTTTCTGTCTCTATGTCTCTCTCTGTTTGTCTGGCAAGCACACGCGCCCTATAGCGAAAATCTCTCAAAAAAAAAAAAAAAAACAGCTGACAGAATCAGCAAGTACATAAATGATCAGAAGAACCAAATATATTAGACATAAATTATTGCTCTAAAATTAAATAACAAAAACTATTACAGGGGTTTAAAAAATAAACTACTCTCTAACAAAGATATACGAATAGCCAAAAGGCATATGAAAAAATGCTCAACATCCCTCATTGAAAGGGAGATGCAGATAAAAACCACAATGAGATACCACCTAACCTCAGTCAGAATGACTAAGATTAAAAAAACAAAAAATGGTAAGTGTTGATGAGGGTGTGGTGAAAGGGGAACTCTCCTACACTGCTGGTGGGAATGTAAATTGGTCCAGCCACTATGGAGAACAATATAGAGATTCCTCAAAGATCTACAAATAGAACTACCATATGACCCAGCAATCCCACTCCTTGGTATAGACCCAAAGGACAGAAGAATCTTTAGTTGGAAAAGTGCTTGCACATTGATGTATATTGCAGCCTTATTCACAATTGCTAAGACATGGAAGCAACCCAAGTTCCCACAAACAGATGAATGGATTGAAAAAGTGTGGCACATACAACTCTATGGAATACTACTCAGCCATAAAAAAGAAAAAAAAAAAGATGACCCTGGCTTTTGACAGAACAAGGGTGAATATGAAAGATTTACTGCTTAGTGAAGCAAGCTAGGCTATGAAGGAGAGACACTGTATATTTCTAGTTAATATATACCAGATGTCCATACTCTCTACCCTAAACTGAATAACTAGAGGATATAGATACACAGAAAATGGTTATAAATACTGGATACAGTGTGGGAAGAGGGTGGGTGAAGGAGGAGAGACTGAGGAGGGACTTGGGAAGAGAAATGGAGGAGTAGGCATTTGTGGGACAGAGAGATGGGTTATTGTCTGTTGAGGATGATGTGTATAGTATTCCCAACTGGATTGGTAAGAAATGTACATATGTTGGAATATTCACTTTGCAAGTTGAGTGACATATGTGATTGAATGTATAAAATAAATTGAAATAAAATATATTTTAAAAAGAAGAAGCTGAACAACGTAAAAAAAATACAACAGAGAGGTTGGCAGGTGGTGTGGTGGTTAAGACGCTGAACTCTCACATGGCCGACCACAACTCGAGTTCTGGACCTGGTGGCTTGCTTTCTCACTTTCCCTCTCTCTCTTTCTCTCTCTCTGTGTCTTTCTGGTCAAATTTTTTTAAAACTGACATCAATAAATAAAATTAAATAATTATTTTTTAAAAAATACAACAGAAGATAAAAGCTAATCAATAAAGAAAGAAATTTTAGGATCTAGCAAGTGGCATAGTGGTTAAGGCATTGGACTCCCACATGTCACTGGGCTCCATGTGGCCAACCTCAGTTTGAGTCCTAGACAGGGCTACTTGAAACTCACACCAGGCACATATGTGTGCATGCCCAAAATCCCAAGAGGAGAATGGAGAAGGGACTATGGCATGACCATCTCCCCCACCCCCAGGGGATGACATCTTGCTTTCTGACTCTGTCTTTCTCTCTTTCCAACAAGTACATGCACCCTATAGCAAAAATCTCTCTCTCAAAATAAAGAAAATTTTTAAAATCTCACAAATGAATGCTACATTAGAAACAATCAAAAATAAGGACAAAGTATGATTTAAAAAAAAAAAAGAAAAAACCATGTTAACACATAAGAAACAGGGCCGACTCCATGGTACATCAGTAATGCAGTGCTCAGGAGAAGCCAGATACTACATCTACTATGATTTGAGTCCCTGGCCCCATGGCCTGAAATACACAGGGTATGCATATAGTGCCCAAGATCCAGTGGTCTGGAGGACTGGAGAAACAGGATCTTCAGGGATCCTGGAGGTTGTTTCTCTCCCCCCCCCCCCTCTCTCGCATGTGGGATGTACTCTTACCATGGATAAAGTAAAAAAAGACATGAAGGAAAGGCTAGAGAGAAAGACTGAAAGACCAAAATAGGTAAATGATATAGAGAAGGTATATAAAGGAGATTCAATTTATTGAAAAGCAAAGGCCAGTCAGTGGCTGTGGTTAAGGTAGCTGGATCCCACATGGCTGATCGTGTAGTTTAAACTCTGGATCTGGTGGTGTAAAAAAGATGTTATGTGTGCTTGGATGCACACAAAATCCCTAAAGAAGGGAGAAACAGAAGAGAAGGGATCACAAGGTGACCCTTCCCTATGAAGGAGGGGGTGATTTCTTACTTTCTCTCCTCTCTCTCTCTCCAGCAAGCATACATGCCCTCTAGCAAACTAAAAAAAAAAAAAAAAAAAAAAAAAAAAAAAGATAAAGATGTGATAGAAATAATAGCTTAAAATAGCTTCTGAAATAAAACTTTCAACCTGCAGACTAAAAAGAGATAACATATATTAGGGAAAACATGATTTTAAAAAAGATAAATCCTGATGAAACTACTCACCTTTAAGGATAAAGAATTAATCATATGAAACTCCAACCAGAAACGGTAGATAACTTACAAGAAGAAAAGAATTGGATTGACTTCATGCATCTCCACAGTGGTTTTCAAATGCTTGAAGATGCTGGTGCATCACTACACAGTTTTGAGAGCATGAAAGCATGACCCTAAAACTATAACCAAAATGATAGACAAAGGTTGCTGGCTATTTCTCAGTATCCATCTTTTTCCTTTTTAAAACAAATAACCCAGATTTTGAGCTAGATAATGCTATCAGCTAACAACTACATATCCTATCACTACGTAATTAAATTTTGGCCAATGATACATGAACAGAAATGTTCTGTGTCCCTGGGGCTGGCTCCATGGTGCAGCAGCAATGTGCTGCTCAAGAGAAGCCAGATCTTGCAAGTGACTGCGATTGGAATCCCTGGACAGGTCAATCTGAAGCGTGCCAGACATGCAATCAAGTGCCCAAGATCTGATGAACTTAAGGACCAGTAGAAGGGAATTGCAGTGTGATCAGACCCTGTGAAAGGCAGTGCTCTCTCTCTCTCTCTCTTTCTTCCTCGCACTCTCTCTCTCTCCCCTGTCTCCTGCTACTCTCTCATGCACATGCATACAACTCCGTCATAAATAAA
Organism: Tupaia tana; assembly: GCA_026018925.1. Taxonomy (NCBI): domain Eukaryota; kingdom Metazoa; phylum Chordata; class Mammalia; order Scandentia; family Tupaiidae; genus Tupaia; species Tupaia tana. The sequence continues at coordinate 186,194,544 of JAKSZU010000003.1, read as the reverse complement.
GGGGAGAGGTGGGGAAACTGTGTATCACTTCAGAAACGCCTCTTAAAGGTGGACACCTAATCTTCTTGACCTATTCCCACATCTGGTACTGTGAAGACAATTCTGCAAGAAATGGTAGAGTACTCTGAGGACAAGAAATATTCTGTAAAAAATGGTGGAGCAGTGAGGTAAAATAGCTGCAGGTCTCTGATGAATTTATGAAGGCATCAGTCCAGTTCTGGATTTCTATTGTGTGAGAGAATAATAAACACCCAGTTTGGTAGCATCACTTATGTGTGTTGGAGAAAGAAGGTTTCTCACCCAAACTTAGCTCTAAATGATGATGAAAGCCCCTGTCATTTAGATAGAAAGGAAAAGAGCAGACTTCTCAAGCTGAGGGTGGGGGGCTCATGGTGAAACTCAGCTAAAAGAGTCAAATCAAAATAATATAGAAATAGGGGACCAGCAGTTAGTGTAATGGCTATGTCGCTGGACTCCCACGTAGTCGACCGCGGTTTGAGTCCCGGACCTGGCGGCTTAAACTCACGCCGGGCGCGTGTGCGTGCGTGCCCAAGATCCCGAGAGGAGAATGGAGGAGAAGGGATTGCGGCGTGGCCATCCCCCCTGGGGGGTGATTTCTCGCTTTCTATCTCTCTGTCTCTCTCTGTCTGTCTGGCGAGCGCACGCGCCCAATAGCAAAAACCTCTCCAAAAAAAGAAAAAAAAATAATAATAATATAGAAATAGGGAATACAGATGCCATTGTAACAGAATTAATGAAAGAAAATTCACTTAAATATAAAACTAAGGCTAAATAACTGTGAGAAGTATGGCTGTAGACAGAATGTGAGTAAAATCAGAGAATAAGGGAAGGGTAAATGTTCTGATTTTCTCATCTTGCATCACATGGGGTCAACAGAGATGTTCAAAAACTGAATTTTTAAACAATATTTAATTTTATTTATTCTTCTTCAATTTGACCAGAGGGTGCGAGAAAGAGGGAGAGTAAGAAAGCAATCTGCCAAGTCCAGGACTCGTACTGCAATTGGCCATGTTGGAGTCCAGCGCCTTAATCACCACACCATCTGCTGGCCCCCAAATATTAAATTTTTTATAATTATGAACATGATTCTTAGGTGTTTTTTAATCTTTTATTATGCCAGAGGGTATGTGCAAATGAGAGAAAGAAACAAAAGGACACATACTCTGTGTGCCCCCTGCATACTTGAAGCCACCAGGATCACAACTATGGTCAGCTGCATGGGACCCAGTCTCTAGAGCAAAGGACTCAACCACTGCAATGTAGTGCCAACGTGATTTCTATGTTGTTAAACACATATATGAAGTTATTATTTTTTGTTTTAAAATGATACACACAGGGGCCAGCAGGTGGCATGGTGGGTAAGGCACTGGACTCCCATGACCAACCATGGTTTGAGTCCCAGACATGGTGGCTTGCTTTCTCACTTTCCTTCTCTCTCTCTCTCTCTCTCTCTCTCTCTCTCTGGTCAAATTAAAATTATTATTATTATTATTATTATTATTATTGTTATTTTTAAATGGCATATAGATGGGGACAAGCAGATGGTGTGTGGTGATTAAGGTACTGGATACTCCCACATGGCCAACCATGGTTCAAGTCCTGGACCTGGCAGCTTGCTTTCTCACTTTCCCTCCCTCTTTCTGTGCGTGTGTGTCTCTCTCTCTGGTCGAATTAAAATAAATGAATGAATAAATAAAATTAAATAATTTAAAAAAACACTTTTAAAAAATGGCACATAGGGACCAGCAGTTAGCATAATGGCTATGTCGCTGGACTCCCACGTAGTCGACCGCGGTTTGAGTCCCAGACCCGGTGGCTTAAACTCACGCCGGGCGTGTGTGCGTGCATGCTCAAGATCCCGAGAGAAGAATGGAGGAGAAGGGATTGTGGCGTGGCCATCCCCCCTGGCGGGGGGGGGTGATTTCTCGCTTTCTGTCTCTCTGTTTCTCTCTGTTTGTCTGGTGAGCACATGCGCCCTATAGCAAAAACCTCTCCAAAAAAAGAAAAAAAAAATGGCACATAGAGTATAATTCTCATTTTTATCTGCCAATCTATCTCTTTTTCACTCTTACCTGTATTTGACCTACTATATCATCTTTCTAGCTATATTTTAAATGCACATGGGACCAGCAGTTGGCGTAATGGCTATGTTGCTGGATTCCCATGTGGTCAACCGCAGTTCGAGCCCCGGACCTGGTGGCTTAAACTCACACTGGGCGCATGTGCATGCATGCCCAGGATCCCAAGAGGAGAATGGAGGAGAAGAGATTGCAGCATGGTCATCCCCCTAGGGGGTGATTTCTCGCTTTCTGTCTCTCTGTCTCTCTCTGTCTTTCTCTGTTTTTCTGGTGAGCGCACACGCCTTAAAGCAAAAACCTCCCCCCTCCCCGCCCCCCCCCAAAAAAAGCACATGGATCTTCAACAAATACCTTTCTTTGTGGGTCTGACTGGTGAAGTTCCTTTTTCTGTTTCTGTGTTTTAATAAGGGCCATGTATGATTTTGTTAAAAATCTATCAATTCTATAAATACCAAGATTTTTTTTAAAGGAATGCCTACACTTTCTTCTGGGAAAATGTTATAACTATGTGCAAATAAAAATGAATACTCACTTCCATACCTAGGCACTAGTAGAACTTATGTTTCAAGCTTTTGACTTTGCTATAATTATGAACAGAGGTAGTAACTATAAAGTAACAACTTTGAAATGAAAGGTCAATATCCACATCTCTTCTCATATTTTTTCATGAAAATAATACTTTACAATTGTACTCTAATTTTGGTCAAAGGAAAATTTTTAACTTCACAAAAAAATACATTTAAAAATAAATGTTATAGGAATGTTATAGCTTCATTTCATAGATGGGCAAACAGTGTCCAAGGTAACAGATCTAAATAGTGCCAGAGGAGGGACTAGAACTAAAATGTTCAAATTTCCACACCAGATGTTCTCAGAAAAAGACAGTTATTGTTATTTTCCCCTTGTTGAACATGACTGGTTTTCTTGGCAATAAGATAACCGACACATGCCCAATGGAGCCATTGGTTCATAGAATTTTAGACTTGCGAGGAACCTTAAGGGATTGTCTTACGTAGGAATTCTGTAGAGGGGCTTTGGCAACCTCCTTGCTAGACTCAAGCTGGAGTGAAGCCAATGTGTCTCCAGGCTCCCATTGCAGCCCAATCTCATTTTGTTTTCACTCTCTTATTTGATTTACATATTAATGTTCCACATAGGGTTTCATTTTTTAGAAAGGCATGATTTTACACATAGGTTTAAAAACACTGCTAGCCTAATCTCACAGAAATAGAGATGTAATTTAATCATTGCAAAGCGAGGAAGTTTCGATAAGCACCAATTAATTATCAGGAGAATAAGCAATCTTGGACCAAGCTTATTTGGGGACTATGTGATATCATTCCATTTAGGAGCAGCTGCTTTTCTGAATTCTCACTTCTCCTTTTCTCTAAACCACGAGCTAACGAACTCAAGGGTACAGACTGTACAAATCTTATGCGGTCAAGAAACTGTAGATTTGAATCACGAACTGGAGAAATTTTTCACATGTCTTGCCTTATAATGTTCTGACTTTGAAAATTGTCTAAGAGTGTAGCTATCTGCAGCTAACTATGTGGATCAGTTTTAAAGGTAGTGGGAAACGTGGGGAGTGGTGAAATATGTCTATAATCCCATATAAACTGAGAAAGGAGGACAATATGTCCAGAGGCCGGTCTGGGAAACATAGTAAGACCCTGTCTTAAAAAATAAGAAAGGAGATCCTAGTGGTCAAGGCACTGGATTCCCACATGGCTGAATATGGTTCGAGTCCTGGACCTGGCATCTTGAAACTCATGCTAAGCATGTGTGCATGTGTGCCCAAAATCCTGAGAAGAGAATGGAGAAGAAGGGATTGTGGCATGGCCACCCTCCTGGGGTGGGGTGTGTGTGGGGGGGTGATTTCCTTCTTTCTTTCTTTCTTCCTTTCTTTCTTTCTTTTTCTTTCTTTTTTTCTTTTTTGAGAGTTTTTTGTATAGGGTGCATGTGATCACCAAAAAGATAGAGAGAGAGAGAGAGAGAGAGAGAGAGAAAGCAAGAAATCACCTCCCAAGGGGGTGGCCATGCTACAATCCTTTCTCCTCTATTCTCCTCTCAGGATCTTGGGTGTACATGCATACACACCCAGCGTGAGTTTAAGCCACCGGGTCTGGGACTCAAACCGTGGTCAATTACATGGGAGTCCAGAGATACAGTCATTATGCCAATTAATTAACTGCTGGTCCCCCGGGGGGGGGGGGGGTGATTTCTCACTTTCTTTTTCTCTCTCTCTCTGTCTCTCCAGCAAGCACACACCTTCTATGGCCAAAAACAAAACAAACAAACAAACACAAAACAAAACAAAACAAAACAACTCCAAAAAAAGAAAAGAAAAAAGAGTAAGAAAAAAGGGAAATGGGAATATTCTTTATTAGATATAGATATCACTATGCTCCTGAGGTTGATAAGTCAACATTAAGTGCAAGTTTGGGAAATATAATCATTTATCAAATACTTAACAGATTATAACCAGTAAAGCAGCATTTGATCCACTAAGGGCACAAGCAAATGAGAAATACCCAGACCTAGGCACAGTAGCCAGTGCTGGTTGGCACTGCAACTTGGCAGGCAGAGGCCATATGAGAGATGCACCCTGAAAGCTGGTCCTGGTAAGATGCCATTAGGCTGAAACAAGAGGACTGTAACTTAGGAAGCCTCAGTCAAGCCTACTTATTACAGTTCATTTTGATGCTCAGTTTTGTCATCTGGGAAATGGAACTATTTTGAGGATTAGGTGTAAGAAGTTTTAATTTCCTTTCCTCCTCTTTTGTGGAAAGTTGAGTATACATGACATTTTTATTACTTGAATTCTATTTTAAAGATATGAGTATAAGCTGTAAAACATAGTAAATTATTTAACAAAGAATAATTCTGCAATCTGAGTCATAATCACTTGTCAGTATGTTGTAATAAAAAAAGCCCTGGGTCAGTAATCAGAAGACCTTAGTTCAAGTCTCTATTCTGCCCCTCTTAGGTTGAATATATGAAATTACCATTTTAATGGGTCTCAAGTAGTTGAATATGTTTGTAGTGCTGTATAAATTAGACTCTCCCCAAGATTCAATTTCCTCATATTTTAGATGAATCTAACTAACTACATTTATTTATCTACTAAACATTTAATGTATGCCTATTGTGTGGAAGACAGTGTTTTAGGTGATGATAATCTAGTGAAGAATATGACAACATCCTTTTTCTTATGAAGTGTTATTCAGTAATGGAGTCGTATGAGGGAACCTTAAAAAGTCTGAGGAGAAAAATGGAATTAAAGTATGAGTTTATTTTGGTGTAAAATTTTTTTTGATATCCATACATAGTTTTTTCATAACACACATTTTCCTGAACTTTGTGATGATCCTTTGTATGATAAACAAGCAAACCAACTTAAAAATAGATTTTTTCTGGGGCCGGCAGTTGGCGTGGTGGTTAAGGTGCTGAACTTTCACATGGTTGACCGAGGTTCAAGTCCCGGACCTGGTGGCTTGCTTTCTCACCTTCTCTCTCTCTCTTTCTCTCTCTCTGGTCAGTGTATGCATCCTACAGAAAATTTTAAAATAATAATAATAAAATTAAATAATAATTCTTTTAAAAATAGTTTATTTCAGGTAATGATAAAGTATTCAGTGATTAGGACAAGCAGATAGACTAATGGTTATGTCACTGCAATCCCACATAGTTGACCATAGTTCAGGACCCAGTGGCTTAAAACATACCAGGCACTTGTGTGTGTGTGTGCCCAAAACCCCGAGAGGAGAAAGGAAGAGAAGGGATTGTATAGCAGCCTCCCCTCCTGGGGGGATGATTTCTCACTTTCTGTCTCTCTGTCTCTCCAGTGAGCACATGTGCCCAATAGCAAAAATCTCTTCAAAAAAGTGCCTAGGTAAGCACTAAGATTTCCTTTAGCTAGAAAATGATAAACTACTAAATCATCTTTTTAATAAATTTTTCTTCTTGAATTAGCTTAATTTGTATTTTTCAAAAATAGAAAAAAAGTACTGACTATAGGAAATCTGAAAGGCAATATTTGGAAATTCTTAAATGAAAGGATGGAATTATATCAGGATGTATGTTTGGCTGTATGTAACACAGAAATACCAAATAATAGTGGCTGAAAGAATAAAGAGTTAATTTTTCTCACAAATTAGGAAGTCAAAATCCAGTTGCTCCAGTGAGAATCTGGAACCGCAATGCCTCCAAGGCAAGATGTTTTCAACCTTCTTTATTTATTTATTACACAAGCGAGCCAACATCCTGGACAGGGTCCCTGACAGGATGATCCACTTCAGCCTTCAGTCAGCCAGGTTCACGAGCATGTGTGGCATGCCCGCGTAGGTCTCTGGACTTGAACCACTAGCCTAGCCACGTGGGATTGCTTCACAGAATGTGGAGTTCTACTGCACCACTGTTTGACCCTTCCCCCACCCCCAATTTTTAAGATAGATTAGTGCCTGTAACTTCATGGTTGCAAGATGGCAGACCAAATTTCCTCTGGCAACATTGCACTAACTCTTCAGGAAGAAAGAATGAAACATGTAAAGAGTAGTTAACTATCAACTTAGGGTTCCCCCCTTTAAAGTAGTTTTCTCAGAAAATTCACTCAGTAATTTCCACTTAGAGCTCATTAGCCAGAACTAAATCACCTCGGTATTTTTCAGCTGGGCACATCGTTGCCCTAACAAAAATCAAGATTATGTTAATGGAACCAGCTGTTGGCGTAATGGCTATGTCGCTGGACTCCCACGTAGTCTACCATGGTTTGAGTCACGGACCCGGTGGCTTAAACTCAGGCCGGGCGCATGTGCATGTGTGCCCAAGATCCCAAGAGGAGAATGGAGGAGAAGGGATTGCGGCGTGGCCATCCCCCCTGGGGGGGGTGATTTCTCGCTTTCTATCTCTCTGTCTCTCTCTGTCTTTCTGGCAAGTGCACGCACCCTATAGCAAAAACCTCTTAAAAAATTATGTTACTAAGGAGAATGAGGATGAGTACTGGCTACAGAACTAGTGGTATCTACCAGAGGAATGGACCAAACTGCTCAGGAATATGATTTTGAACATTTGTGAGACAAACATTTACCAAAGAAAATCATCACTAAAAGAAAATTTTGACATGAATCTTCTTGTACAGCAAATACTCTTTGACATACAATGATCTCCAGTTCCCTTCTCCCAGCTCTCTCTCTCATGATCTGTTTGGTTAAGCTCCTTTTTATTATTTACTAAAGAAAAACACACCTGTAATATCAACCCCCAGGCCTTGGTTTGAATAAATATGGAAGCATACCCATTTATTCTAAATTATTTTCTATTTTTAGACCTTCCACCTAAGATTTAAGAAGATTCATAAACAAACAAAATAAAATCATAAAATAAATAGCTAAGGGAGTCATGTTGGAAGAGAGGAACAAGAAAATAAAATCCAAGGAGGGGAGACGATAAACATGTAAGGACACAGAGGGTCCTCGTATTACAAGAGGCTTCTACAAGTGTGAGTATCCTTTACCAACTGAACTCTAGCAATCTAAATATTTGTATATAATCTGGTTAAAATGTTTACCAAAACTTAGCTATAATGTAAACACAGGTGTGCACCAACTAAGGCTTATTTTGTTTAAGGTTTTTGCTATAGGGCACATGGGCTCCCCAGAAAGAGAGAGAGCAAGAAAGTAAGAAATCACCCCCTGGGGCCAGCAGGTGGCATGGTGGTTGAGGCACTGGGCTCCTACATGTGGTCGATCATGGTTCAAATGCCAGACTTGGTGGCTTTCTTTCTTTTTTTTTTTTTATATGATCAGTTATTTAATTAGATTCTTGGCAAGAAATTTAGAACACCAAGTTGTGAGGATAAACTCCATTTGTAAGGACAAACACAGATCACGGGTAGTCCTGGAGCTGAAGAACAGCTTTGATTTTTGGTAAAATTTTTAAGCCCAGTTTTCTAATCAACTTGCGCTGCTCTGTAATCTTGTATTTCTCCTTCTCTGTGTCGAAGATCTCACCTTCCTGGTGTCTGGGCTTCCACAGCTTCTTTTTCTTGAAGTAATCATCGGTAAGGTGCTTTGGGATTTTTTACTTGCTAATATCAGTTTTCGTGGAGGTGGCAGTGACAAGTTTCTGGTGTGTTCTACTCAGTGGAACTTGATTGAGGACCAGAGGTCCAGTCACAAGTAGCAAGCTGCTGCTCAACTCTTCAGGAAAACCACTGTCTTGCTTCTGCAGCGTCCAGTGAGGATGATCAGAATGGTCCCAGGAGTGATGCTGGCTCACAGTTTTCTCATATACTGACTGGAGGGTTATTTTTTGCAGTACCTCAACAGCTTTTGAGGCACACCTTCAATAGGATAATACCTAGGTATTTTGCAAAGTTTAACCACTCGGGTGCCATTCTTGTCCCCACCATCTAGTTTTGTGACAGTGGCAAGAAACTTCTCCTTTTTCTTTTCAATCCTGGATTTCATGGCTAAGTATTTCCTCTTGTACGTGGCCTTCCTGGAATACATGGCAGATCAGGAGTATCTGCCAATGCCCCGGACTAGTACAGAGTTTCGGCTGCAATGGTGCTTCCCCTTCTCGGGCTTTTTAGCCTTGAAGTCACCCTTTTCAACCTTGCCACTGGCGTCGGCCTTCTTAGCTTCAGATTTCTCCTCCTTAGTATCCTGCTTCAGAGCCTTTTCACCTGCCATCTTATACAGTGGGAAAGAGAACTAAGCTCTCTCTTCTGGTCCCCTAGTGGCTTGCTTTCTAACTCTCCCCACCTCCATCCCCGTGAGTGCCTGTACCAAATTTAAAAAACAATAATGATAAATAAAATTAAATAATTCTTTTTTGGAGGAGGGAGCAGAGGTTTTTGCCTTAAGGCAGGTGCACTCACCAGAGAGAGAGACAGACACAGTGAGAGGGAAGGTAAGAAATCACACACACACACACACACACACACACACACGGGGGATGTCCATGCTGCAATCCCTTCTCCTCCATTCTCCTCCTGGGATCTTGGGTACACATACACATGCACCTGAAGTTCTGGACACTGACGTTTCAAGAACCACAGCTCTTGACTGGTGTTTCTCAAATGCTGGTTTGCAGACTTGCCACATTGCAATCCCTCTGGGAGTTATTCTAAAACTCCCAGAATAGAATGGACAGCAGAGAATTCAAAATCATGTTTTCTGATAAAAATTTAGACTAGATATTTGGCATAGACACTTAGGGACAGGTTTAAATGCTTTAAGAATGAGCTAGGCGGACTTAATGGTTTGCTTCTAACATAAAGAATACAGATAGCAAAGAGAATGGGATATCACTTCCAAGATTAGGTTACAAAAGACAAGCTTCTGTCTTGCTTGCCCTCTCTTGCTTTCTCCTGTTTGTTCACACTAAGGGAAGCCTGCTGCCATGTGTGAGCTGCCTGAGGAGAATCCAATGTGGCAAGAAATGAACGGAAGCTTCCAGCCAATATCCAGTGAGGAACTGAGGCTCTTAGGCCAACAACCCACAAGGAACTTAATCCTGCCAACAACCTGAGCGTGAGCTTGGAAGCAAATGAGTCAACAGCACTGATGACACCTTGCTTGGGTCATGTGAGAGATCTTGAGACAGAGATATCCCACTAAGCGGCAGATTCTTGATCCGTAGAAACTTCAAGATAATACATGGGTATTTTTGTTTGTTTTCAGGTTTTTGCTATAGGGCCTATGTGCTCACCAGAGAGAGACTGTGAGAAATCACCTCCCCCCCCCCCCCCAGGGCAGGGAGTGGGGGAATGGTCTCATTACAATCCCTTCTCCATTCTCCTGGGATTCTGGGGACACATACACATGCACCTGGCATGATTTTCAAGCTGTCAGGCCCAAGACTTAAACCATGGTCAGCCGTGAGGGAATCTAGCACCTTAACCATTATGCCACCTGCAGCCCCTCCAATAAAACATGTTTTAAACTGCTCTTTTTTAGGGGTAATTTGTTACCCAGCAAAGAATAATTAATACAAGAATGCTTTATGCAAGAATCTTTACCAGTTTTTAACATTTTGGCACATAAAAGAATGTCTTGGTCATATGAGATTTTCATTCACATGTAACACTTTATTCTTTGATATTGTCAATAGATAAAAGAGATACTGTGCAACACAAACTGACAAATTAGAGTTCGAGCTAGCCAGAGGACAAATGTAAATCTTAACATAGAATTAATCCTTACTAAATTTAAGAAGAAATGAATTGATAGGCCAGAGATCAAGAGCCCAGATAGAAAAAGTGATCCCATAGGTGGGTAGTTCCCAGCATCAGCATGAATCAGAATCACCTGGAGAACTTGTTAAACCACAAATTACTAGGGCCCTTCTTCAGAGTTTCTGAGGTAAAAACAAAGAGTTTGCATATCTAAAAAGCCTCCAGGTGATGTAGATGCTGCTGGTTCAAGGACCATGCATTGAAAACTACTGCATTAGGTACTACTTTCTGTAGCTTCCCATTGGGGGAGAGCCATGAAACAAGTGTTTCCATACCACTTGGAATGCATCAAAGAAAAGCAAGGCTGAAGGGAACCAGACTTACCTGCGAGGCTCTTGTGGAGGCAATTTGGTGGTGGTATGGAGGAACAAGGAACTTCACAGCCAAGGGAACTTAAAACAGGAAATATTGAAAGGGCTTGCTGACTTCACCAGTTGTCCTCCACGTATTGCAGTTTAAATAGTCACTTCAGCTACAGAGGGAGGAAATACAATCACTGTCTTTCCTCATGAAACAGCTACACAGCCAAGTTCTCTAGACATCAGTGCGAGAGATGGAGTACCATTCAGCAGAGCTCCAGCAAGTCAGGTGCTCTAAGCTATAATTAACTCTGCCCATTCTGTTTACCTGATAAATTGGGCTTCCAGATGGCCCTGGCTTTCTGCAGGATCATCAGCTGGAGGTCCTGAAAGCCATTCAAACACTTCAGATTTGTGCCTGATCTGATTTTCACCATTTCAGAACACAGTGCAATTTTCCCTATTGGCAACCATTGACTCTATTTCCAAGTTGAAAATTATTGAAGTAGTCAAAAGAGTACATGATTGCTTTTATTCATGGAGGTTTTTAAAATATATTGATTTCCTTGATGTTCCAAAGATTACAGTGTTATTAGAGTGCTTTCAAAACACACAGCCCACGGGAGGGACCAGTTCCAGGTCTGTAGCATTGATCAGTGGATGTCATAAGCAACGGTGGTTGGCCAGTAAATAAGGGAGCCCTTCTTTTCATCTGCACCTTGGCACACTCTGCTAAAGACTTGGTTACCTTTCCGACTTCCTTATAATTCCTTGCAAATGGTTCAAGAGTTCTAGTGTGACCAGCATACTATCTAAGTGTCTATTTCAAATGTCAGCTTAATTTTGCTATTTGGGACTACAGCTTCCTCCAGCAATTTCAAATACTAAAACAATGCCTCTAAGTCAGGCAGCAAAGCACTGTCCAATGATACCCATGGCTGATTTGCAGAGAAGGGAAGGAACAAAACATCTGGAGGGTTAAGAGAATAGAAACTGACCTCCAAGGAACTTCAAGTCTAGCAGGGAGAGAGATGTTTGTAAACAACCAAACGAGTACTGGTATAAAATTTCAGGACCCAAATAAAGCATCTGAAATGGCAGATCACACATATTAAAATTTTTTTAACTGCAATTAGTATAATTAAGTTAATTTCTGGTATTATTAATAGCAATTTCCATAATAGAAATGAACAGACATTCTTAGATTGAAAAGTGAACAAAAACAGAAGAAATTCTTTTCAGCTTCCCCTTTTTGTCACTTAGCTATTTAAAATATTTCTTGGATAAACATTTTAAGGAGCAAGGACCCTGGTTTCCTCCAGTTCTTTTCTGCCTGGCCTCCATGACACAGAGCTTGGTGTTGAATTATCTACCTGCTATGAGCAAAATATCTTTTAGGTAGATACAGCAACAATAATTATTTGCTTTCATTTCATCTTTTTAAATACAATCTCTGTTTAAAGGTGTTGACATGTATACTTTCAAGATGAACTAAAGCAAATACCTATATGTGTTCTTGTTCTTAGATTTTTGCCATAGGGTGTGTACACTTGCCAGAGAAAAACACAGACAGAGGGAAAGTGAGAAATCACACACACACACCCCCAAGGGAATGGCCACACTGCAGTCTCTTCTTTTCTAATATCCTCTTGGAATTTTGGGCATGCACACAGGTGCACACACGTACACATACCCAGTGTGATTTTCAAACTGCCAGGTCCAGGACTCAAACCAGTTGGCCATGTGGAATCCAGACAAATACCTATATGTGTAAATTACAGTATAAAATCCAGCAGATGATGTAATGATCACGTTGCTGGACTCCTATGTAGTTGATGGTTCAAGTCCTGGACCCGGCGGCCTAAAACTCACACGAGGAGCATATGTAGGTGTACCCAAAATCCCAAGAAGAGAATGGAGGAGAAGGGATTGCCATGGGGGATGATTTTTCACTGTCTTTCTGTCTCTTGCTGTCTCTCTGGTGAACACACGTGCTCTAGAGCAAAATCCCTCTGGTGAAAAAAATAATAATGGGAATTATATACTGGCAGAAGCAGAAGCACCATACAGTGCAACAATTCCCCACCCTGTTATGCAGCTAGGCTAACATTAATGCGTCTCCATCGTATCTGCAAGTTTCAGGATAAACCTGCTTCAGACATCAGAATTCTGTTTCTCTGGGGCCAACCTTTCAGCAAGGCTTAAAGGTTACAAATTTCCCAAAAGCTTTACAAAAGCATGGATTTGTCTGGGTCCTTTAAGTTCTTATACTGTCCATTTTCTCACATTCATCAGACATTCAGCTTATACCAATTCAGACTCACAAGTATACTCTTTCCAGTTAGGTTGTTTACATCTACTTTGAAGGTCTTTTCAGTTAACCTTTTTCCTGACCCACCCCACAATTTCCTCTGGTTTGTTATTTGACGGATTATCCAAATACTTTACCTAAGTCACTTGCTTCCTTCCTACTGAAAATTTTTTACTGCTACCACCAGCCTTTTCTGGAAACCTCATGTCTGTCTTCCAGAGCAAGGTTCCAAGGTTTTCTTCAATCTGCATTCTGTGTGACATGGTCTCAAATGTGAATTATAAACTCAGCCATAAGGTTTAACATAATTAATTGTGAGCACTTAGAACAGCAAGACTTAAAACTAATAAAAGGGCCAGACAGTGGCATAGGGTAAAAGGCTAGCCTCTGTGAGGCAATTCCACATGGGAAGGTCCCCTGTTCAAAATCAGAGACCTCTTTAAGTATGCTGGTCATGCCTGTCCACCACCAGGGCTGGAAGTGGGTTGCTATATGATCTTTTAAAACGTTGCTGTTAAAACATTTCCAGGCAGGGACCAGCAGTTAGCGTAATGGCTATGTCGCTGGACTCCCACATAGTTGACCGCGGTTCGAGTCCCGGACCCGGTGGCTTAAACTCACGCTGGGTGTGTGTGCGTGCATGCCCAAGATCCCGAGAGGAGAATGGAGGAGAAGGGATTGTGGCATGGCCATCCCCCCGGGGGGTGATTTCTCTCTTTCTTTCTCTATGTCTCTCTGTCTGTCTGGCGAGCGCATGCGCCCTATAGCAAAAACCTCTCCAAAAAAAAGTTTCCAGGCAGAACCAGTAGATGGCATAATGTTTTACATCACTGGACTCCCACATAGGTGACTGTGGTTTGAGCCCCAGACCCAGCAGCTTAAAACTCACATCAGGCACATGTGTGTGTGTGCCCAAAATCCTGAGAGGCAAATGGAGGAGAAGAGATTGCGGTGTGGCCATCCACTCCGAGGGTGATTTCTCGCTTTCTGTCCCTCTGTCTCTCTCTGACTCTCTGGTGAGCACAAGCACCCTATACCAAAAATCTCTCTCTAAAAAAAAAAAAAAAAAAAGAAAGAAATTTACAGGGAAGGGTTTTCTAGACCTGTTTTAATTAACAGGTAAGCATCATTCATTTCAATTAGAGTATCACTTGTTTCTGTGAAGATTTCATTCTCTAAAACAGTTGCATTATTTCCATCTGAAAATTTTAGCCCAATATGAAGTAAATCTTATTTTCATCAATAGTGTAAAGACAAAGAAGAGATCACAAACTCCAAATTAGTGGATTCTGAATCTAAGAGTTGGAAGCATCCTTCACTTTGCCCAAGGTCAAGATGGGGGTATGCATTTTAGTTTTCCCAAGGAGCACAAAAGACTTCCTCCATCACCTACCAAAATCAAACCTAACATAATCCATCCAAACTTCATCGCTTTCTCTGGTCCTGGAGTCCAGAGCATTACTCAGTATTTGCCCTTTTTTACCCTAGAAAATCCCTAATGTTTAGTGCTACTTCACACCTAACATGGAATGGTCCCTCAAGTCGGACTTGCTGAAAAATTTCTGAATGTACAAATGGCATCAGGAAATGTTTTTAAATTGCCGGACAAAACAGGCCTGAGAAAATAGCTTTTAGTTCCCCAAGCGAGGCATGAATTTGATAGGCAATTGGTTAGTCTGAGAAGTAAACTGTTGACAGACTAGGGCTCTATCCTAAACATCCAACATAACTACTACTCAGTATTCTGTGCTTGATAATAATAGAAGTAAAGATTAATAAGCCACCTTTGAATTCTGTAATAATACAGCCTGAATATGGGCCAAATATCAGGAGATATGGACATAACCCTGTCCCTATCAATAATTAGAATCTATATTACAGACCAATTCAGTGGAATGGTTTTATAGGCTAGTGGAACCTGCTCAAAATCAGATGGGGGGTGGGGGCAAACTAATCCCACCACCTATTATCCATCAGTTAAATTCTACTCTTTTTAATTTTGAAAACTTTTGGTTTTAAGGAATCTCCTATGAAATGAGTGTAACCTTTGAAGGGGTTATACCAGTCTTTTATAAGATGACATATTATATAGTTTGTATCTTAGCAGAGATTGGTACAAATGCAATATAGGCCAGAAAGAGAAGGGAAAATTGGGGTTGATGAGGGAGAAAGGAGAACACTGGGACAAATTTTATTGCCCTTACAAAACTGCTCATTGAGGACTACCTTAATTCTGCTTACAATTACCCCTGCCAACCATCTCAGGATCAAAGTTGGTGGCTTTCTTGAACACAAGGTCAGGCCTCTCCATTTGGATGATCAATAGCATCAACTTTATGACATGTTGGCTTTGAATCCCAGGCAGGTCAATGTTCCTTCTATTAGTAACAAAGCATATTCATCTTCATTCTATCAATAAATCCACATTTGCTTAACTTTCTAAAAGTGCTCAGCTTTTAAACTGTAATTTTCACTTGGAACTCACATCTATGAAGAAAAGTACAATATATGGCTCCTATTTTTCTCTTTTCATAATAATCAGTATTATCAAAACTATCCCTGCAGTGCCAGAGGGCTGGATAGCTGCATTTTGAAAATGACAAAGGCTAGGAAGGACCTATTTTAAATTTTCTTCTTGACAGTCTTAAATTTCTGGCCCTGCCACTAATTGAATTAACAGACAAAAATGAACCATAGATAGCTGATTGCCGGTAAAAGGGAAGGAAATTATAAATAGCAACCTGTGGTCTCACGATTAGTTGCAAAAACAAGGACTATTTTCTTCCCAACACACTCATAATTATAGATAATAATCAGTCCCCACTCCCATTCTTACTATTTCATAAAAGACATACTAGTGGTAGTTAATAGTATAATTTGTTTTTAGGTTATAGAAAATTTAGAAGAGATTGAGTAAGGAGTTCTAAGAATATAACTGCTTCCCAAACCTTTCACCCTACCCTTCTTACTTCAGCGTGATGGTCCTTTCACCCTCATAAGAGTATTACCAAGTACAGTCAGTTCATCAAACTTTTGAGACTCCTGCAGTGAATATGCAGTCATATCTTTGCTTTCATCACTGCTACTGTGCAGCTTTCAAAATATTGTTGTTTATTCTTTTGTTTTCTCAACCCCTGAGCATATCTCTTCTTAAAAAAAGAATTTAAAAAATAAAATAAAATAAAGAAGAACCTCTTTTTTAATTGCCAGAGGGTATGCACACATGCACACATGTGTGAGAGAGTGCAAGAGAAAGGGAACGAGAAAGAAATCACCCAAGTGCATGGTCATGTGATAATTTCTTCTCTTTCATTCCTCCGCTTTTTGGGATTGCAGCATGCAAGCACCTGGTATGTTTTCAAGCCACTACATCTAAACCATAGTGGGATTTGACTCTTTACCACCAGGTCCCCCAAAATATCTTTATTGTAACTTTTTGCAAGTTTTCACTTGCTCGAAGTTCCAATGTTTTCATTTCTCATTTGTTTATAGTTTTTTTTTTTTAAGTAAAATTGCTATTTACGTATTTATTTATTTGGAGAAGTTTTTTGCTATGGGGCACGTGCGCTCGCAGGAAAGACAGAGAGAGACAGAGAGACAGAAAACGAGAAATCACCCCCCTGCCAGGGGGGATGACCATGCCGCAACTCCTTCTCCTCCATTCTCCTCTTGGGATCTTGGGCACGCACACACACATGCCCAGCGTGAGTTTAAGCCACCGGGTCTGGAACTTGAACCGCTGTCGACTACATGGGAGTCCAGCGACATAGCCATTATGCTAACTGCTGGTCCCTTTACTTATTTTTTAAGCTGCCAGGGCTGGGATTCAAATTGCATTCAGCCATGCGGAATCTGGCTCCCAATGCATAGCACTTAAATGCTGTGCTGTGGTGCCGAGTCCTTCTTTTTTCTTTTCTTTCTTAGATATAATTTATATAGCAGTGAAATGTTCAGATCTAAGTACACAGTCTGAGCAGTTTTGATAAAGGTGCATACCCATGTAACTCACTCCTACCAGGATATAGAGCATTTACAACACCAAAGAAAATCAGTCGCTTATTTTAACCCTAAACTAGAAGAATGGAGGTTACCCAGAGAAGCATCGAAAGAAAGGAACTTATAAATTTCCCCTCTCAGGGGGATTCTGTGTATTTTCTTATTAGCATTTGACGGCATTTTGTCATATGAAACCATGTTCAGATTGAAATTAAGATAAAGTAGAAGGTATATATAGATAATAAGTGGTCAAAGAGGAGAACTGTCATAGCTTTGGTGAGTCGCTTTTAGCATCTACCTCAAACTTTTCAGAGAAGGCCTTTCTGCACTACAAGAGCTGAAGAGTTAAAAACCACATTTCTGATTTCCTGGCATCTGAGGTAAGATAATAAATTAAATATACATATCTAACTTTGCTTCCTGAAACCCTAGAAAAGGTACAATAGAGGGATTTATTTAAAAAAAAATAAAAGACATAAACTTTCTGGGGTTGGTAAAACAAGACAAGAACAATATTTTGAAAATTCGGAAGTAGCAGTGAGGAAAGCAAAGAAATGTAATTATTTTCACTGTGGCGTTTTCAGAAATTTCAAGAACTAGTTGTATTTGATAATACTAAAGCTGAGGTTAAGGGGGCATCATGCTGAAATAAAAAAACTGGGTGAAAGGTGTTTGAGAAGCAATGAGATCTTTATAGAGCTTCTTCCCCCTTGCATACTGTTGGGTAACTGTCCCTGTAACCTAGCAGAGCCTGGAGATTTATTCACTATGGAGGGTGTCAGAAGTGAGAAATGCCAGGTCCCACTGAGGGCTGGATTTGGTACAGATGTCCCAAAGGTAAACCTCTAGATCAGTAAGTGTCATGGTTCGGAGTAAGACTCAGGAGGCGGTCATTTCAAGAAAATGGAAAGTTTATTGAGAGAAAGAGCATCTGGGGGTCTGAAGATGGAGGTGCTTCAGCCCACCCTATTTAGGTGTAATTTATTTATAAGGGAGGGTTGCAGGAGTAGGGTCATGAGAATGGCAAATTCTTTGATGAACTTACTTGCCATTATGACCTTAAGGGCCCATCATGACTGTTGCCTGCTGGTAAGGGAGGGGCTGGGTGAAGCATTCTGACCAAATGCTGCAATACCCATCTCTTTATTTTCTGACAGGAAATTACCTAAAGGCCATTCAGAGGCTGATCCAACAATAACGTCTCACTTGTTTAGAGCTTCCAGTGTTTTCATTTCTCACTTTTTCATAGCATCTGTAAGACTTTTTGGCTTTGTCTTTGGTATAATTTATACAACAGCAAAATACACAGATCTAAGTGTGTAGTTTGAGTGGTTTTGACAAATGCACACGCCTATGTAACTCATATGCCTACCAAGATATAGAACAATTCCAACACCCTTGAAAATTAGTCCCTTAGACCAGCACATAGTGTAGTGGTTACGTTGCTAGACTCCCAAATAGTTGACCCCAGTTTGAGTCCTGGGCCTGGTAGCTCCTAATCTCTCCAAGTGCTGCTTTCCATTCCTCGGCATCTGTTTTTTTGCAACATTTTGGTGCATTGGCCAGGAAACAGTCAGACTGACCCTTTCAGCCACTGATCCCAGGGCATTTACCCCGCAATGGGCATTGTAGTGTGGAGAGATAGACGTGCCCCCGTCTCGTTTGACAGGATCCCTCAGCTGGGGTGCCCGCCCCGAGGCTGAGCATTCCTGGATCATCGGACTCCAATTCATGAGAAGGACCAACTTCTGGAACCTGATGAATCAGCCTTGGTCAACTCTGGTAATCTGGTAAACCTCTGGGGATCTGTAGATCCCTAGTCAGACCCACTCAATTTGACTAAGAGAGGAGACTCATGCACTCCCCTTTGGTTGCAGGACCAGCAGTCAGAGTTCATCTGGTAATTGGTTGGTGTGGGGAGGGAATGTATAATCTCTAAATGAATGTGACTGTTTGTGACGAGCGAATGTGTTTGTGGCTCCAGAGCTTCTCACTATGGAGCATGACTGGGTCTGTTTAACTGCATTTCCATGGTAGTTCTGTGAAGGCTAAATGGCAAAATTGGCATTGAGGGACCCCTTCCCTCTCTACATGCTCAATCCAGCAGAGGTTCTATATCAGATTGCTTATTGCCAAGGAACTACACAAAGCCCTACAAGGGACATGGCCAGACATATGCCTGATTGGTCCCCTCTGGAGGGCACCGACTCTGTCTGTTGTGATGCCATTCACAGGAAGGGGGACACAGAGGCCGATGGGAGGGTTTTCCCTATAGAAGTGGATAGGCAGAGCAGGTCACCGATTCCTCCCAGAACTCATTCTGACCCTCCTACAAAGACTTCCATCATGGAGTGAAATCTGCCCACTCTGTCTGGGAAAGGAGAGGGCAGGCATCACCCTCTACCTAAACAACCTTTCCTCATCAATTAGCTCAGCAGATTTCCATTCCCTTGTCCTGCTCCATCCCACCTGCTACCCGCCACAGAAATACCCCTCTCCAGCACCGGGTTATCCACTGTTGTAATACCAAGAGGACAGACCCCAGAGAGACCACTGTGGTCCTTCTGATTGCAGCCCTTAGCCAAGACCCTCCTACAAACTTGAACAAATTTATTGCCTGTGCTGCCTGGCCTGTTCAGCAGCGCCCCCATGAGGCTGCACAGCTTCTTTGCTTCTGGGCTAAGGCCCACCCCCAGGAACCACCATCCCTCCAGAGTTTCCTCATTGATCATTTCCTCCAATGAGTGATCTCCCCAGCCTTCCAGGAAGTGCAGGCTTTTAATAACTAGAGAGGTAAGAAATATTTGAAATATGATAGGAAAACCTCAACCCAAGTCATCCATGCCTACTGTGCTCGACTACATGCTGACTAATTTTTAAAAAGGGTTTATCTGGTGATTAGAGAATTAAAATGAAACCGGAAAAGTTGAGAGCCCTCTGTGAGGTTGAATGACCCTCTTTCAAGGTCAGATGGCTGCCACAGGAAATCTTACATCTCCCTACTATGTGGGCTATGTACAATGTTGTTACTGGCAGCCCCGGCCACCCCGAGCAATTTCTCTATGCTGACTCCTGGCTACAGATAGCCCAAGTCATTCTGCCCTGCACACAAATCTACATAAGAGGGAAAAACCAATGCACTATTTTGGCCACCTATGTCATGTCCCCAGTGCCAAACTCTGACCAAAAAAACTCCTGGATTCAATCCTGCAGGGCCCCCCAGAAGAGGAGCCATTAGCAGCTCAACCCCCATATGTCCTGACTGAGCCTGTAATGGAAACCCCACCTCCATCTGTTTTTGTGGGGCCTAAAGAGCAGCCCTCTTCAAATGCCCCTATGGACCCCAGGGCCACCCCTAGATAGGCGTAAATGGTGCTATTACAGAAGGCAGAGCAACTCTCTATTACCAGCACTTCTTGCAGGCAAAAAGCCGTCAATTAGGGGGACACTTAGTTACTTGAGTAAACTTAGAGCACAAATCAGCTTTGACTCATCAGGCTCAGCTGCTTTAACCTACAGTCCTGCCAAAATCCTAACTGTGACAATGCCCCAGAGAAGTAATGGCGAATGTTTGCCCCCAGGCACCCAGCAAAATTGATGAATTAAGGTTGCAGGGCTAGCCCCATGAATCCACCACTCGAGAATGAAGCAAGCTGCAGCACCAGAGGACCCTGGAACCTGGATGATAAAAAACCATCCAGGGGACCAGCAGTTAGCGTAATGGCTATGTCGCTGGACTCCCATGTGTCAACCGCTGCTCGCGTCCCGGACTTGTGGCTTAAACTCAAGCCAGGCGCGTGTGCATGCGTGCCCAAGATCCCGAGAGGAGAATGGAGGAGAAGGGATTGCAGCGTGGCCATCCCCCCTGGGGGGTGATTTCTCGCTTTCTGTCTCTCTGTCTGTCTCTGTCTGTCTGGCGAGTGCATGCGCCCTATAGCAAAAACCTCTTAAAAAAAAATCCTAAAAAAAAAACAAAAAGAAACAAACAAACAAAAAACATCCTGAGCAGCTGACTAAAATAACTTTCCAGAGGACCAAGATCTGTCATTGAGACTGCAGCCCTGCTGCAGCCACTCCTGGGCTGGCTGCTCTACATACACAAAGGGAAAGAGGGGAGGCACCTGATATATGTTCTCTGGGTCTTTTAGAAAATATGCAGTGGTTCCTTTGGCAACATATATGCGAATCTACAAGAAAGGTGATATTATAGACATCAAGGGAATGGGTACTATTCAAAATGGGTACTATACAAATGTTACCATGGCAAAACTGGAACAGTCTACAATATTACCCAGCATGCTGTTGGCATCATTGTAAACAAACAAGTCAAGGGCAAGATTCTTGTCAAGAGAATTAATGTTCATATTGAGCGTATTAAGCATTCTAAGAGCAGAGATAACTTCCTAAAACATGTGAAGGAAAATGACCAGAAAAAGAAGGAAGCCAAAGAGAAAGGTACCTGGGTTCAACTGAAGTGCCAGCCTGCTCCATCCAGGGAAGCATACTTTGTGAGAACCAATGGAAAAGAGCCTGAGCTACTGGAACCTATTCCCTATGAATTCATGGCATGATGGGTGTTAAAAATAAAGACGATTCCGTAATAGAATGTGAATAAATGAATTCAAGCATGGGGCCAGCAGGTGACATGGTGGCTAAGGTGACTGGACTCCCACATGACTGACTACAGTTCAAGTCCTGGACCTGAAAGATTGCTTTCTCACTTTCCTTCCCTCTCTCTCTCTCTCTCTCATCTATTTTTTAAAAATATGAATAAGATAATGACAATGAATAAAATTAAATAAAATAATTCTTGTGGAAAAAAAGCCTTTAAATAAATAAATAAATAAATAAATAAATAATTCAAACACAAAAAGAACTCTTAGAGTGCCAGCCCATGGCCTTGTGGTTAAAGGAGCTAGAAACCACATTGCCAGCTACTCAGTTCAAGTCCCAGATCTGGAGGCTTGAAAAACACACCAGGTGTATGTGTGTGCGCCAAAAATCTAAAAGGAGGGAGAGATGGAGAAGGGATTGCAGCATGACCATTCCCCATGTAGGGTGCTTTCTCGCATCCCTCTGTCTGTTTCTCCTAGTTGAGGGCAAGCTCCCTCGGGAAAATTTTTAAAAAGAAAAAAGCTCTCAGAAGTTTAAAAAATGATCATAGCAATGAAAAAAATCAAGAATCATGGGAAATAAAGTTGAGAATATTTTCCAGAAAATAGAACAAAAAGACCAAAAAAAGAAAAATGGAGAGGAATAATAAGAAAAATGGAACCCAGTTAGGAGACCTAACATCTAAATAACAAAGGAGAAGAAATCAGCAATGAATAATTTAAAAGAATTTACCCAGGGTTTCCAGACTGCAGGAGGTTACTGGATGCCCAACAGAATGGATCAAAATTAAACTCACACAGAGGTACGTCATTATAAAATGTCATTGGGTACAAAGAGAAAATCCTACCAAGAAACTGGTTGCATTCCAGGAATCAAAATAGCTTGAGACTTCTCAATAGTAGCACTTAAAACTAGAAGTCAATAGAGCAAAGCCCTCAAAATTTTGGTGGGAAGATGTTACTAATCTATAATTCTGTATCTAGTCAGTTTGCCAGACAGCTCAGTCCCAAATAGTTGACTATATGTGGTAGGCGGTTAGTTAGCCATGAGCGGGCAGCCCTAAGAGAAAAGCGAAAGGCTCACCTTGCCCCGGGCGCCAGGAGGGTGAGGCAATTTGCCATCTCCCTTCCTTGGGGCCTGAGGGAAGCACGCAGGGATGATTCTTAGATTTTTCTCTTATCAAAAAGATCCAACCAACGTTTTGGTCAACGTCCTAATTCCCACCAGGTCAACGCCCTAATTCCCACTAGGACGATGAATTAATTAGGCAGTCTAATTAAACAATCTGGCTCACACTGGGCATGATCAATAAGGTAATCAAATTCCTCATTCCTTACCTGTGAGAGAAGTGCGCAAGTGCAGGAGAAAATGCGTGAATTTAAATTCAAACAAAGGACATAGGTAGTATGACAGACCTCCCACCAATAAATATTCATAATCACCTCTAGTAATAAAAGTAACAATTAACCAGTATCAAGTGCAGTTGCCACCTGGCAATCTGCCCACCCAAGAGCCTTTTTGGGTGTGCTTTCCTTTCTTTCCTATTAAACCTTCTCTTCTACCTAATTCGTTCGTGGTTGCGGTTTCATTTTTCGCCTAGGGACAGATCTCTAATTTTAGTGATCTGTACCCAAAGAACCAAGGACATCACAACAGCTCAACATTCTCCCATCCGTTAACATATACAGTTTGAATCTCAGACCTGTTGGCTTGAAAAACTTGCCAGGTATGTGTGTACATGCCGTAAATCCTGAAAAGAAAGATAAATGGAGGAGAAGGAATTGCAATGTGATCATGCCCCATGGCGGTTCGTTCTCAGTTTTCCTCTCTCTCTTTCACTCTAGCTAGTGC
The DNA here is from genome assembly GCA_026018925.1 of Tupaia tana. Lineage (NCBI taxonomy): Eukaryota > Metazoa > Chordata > Mammalia > Scandentia > Tupaiidae > Tupaia > Tupaia tana. The sequence goes on along the minus strand of JAKSZU010000003.1, from coordinate 186,171,132 downwards.
ACTTACCCTCTGGCAAAATTTAAATTAAAAAGAAAGGAAGGAAGGCAGGAAAGAAGAGAAAGGAGAATGAAGACATTTTCAGACAACCAAGATCTCAAAAAGTGGACCTTCCACATACTCTCTTTAAGAAAATCAATGGAAAATATGTCCCAGCAAATGAAAGGAATAAATCAAAAAAGAAAAACACACAGATGACCCTTCAACTGTATGGGTCCACTTATATGCAGTTTTTTTTTTTCAATGAATGTATTATAAAATACAGTAGAATACTTCAAATGTATTTTCGCCTTCTTATCATTTTCTTAAGAATATGTTTTTTCTGGTGCCAGCAGGTGACGTGGTGGTGAAGGTGCTGGTCGACCATGGTTCAAGTCCTCGATCTGGCAGCTTGTTTTCTCGCTTTCCCTCTGTCTCTTTCTTTCTCTTTCTCTGGTGAATGTATGTGCCCTATAGCAAATTTTAAAAATAATAAGAAGAAGTAAATAATTCTTTAAAAAAAAAACAAAACACAGTTTGTTAGATCAACACTTGAATGGCCTTTTAGTAATTCCCCATCAGAAAATAAGGAGATAGTTGTTAGCCACCTTTGGCCAGAATCCTACAGCTAGAACCCTCCCTTACTGGCCAGCTGATATCATAGGTGGACTGATAAGATTACAGTGGTAAGTAAGCTAATCAGAATACCTGCCATTCTTGTGACCTTACCCCTTCATCCCTCCCATATAAATACATTTTGTCTCCTCAGTAGGTTGGACTGAAGCACCTCTGGCTTCAGACCCCTGGGTGCTCTTTCTCTGAATAAACTTTCCTTTTTTCTTTTGAGATGGCACCTCCTGATTCTTACTCCAAACCCTAACAATGTTATTTTCTCTAGCTTATTTTATTGTAAGAATACAATAAAATGATAAAGAACAAAGTAGGTGTTAATCAGCTCTTTATGTTATCAGTAAGGCTTCTAGCCAACATTAGGTTATTAGTAGTTAAGTTTTATGGGAGTCAAAATACAAAAAGTTTTGACTGCATAGGTGGTGATTGTCCCAACACATGCATTGTTCAAGGATCTAGTGTACTTGGTGAGACAGGAGTTAGATTCTGTTTACAAGTAGATAGGGCAGGGGGACACCCAGAGAAGACAGCCATTATGTTGTGTGTTTTTTTTTGTTTGTTTAACTCTAATTCCTCTCCTCTCCTAGTCACCATATTCCTTTGCCCTTAGATATATAAACCTTGTTCCTAAAAAATTCTTGGCCCAGGAACCAGCAGTTAGCATAAAGGCTATGTCGCTGGATTCCCACATAGTCGACCGCGGTTCGCGTCCCAGACCCGGTGGCTTAAAACTCACATCGGGCGCGTGTGCGTGCGTGCCCAAGATCCTGAGAGGAGAATGGAGGAGAAGGGATTGCGGCGTGACCATCTCCCCTGGGGGGTGATTTCTCACTTTCTGTCTCTATGTCTCTCTCTGTCTGTCTGGCGAGCACACACGCCCTATAGCAAAAACCTCTCAAAAAAAAAAAAAAAAAATTCTTGGCCCAGGGACCAGCAGGTGGCATGGTGGTTAAGGTGCTGGACACTCCCACATACTGACCATGGTTCGAGTCCTGGACCTGGCGGCTTGCTTTCTCACTTTCCCTGTGTGTGTGTGTGTGTGTGTGTGTGTGTGTGTCTGATCAAATTAAAATAAATAAATGAATAAATAATTTTTTAAAAAATTCATGGCCCATTACAATGGGACTTAATTAGACGAAGACCAAAAGATCAGATGGACTTAGTCCCAGACACACAGATAATGTAAAAGCATTAAGACTGGAATGGGGCAAGGCACTCCCTGATGGGTGGGATCCTCCCTGACTCTGGGATGAATTCCAAGATATGGATCACCAGGCTCTCAAAGTTAACTGAGATAATGACTTTTTCCAAACTAACAACCTCTGAACAAACCAGTTTCCAATTAGCCATCATTCTGTAGGGTCTCAACTATGAGACTACCTCAGGTACAGTATAACCTACAGGACATGAGACCTCCTACCATGAGGAGAACACATGCACAGGTTTGTCCCAGCTGGAATATAAACGTGGATCCCATTTTTCTGGAATTCGCTCCCTGCTTGGGAATTCTGTTCTTCCTTTCTCCTCTTTTTTCTTTTTTAAAGAAAAGAATTATTTTATTTAACTTTCTTTCTTTCTTTCTTTCTTTCTTTCTTTCTTTCTTTCTTTCTTTCTTTATATTTGACCAGAGAAGGACATGACAGAGTGAGAGAAAGAAAGCAAGCCACCAGGACTCGAACCGTAGTTGGCCATGTGAGAGTCCAGAGTCCTTAACCACCATGCCACCTGCTGGCACCTTTCCTTATCCCTCTTAATAAACTTTGCTTGCTATCCCATCTCTGTGTCCATGTCTCTAATTCTTGTGAGCATGAGACAAGAACTTGTGTCCTGCTGTGGGTCCTGGGCCTGATCACCCCTATACCACCACATCCCTGGGTTGATGGGTTTCGTGAAAAGGAGGTTCAACATAGAAGAGAGACAAAGGGAACTCATCAGATTACAGAGAGGGAGATCTCTATATGACTGTCATACACAAAGTATAGATCTCATTAGATAATTTGAGGCCAGTGGGTAGCATGGTGGAAGAACTGTGGAGGGCCTATAACATAGCTTCCCTTGCCTCCAGAATAAATAGGCATTGTGAAAGCATGTGCTTGGATAATAAAGACGAAATGATGAGACAATAACAAAGGATGGTTGTAACAAATGATACACTGAAGTTGGGGCCTTTCTATGTCTTGTTAAAACTCTCCTGTGGGTTAACTAGTGCCGTGGTGGTTAAGTCTGCTGGATCTCACATGGCTGACTGCATGGTTAGGGTCTTGGACTTATTGTTGAGAAACACTCTGGATATGTGTGTGCCCCCAAAGTTCTGAGAGGAGAATGGAGGAGAAGAGCTTGTGGTGTGGCCATCCCCACAGAGGAGTGATTTCTCACTTTCTCTCTCTCTCTCTCTCTCTTTCCCTCTTTCTCTTTACTGAGCACACATACCATGTAGCAAATTAAAACATAGTAACAACAACAACTCTCTTGGCCCCCCCCCCAAACTAAAATAAATGAAAACATAAAAATGTGCAAAAGAGGGGCCACCAGGTGGCATGATGGTTGAGATAATGGACTCCTCCTACATGACTGACCACAGTTTAAGTCCTGGACCTGGTGGCTTGCTTTCTCACTTTCCCTTTCTCTCTCTTTGCCTCTCTCTGGTCAAATTAAATAATAATAATAATAATAATAAAATAAATAATAATAAATATATAGAAGAAAGGGAAATTCTCATATACATATGTATATATATGTGTGTCTATATACTAAAGATAGAATATCTGTAGATAAATTGTGGAAGGGGATATGAAGGAAGTCTATTTTCCACTATCTACATTTTTATTTTATGTTTTTACCCTGTGCATGTATTAGTTATTTAGAAAAATGAATTAATGAATAAAGTAAAATACTTTTTAAAAGGATATCTGCTTTACCCTTTTTTGTATTTTTATTTTAGAGAGAGATTTTTGCTATAAGGCTCATGCGCTCACCAGAGAAACACGGAGATACAGAATGTGAGAAATCACTCCCTGTGGGGATGGCTGTGCCTCAATCCCTTCTCCATTCTCCTCTAGGGATCCTGGGCATGTACACATACAAGGCCAGGCCTGAGTTTCAAGCCACTGGGTCCAGGACTCAAGCCCTGGTCAACTATGTGGGAATCCAGCACTGTAACCATTATGCCATCTGATGATCCTGAAATAAAATACTTTTTGGGTAAAAATTATACAAAATATACCCATTGACTAAACAATTCTATTTTCAGGAATTTATTCTATAGATACACCAGTACACATGTGAAGTTATATAAATATAAAGCCAATCACTGAAGCATTATTTGTGATAGTAGTAAAAACTGGAAACTGCCTAAATATCAACCGAGAGGGATACAGTAAAATAATTATGCACTTGTATGCCATAAAATGCTTGGTGGTCATTTTAAAAAAATGTAAAAACTCATCATATGTTGATATGGGATAATGGCAAAAGATATCCTATTACATGAAAAAGGCAAAGTGTAAAAGAGTGTAAAATTTGTTTCCAAAAAGAAAAGAAGAAAATCTCTGACCCCTGCATGCTAAATTAGATAAACTTAGTCTTATTCAAAACTTTGCCTATGTGATATTAATACCTAGGGAAACAATAACTGATGATAAATGATGTTTTTAAAAAAATATTGCACGTTTCACACTCCCTTGCATTTAACCTGGATTGAAATAGATTGTACCAATCTGACACATTGTGAGAGATTTAGAAAGCAAAGGGGATAAGGACCAGCAGTTGGCATAATGGCTATGTCGTTGGACTCCCATGTAGTAGACTCGAACTGCGGTTTGAGTCCCGGACCTGGTGGCTTAGTCTCACACCAGTCATGTGTGCATGCATGCCCAAGATCCCGAGAGGAGAATGGAGGAGAAGGGATTGTGGCTTGGCCGTCCTCCCCTGGGGGTGATTTCTCGCTTTCTGTCTCTCTCTCTCTGTCTTTCTGGCGAGCGCATGCGCCTACAGCAAAAATCTCTCAAAAAAAAAAAAAATTAAAAAAAAAAAAAGAAAGAAAAGAAAAGGAAAAAGAAAGAAAGAAAGAAAGCAGAGGGGATAGAGGATACCTTCTCTTGTTCTTAGCTGTTTCTCCTAACATTCATGGTTAGGAAATTATTGGAGTTTTCTGCAACAGCATCCTGTGTCCAGGGATTAGCCTAAAAAATGTCAAGGAGTTGTAGTGGCAGCTTCTTGATCCCTGGATGTCAATCTCAGTGGTGTGTTCTTAAACCTAAAAGTGCTTTTTCTTTTTTTAAGAATTATTTTATGGGACCAGCAGTTGGTACAATGGCTATGTTGTTGGACTCTCATGTAGTTGACCACAGTTCGAGTCCCGGACCCGGTGCCTTAAACTCATGCTGGGCACATGTGTGTGCGTGTCCAAGATCATGAGAGAAGAATGGAAGAGAAGGGATTGCAGCGTGGCCATTCCCCCAAGGGGTGACTTCTCACTTTCTGTCTCTCTGTCTCTCTGCTTCTGGCGAGCACACGCGCCCTATAGTAAAAACCTCTTAAAAAAAAAAGTCCTAAGTCATGGGTCCAGGACTTAAACCATTGTCCACTATGTGTGAGTCCAGTGACATAACCATTATGCCATCTGCTGGTCCCAAGTGGTGACATCTTGATAACCATTATAAAGAGGCAAACCTACCCCACTCTGCCATGGACTGAATTTTTTTTGAAACCCAAAATTTATATGTTGAAATCCTAGCCCCTAAGATGACAGTATTAATATTAGGAGGTGTGGGGACTTTGGAGAATTGATTTCTTTGTAAGGGTAGAACCCTTATGAAGGAGATTAGTGCACTTATAAAAGGAATTCTGTGGGGGCCAGCCCTATAGCTTAGTGGTTAAGGGAGGTGGATCCCACATGGCTGACTGTCATTCAAATCTCGTCCCTGGAGACTTAAAAAGCACACTGTGTGGCCAGCAGGTGGCAGAATGCTTAAGGCACTGGACTCCCACATGGCCTACCATGGTTCAAGTCTGAGACAAACTTGAAACTCATGCTGAGCACACATGCATGGGTGCCTAAAATTCCAGGAAGAAAATGGAGCAGAACAGATTATGATGTGGCCATCTCCCCCTGGGGAGGATGTGATTTCTCACTTTCTCTCTGTCTCTCTAGCAAGCTCACGCACCCTCTAGTAAAAATTCCACCACCACCACCACCACACACACAAAACAAAACAAAACAAAACAAAAACCATACTGGTCATGTGTGAATGCCCAAAATGGAGAATTGATTGTAGCATCACCACACTCCCCACTTGGGGGTATTTTCTATCTCTCTCTGTTTCTGTCTGACAAGTGCACATGCCCTCTAGCAAAAACAAGTAAATAAAAGGGATCCCAGAGAGTCAGCCAACCCCTTCATCTTTGTGAGGACATAGTGAGAATAGAGACATCTGTAAAGGAAGAGGGCCCTCACCATGACACCTAATGGCCCCCTTAACTATGTATTTAAAGTTTACCTACAGGGCTAGCAAGTGATGTGGTGATTAAGGGTGCTGGATTCCCACATGGTTGACTACAGTTCAAGTCCCAGACTTGGCAGCTTGCTTTCTTTTTTTTTCTTCTTTTGAAGAGGTTTTTGCTATAGGGTGTGTGCGCTCGCCAGACAGACGTAGAGAGACAGAGAGACAGATAGTGAGAAATCACCCCCCGGGGGGATGGCCATGCCGCAATCCCTTCTCCATTCTCCTCTTGGGATCTTGGGCACGCACACGCGCCCGGCGTGAGTTTTAAGCCACCGGGTCCAGGATGCGAACCACGGTCAATTACATGGGAGTCCAGCGACATAGCCATTATGCTAACTGCTGGTCCCATTTGTTTTTTAAAGAGTTTTTTTTTTTTTGGGGGGGGGGGGTCTGTAATTCTCTCTTTTTAAAATTTATTTATTTACATTCATTCACTGTACATCATTACAACATACAAAATGAGATTTTCCATCCAGAGTACACTGTATATTGGCTCAACCAAGCACATCAGCATACATGTTGTCGTCAACAAATAATTTTCCATTTCTTGTTTCCTTATATGTTTTGCTTTTGTTTTCCTCGTCCTTGATTCCTTATCTCTTACCCTCTGCCATCTCCCACTCTCCTCCCACACTGTCTCTGGTATCCATGTTTGCTTTCTTTTTTTTTTTTTAAGAATTATTTATTTAATTTTATTTATTCATTCGTTTTATTTATTTATTTTAATTTGACCAGAAAGACACAGAGAGAGAGAGTGAGAGAGGGAAAGTAAGAAAGCAAGCCACCAGGTCTGAGACTCGAACCATGGTCGGCCATGTGGGAATCCAGTGCCCCTATCCACCGGCCCCATCCATGGTTGCTTTCTATACTGTTTTCCCCCACATTTTATTGAGTCACTAAAGATCTTAATTAATCTAAATATTTTCATAGCAAGCACAGCTGATATATACATTTCTATGAACACAAGTCCAACTTTAGGCATAAGCCTCAATTAGTAGAATGAACATCCTATAAAGTAGCACCTAGCTGGGGAAAGAGGTTTTTGCTATAGGACGCGTGTACTCGCCAGAGAGACAGAGACAAGAGATGGAAAGTGAGAAATCACCCCCCAGGAGGGATGGCCACGCCACAATCCCTTCTCCTCCATTCTCCTCTTGGGATCTTGGGCACGCACACACACACACCCAGGGCAGCTTGCTTTCTCACTTCTTCTCCCCCTCCACCCTTTCCTCTCTGGTCAAATTAAAATAAGTAAAGTTAAATAAAATAATTTTTTTAAAAAAAAGTTTATCCAAAAATAGGATGAGTGAATGAGGGGTCAGCAGATGGCATAGTAGTTATGCTGCTGGACTCCCACATGGATGACCAAGGTTCAAGTCTTGGGCCCAGTGGCTTAAAACTCACACCAGGCATGTATTGTTACCAAACTCAAATCAGGTTCGCTTGCCCAGGCACTATGAAACCAAACCACAGGTACATGGTGTGATGAAGGAAAGTACAGCTTTATTGCAAAGCGCAAAGCAAGGAGAGTGGGCAACTCATGCTGAAAAGACCCGATCCCCCTGAGATGTTCCCCCACATATGTTTTTAAGGGCAAAATTAAGAGCAGAGGTTCCAGGCACATGATCAGTTCAGTGATTGGTTTAAGAGGGCATGATCATTCATGGGCATTCTTGATTGGTGAGGCCTTAGATAATCAAATTTCTCTTCGGGTTTCTGGAGCCATTCAGCCTGGAGTCTTTGAGCTCACAACCAGCAGTTTCCAGCCTACAAAATATCTTACATATTGAAATGAAAACCTTCCCTTTCCTGTAAGTGAGAGTTTTAGAAGTCAAATGGCCCTCATTCATGGTCCATGTTGGTCATTATCATAACCAAAGTCTGAAGACTTACTCCTTCCTCTGGGACATTACAATATAAATGGACTTTATATTTCAAGAACCCTAGAAAATACATTAGGGGGCTCTTGCTCTGTTTCAGTATGGATGTGCCCAAGATCCCAGGAGAATGGAGAAAGGACTGTGGTGTGGCCATGCCCCCTTGGGGGTGATTTTTCACTTTCCCTCTCACTGTCTCTCTCTCCCTGACAAGCACACGTAACCTAAGGAGGGAAAATCTCTTACAAAAATTAAAAGGATGAGTGAATGAGTAAGTAACAAGAATTATTTTCAATGAAGTAGTATTTGTATTTTTTAAAAATTTGATGAAAATAAACATGACTTGCAGAAGAGCACTGGCTTATTCTACTAAGAAATGCCTGATGCTATTAGTTAAAAAATATTGACCCAGGAACGCAGGAGTGGTCAGGCTCACACTGGCAGAGAGACACAGATTCTTGTCCCACACTCTGGAAGAATTAGAGTCACGGACTCAGAGTAAGTATAGCAAAATGTGTGTGTGTGTGTGGGGGGGGGGTATTTAAAAAAAGGGGAGAACAAAGAGAGCTCCCAAGAAGGGAGGGGTCCCAGAAAATAAGTTGTTAAGGAAGAACTGTGGCAAGGGATTTTTATTTGGGTCAGGAAGGGCTTTGTCCAAACTTAGGTTCTAGGTGGGGCTTGTGCATGCATTTCCCTCCAGGTAGGGAGGGGCACGTGCTGGATGGATCCAATTATTCTCCTAATTTTGGTGTGGGTACCAAGGTCAGGAGAGTCTTTGTCTAGAAGCTTTGGGGCAGAGCCTGGAAAAAGTCTTTGTTTTAGGTATAGGTCATGTTGCCTAGGTCAATTACTAAGCCACCAACCACTGCCTTCATCTCAAAACTTAGCCATTTTGTGATTCCATTTTGGACCCATACACTGTATTTTTAGGGTCCCTGTTTCCTACCTAATTCCCTCCTCTGCAGAGGAATTCCCTAACTGCCATTAAGGGGCACAAGGGTCTACTTCAGTAAGTCAGGAGGCCAGCAGGTGGCATGGTGATTAAGGCACTGGTCTCCCCCAGGGCCCACCACAGTTCGAGTTCAGGATCTGTGACTTAAAAATCATGCTGTGTGCACCTATGCCCCAAATCCCAAGAACAGAACGAAGAAGGGATTGGGTGTGACCATCCCCCCAGGGGGTGATTTCTCACTTTCTCTGTCTATCTCTCTTTGGCAAGCACATGCTCCGCATGGCAAAAACCTAAAATAAATAAGTTAAGTAAGTAAGTAAGTCAGAGACAACTGGATGACTGCAGGTTTTATTCTCCATGACTCAGCATCCTGAAATAATTCTCAATTGCCTGAGAAATCCATTAAAACTGCTCCTTGCTTATAATAATAGCAGGGTCGTCACTTTTCGATCATGGTAATACTGTGGGAGATGATGATGATTCTGAATTTTGCCTCCTTTTACATTGTTTGCAGTGTGACTTCGACCAACCGTGAGCCTGTTAAAGGGAGCGAAACTTGGAATATCATAGTCTTTGATCACCACTGAACACACACTTGATATTTGTTTTGGAGGCAGCTTTTTGTATTTACATTAACCCAGTGACATTTTTGTATGTGCTCTTAGATAAGGAACATTGGTGGATAAGAGAGCAAGTGCCTGAGAAGTCACACTCCTTACAAATGCAGATGAACACATTTAAATTTTCTGGCAGAGAAGAAACCATAAGGAGTATCTAACTAGGTTTTCAGAGAGTTACTCTGTATTAATGAGGTTCAAAGCAGATTGAAAATTGTTTCAACTCTCCAGCTTGTTAAAGACTGTTGGGAGCTTCTACTTCTTGACCATATGTGAATTATACAGTTGGTGGATTACTATTTCCTTGTAATTGAGCCAGCATAACCCCAAGTGACCTATTCTGCCTATATTACATTTAGGAAACACTAACTTATTTAAACATTAGCCTATACAGAAACTTATGGGGTAAATATGTCTGAAATTTTATACACACACACACACAAACACACACATGCATCACTTTTTTTAGAGAGAGGTTTTTGCATGCTCGCTGGAGAGACATAGAGAAAAAGAAAGCGAGAAATCACCATTCAGGGGATATGGCCATGCCACAATCCCTTCTGCATTCTCTTTTCAAGATCTTGGGCACATATGCACACGTGCCTGGAGTGAGTTTTAAGCCGCCAGGTCCAGGATTTAAACTGCAGTTAACTACATGGGAGTCCAGCCACATAACCACTATGCCATCTGCTGGTCCCTATATTTCACATTTCTAAAACCAAAATAAAGGTTTTTTTCTTTTTAAAGAATTATTTTATTTAACTTTATTTATTTATTATAATTTGACCAGAGAGGGACAGAGTGAGAGAGAGAGAGGGAAAGCGAGAAAGTAAGCTACCGGGTCCAGGACTCAAACCACAGTCGGCCATGTGGGAGTTCAGCGCCCTTAACTACCGCCACGTGCCGCTCCCAAGAAAGTATTTTTTGATTACCTAAAATTTTGGAATTAAACTTATTTACAGCTGGTAAGACTCTTTGTCCAACAGCTTCAATTTCTAGCAAAGAAAACAAACAGCCATGGTGAGGTTTCCTGCCTTTCCAAGGGTAAAAGTTCATTGTGAAATTAATGTGTTTGAATCACAGCTTCCCTTCCGCTAGGCTGCACATAAGAAAGTTCTTGGAAATCTTTGTAAATAGAATTGTCTGCAACATGAGGGAAATGATTCAAGACCACACTACAGCCCTCTAAGAACAGAGCTGGACCCTGGAGTGATGGATTGCTATGCTGGGGTAGTGGTCAAGGGAAAAGCCTGCCAGGTGTTCCTTCACTCATCTTTGTTAGCCATGCTACAAGGAGTCTTTGGAGTCTGCCCTCTCTTTCCTCCCTCCCTTCCTTCCTTCCTTCCTATTCATATCTTTCCGGAGAGGTGGGGCAGGAGAGGTACTCTGACAGGGTCTTCATGCCACAGTCCCACTTCCCCAGCCCTGTGGTCAGCCAGGATCCACCTGGAGTGTTTAGGCAGACCCAGGACCAAACCCGGAGACTTCCCAAGTGGTCTCCAGCATTGTGCAGCAGCATCATTACTGCCTGTGAAACCATGGCTGGGCCTTCTTTTTATTGTATTTTACAATTCAGACTGAAGCTTCTTACCCTGTACTATCACTGTCCTGCAAATAAACTCTGTTCCTTTTGTGAGATATAGAATGTCAGGGAAGAATTGGGCCCACAGAGAGTGTGGAGAAAATTCACAGGATAATGGAGTAGGGGCGAGGGCTGCTGGAGAAAAGAGAGCAACGATTACAGTGTCTGTTTAATGCTGCTGAGCAGCTGAGTACCAGGAGTCGTGACTTTACACCCCAGAAGCTGCTTTGAGGGGCTCTATTAGGAATGAGCCAGAGAGACAGCAGAGTGGAGGGAGGGTCTGTGCAGCAGGTGAGCAAATCCCAGAAGCTCATCTCAGCAGTGCCAGTTGCCTTTCAGGTCAAAGATCTCCACTGGAAGCTTACATCTATTTGCAGATGTACTTAGATTTTTAAAAGAAAGACTATGAACCAATTAACGGTTAAGATAGCTGGATCCCACATGGCCAACTACATGGTTTGAGTCCCAGGTCCAGTGGCTTGAGGAACACACTGGTGTGCATGTGTGCCCAAAATCCTGAAAAGAGAAATGGAGAAGGAATGGTGGTGGGACCATCCCCCATGGGGGGATGCCTTCTCTCTCTCTCATCTGACCAAGGTTTGCTCTGATCTCTGATAAAGCCACGTTCAGCTTCTCATAGGAGCTTAGAGAAGGAACACCTAACACAGCCCTGAGATAAAGAACAAGCCTGTCATAATATTGGGCACCTAAGGGAAGCCTTGGGTCAGCTCCATGCTGCAGTGGTAATGTGCTGCTAAAGAGAAACAGGATCCCCTGTGGCAATCATGGTTCAAATCCCCACCTCAAAATGAAATATTCCAAGCCCTAATGTGCAACCAAGATCTGACAGGCTGAAAGGCAGGAGGAAAGAGATCCTAGCATGGGCACACCCTGTGGAAGGTGCTCATTTTTCTCTCTTTCACATGTGAACACACGTGCTCTATCATGAGTTTAGGAAGAGGAAGAGACAATGGTCTCAAAGCAACAATAAGTAGCCTACAGGTTAACTGTCCCATTCTCAGGTGTTGTGGAATGTAGGACGTGGCAGAAAAAGCAGCCACCACCACTGAGAAAGCTGCAAAGGAAGCAATGCCCACAGAGAACAGCAAGTTTTCAGTTAGTCCGAAAAGGTAAAGCTTATTTCAGAATGGCAGATGAAGTGATTCCTCATGGGATTAAGTGCAAAGGTGAAGAACTTTGTGATAAAGAGAGTATCTGTAGCAGGAGACCTGGGGAGACAACTGCACATAGCTGAGCGAGCATTTAGGTGTTTGCCCTTCAGAGTAGGAATCATTCTCACAGTTATCTGAGTCCCTAGGGTGCCTGGCCTGGGGCTCCTAGTCAGTAGTTCCAAACACACTGCTTGACTGATGGGGTCTTTTCTTCTGTGTTCAGGAAGGCATTTCTAACTTTTTATTCACCACTCTAAAAAAAATAATCTGTAGTTTTATAGAAATGCTAGGGAAAGTTCTGGTTACATTCTGCCAGAAGTTTTTATTGTTTCAGTAAATGAAAGACATGAGACCAGAGGCCCTCAGATCACTTAATTTCATGCTGAGGAAGTTTATGTGCTTGCTACCCTTACTCTAGCCATCTGCCTTACAAAATGGTCATCATTGATCATGACAGGGCAATTACGCACTGTAATATTTTTATTTTTTATTTTTTAGGTTTTTGCCATAGGGTACACGTGCTCACTAGAAGGGGGGGGGGGGTGCGGGTTGAGAAATCACTCCCTGGAGGGATGACCATGCTACAATCCTTCTCCAGGTCTGGGACTTGAACCACAGCCTTAACCACTATGCTACCTGCTGGTCCCTCACACTGTAATTTAAAAAATGTATTTATTTCTTGACAGAGAGAGAGAAAGACAAGCACTCTTAACAGGATCTCGCACTGCAATCCTCCCCTGAGCCATTCCCAGCTAGTCAAGATCACACGAACACTAGTGTACTAGTGAACCCAGGAATCAAACCCTGATCTTCCATAGGGGGCTTCCAGCATTGCACTGCAGTTGCACTAGCATGTCTTGGCTTTCTATATGATTTTTTTTTTTTTTTAGAGATTTTTACTATAGGGCATGTGTCCTTGCTAGAGAGAGACAGAGAGAGCCAGTGAGAGGGAAAATGAGAAATCACCACCTTCAGGGGTGGATGGCCACATGAAAATTCCTTCTCTGTTCTTCTCTTGGGATCTTGGGCACACATGCACATATGCCCAATACGAGTTTCAAGCCACTTGGTCTGAGACTCGAACTGCATTGGCCATGTGGGAGTCCAACGCCTTAACCACCATGCCACCTGCTGACTCCATCTACATGATTTTTACAGAAGATGGGGAAGAGGAGCTATCATTAAGTCAAGAATGGTATATTATAGACTCTTCCACTTACCTACTTCCACCTTGCAAAATCAGATAGATAAACAAAGCTCTGATCCAGAGTAAACCAAATTAATCCTGCCCACTCCCAGATGGCATTAGAAATAGCTTATGTATTATGAACCTTTCTAACAATTTGGTGCTCTTTCAATGTAACAGTATTTTTAAACTGATTTTTACTTATCAAAGTAATATATGTATATAGTTTTAAAAAGCCAGGTAGTGACACTGGCTCAGAAGGCCACATGTAGGACACCTGGTTCAGCTTGCTCATGCTAGCTCTGGGGAAAAACAAGTTCCCAGGAACTACTTGAGATGATCCCCAGGTGATGATGGCTCTTCACAAATTCATTTCTTTTTTCTTTTTTTTTTTTTTTAGAGGTTTTTGCTATAGGGCCTGTGCACTCTCCAGACAGACAGAGGACAGAGACAGAGAGACAGAAAGGGAGAAATCACCCCCCAGGGCAGATGGCCACACTGCAATTCCTTCTCCTCCATTCTCCTCTCGGGATATGGGCACGCACGCACATGAGCCCAGCGTGAGGTTTTTTTTTTTTTTTTTTTTTTTTTTTGGAGAGGTTTTCGCTATAGGGCACGTGCGCTCGCCAGACAGACAGAGAGAGAGAGACATAGAGACAGAAAGCGAGAAATCACCCCCCAGGGGGATGGTCACGCCGCAATCCCTTCTCCTCCATTCTCCTCTCGGGATCTTGGGCACGTATGCACACGCGCCCGGCGTGAGTTTTAAGCCACCGGGTCCGGGACGCGAACCGTGGTCGACTACGTGGGAGTCCAGCAACATAGCCATTACACTAACTGCTGGTTCCCAGCCCAGCGTGAGTTTTAAGCCACCGGGTCCAGGACGCAAACCGCGGTCGACTATGTGGGAGTCCAGCAACATAGTCATTACGCTAACTGCTGGTCCCACAAATTCATTTCTAATTGGATTTTCTGTATTTTATTTTAAAGTTGTAAGATTTCTTTTTCTATTTGGGAGTCAATTTATTTATCAATTTTACTATCTACAAATATTTTCTCCCATTTTTAATAGTTATGTTTTTACTTTCTTGATTTTGTCATTTGAAGAACAAAATGTTTTACTTTTGATGTTGTCTGCTTTATCTATTTTTTCTTATAATGGCTTCTGCTTTCAGTGTCCACAGAAAAACATTGACTAACACAAGGTCCCAATAAGAAGTATGCCTACCTAAATGGTTTATTGCTTTTGCTCCCGAATTTATGTCTATGATCTGCTTTCAGTTAATTTTTCTACATGATATGAAGCACAGGATCTATACCATAATTTTTCAAATTATCTCTACTAGTACTGTTTGTTTAAAAAAAAATTTCTCTCTTTGTGGAATCATCTCAGTAAACTAAACTTTACCATCCTATTTTTATTTTTATATTCCCACCTAATCTGAGAATTTAAAGCGATATGTCTAGGAAGCAGAGATCTTATTTGTTTTCTCAAATCACCAGTGCACCTTTGCATGTATATTCAACTTCAAATACCAGTCCTGGGATCAGCAGTTGGCATAGTGGCTATGTTGCTGGACTCCCATGTAGTTGACTGCAGTTTGAGTCCTGGACCCGGTGGCATGTGCGTATGTGCCCAAGATCCTGAGAGGAGAATGGAGGAGAAGGGATCGCGGTGTGGCCATCCCCCCGGGAGGTGATTTCTCACTTTCTGTCTCTCTCTCTCTCTCTCTCTCTCTCTGTCTTTTTGGCAAGCGCACATGTCGTATACCAAAAACCAATCCCCCCCCCCAAAAAAAAATATCAGTCCTAACATATAAATTTTCTCTAAGCATTTTTATCAATTTATTTACACTATTTTTTTTTCCAAACTATTTTAAATATATTGTTATTTTTCTACTGGAAAAAAAAATAATAAAAGCCAGGTAGTACCAAAAGGCTTATAACAAAAAACAGTTCATATACTGTCAGCTTTAATAAATGCTTGTGAAATTCATAGAAAATAAAATCTGCTTGCTTTTCAACCTCCCAAAACAAAGATGTAGCACTAGCATTGGAAAGGATCTTAGAGGTCATCTAGTGTAGACTGCCAAACAGTAGATTTTAAAGCTTTGCTGGTATTTTTAACCAGGGTGAACCTCTCATAGCCTCTTAATCTCTCCCCACATACCTTTCTTACTCCTCTCCACATTCACATAATGGCTTCAAAGTCAGCATCCAGTCCCACGTCTGGACTTTATAGTTACAATAAAAAAAAAAAAAAAAAAAAAAAAAAAAAAAAAAAAAAAAAAAAAAAACTAAAAAATGGTAGAATAATGAGGGAACATCCTGGAGTGAGGGTAATATTTTATAAATTGATACAGTTGTGGGTTATATAACCATCTATATTTGGCAAAAATCTGTAATAGTGTGCCAAAGATTTATGAATTCCATTGTATTTAAATTTTATCCCCCAAAACTATAAAAATATATTGAACTCTAATAAATGACACACATACTGAAGTAGAGATAAAGTTTATTGATTCTTCGAATGTATCAAAAATATCAGATGGACTGATAAATGGACTGTTGGCAAGACAGATGGATCATTATGTGAAAAGTCAACCTGGTAAAATGTTCATTGCAGAATCTAGGTGGTTTATATGCATGCTCGCTGTATATTTCTTTCCATTTTTCTGAAAATTCTTACAAGAAATTTAAATAGCTTATAGTAATTTAATAATAAATATTAGTTAAATAATGAATATATTTTAAAGCTAGCAAGTAATAAATCATTTTAAATGTTTTTATAATAAAATGTTGAGTGGGGAGAATGTGGCAGAGTTCTTCCTAGGCCAGCCTGGTCATTTCACAGATGAGGAAACTAATGCTCAGAGAGCGTGTCTGATCCTATTATTCCACTCTTTAAGATCCCTGAAGGCTCCCCATTCCCTTTACAATAAATCCAAGCTCTTTGGCTTGGTGCACAAAGCACTTTATAACCCTAACCCCTGACCCTCTCTCTGACCACATCTTTAATCCTCCAAGCAAAAGAGCAGAGCTGTAAAGAGAAACATGGGCAACTGAGCAAGCTAATAATTTGGTGCTCTTTCAATATAATAGTATTTTTAAAACTAATTTTCACTTACCAAACATATATGTACATAGTTTAAAAGGTCAAGTAGTGCCAAAAGACTTATAACAACAAACAGCAATATTTTCACATTGCTCTGCCCTACCCCCACCACCCTATTATCTAGAGACAATTCACTTCCAGCTTTTTAACTTGTTTCTATTTGCTTCCAAGTTTCAGGGTTTGTGATTCTCTATTCATCAAGTTAGAATTATCTATTGATTTTCTCTTATTGTAGGAAAGATTATTAGTGTTCTTCTTCCTGTCCCTTTCCACATTCTCCTAACATAGTTGTATCATAGTTTTTGGTTAAACTTATATTCAGTGTTATTAATAAATTGTGAAATACATTAATATTTATATATAGTAATATATATACTGCTGATGGATCAAGAAGTATTCTAATTTTGTTTTCCTTCTTATATATATTTAACTTTCTCTTGAAGCCAATAATTGCTTCTGCTTTTTCACTTGCTTCAATTTCATTAAACCATTTGCACGCGTTTCCAAATCCACCACTAACTCCATAAAATGTTTCTCAATAAAAATCTTCACATGACCAAACCTTCTAGATAATATAGCAGTTCCATTTTGCTCCCCTTGACATTTTACTTGCTAGAGCCCTCTACCCCACTGAATCCACACAGTTTACTTCCTAGGCCTGTCATATAGCTTAGTCTATCTGTTGGTCTTCTGGGACTTCCTTTTGCCATCATCCTGGAGATACCCTAGCCTCACTCCTGTGTTGGATTCCCTGTTCCCTGGATCTACTATGCTCTTTCTTGGTTTATTTCTTCATTTGGCCAAACACATCACTCAGTAGTTTCCTGAGAAAGGCTATGTGAAAGAACATCTTTTTTGTGACTTTGTGTGTATGAAAATGTTTATATCCTTTTCTCAACCATAACCATGGCTTATTTCAGTGGATGGGTATAGAATACTAGGTTGAAGATATTGTTTACTCAAAAAAAAATTTTTTTTTTTTTTTAGTTTTTGCTATAGGGTGCATTCATTTGTCAGAGAGAAAGAGAGCAAGAGTGAGAAATCACCCCCTAGGGGTGATGGTCATGTCACAATCCCCTTGGGATTTTGGGTGCACACACATGCACATGTACCTGGTATGACTGTCAAGCTGCCAGACTAGGATTCCAACCTTGAAGCTTGTCATGTGGGATCCAGCATCTTAACTTCCATGCCACTTACTGGCTCTTTACTCCAACTTTTAATATTATTATGCCATTCATTTTTATCTCTCAATGTTGTTGAGAAGTTCAGTGTTATTTTTCTCCCAATCCTTTGGAAAGGCCTCAACATTCCAGGTACCTGATACCACCAATTCCTGAGTCTTTCTGTAGGTCAATAGAATGTTTTATTTTAGAGGGATTTTGTCTATAGGGCACGTACACTTGATGGAGAGACAGAGAGACAGAAAGTGAGAAATCATCCCCTGGGGGTGGATGGCCATGCCACAATCCCTTCTTCTCCATTCTCTTCTCAGGATTTTGAGTGTGCATGCACACGTGCCTGATGTGAGTTTTAAGCCACAGGGTCCAAGGCTGACTATGTGGGAGTCAAGCAACGTAACCATTATGCCATCTGCTAGTTCCAGGTCAGTAGAACGAATCAGGTCATGGTCCTGAGCAGGTATTTGATCTTCCTCCACTTTGGTTCAGAGTCAAAATTGTCTCCTAGTTTTAATAAAAATAAATTCTATGTTTCTAATTCTTGGTTTTGAGGGGAAAATGAAACAGAACCATCTTTATCCTGTCATTTAAAAAAATACTTTATTATGAGAAATATAACAAGCAGGTCAGATTTACTTTACTCTGTCATCTTAAAGCTGAAACTCTTCCAAATGGATATTCTTTTTTTTTTTTAAGAATTCTTTTATTTAGCCTTATTTGTGTGTTTTAATTTGACCAGAGAGGGATAGAGTAAGAGAGAGAGAGAGAGAGAGAGAGAGAGAGAGAGAGAGAAAGCAAGCCACCAGATCCAGGACTCGAACAGCAGTTGGCCATGTGGGAGTCCAGCACTCTTAACCACCATGCCACCTGCTGGCCCCTCAAATGGATATTCTTTAATCTATGTAGAGGAGAGGCTGGGTGCTGTAGGGGAAGGAATGTAACAAAGTACCAACAGTGGCAAAGAAACTAGCCTCTGCCTTTCCTAGTAAGACTTACAACTTGAATTAGTTTAAACCAGAAGGGAGTGTACTAGCTCACATAAGCAAACCCTTAAAAGAAAGGAAAGGGTTGGAAATTGCTAGAACTAGGCCCTTGATATTACAGACTCTCTCTAGAGATGGTAGAGATGACTTCATTCTCTCTCCTTTTTTTTTTTTTTTTTTTTTTTTTGAGAGGTTTTTGCTATTGGGCACATGTGCTTGCCAGAAATACACAGAGAGAGACAGAGACAGAAAGTGAGAAATCACCCACCCGCCCCAAGGTAGATGGCCATGCCACAATCCCTTCTCCTCCACTCTCCTCTTGGGATCTTGGGCACCCACGCACACACGTCCAGCGTGAGTTTAAGCCACTGGGTCTGGGACTCGAACGGCGGTTGGTTACATGGGAGTCCAGCAACATAGCCAGTACGCCAACTGCTGGTCCCAATGGCTTCATTCTCTAAGTGGTGGGAAATAACTTTGGCAGAGACCTTCACATTAGTACCATCACAGAAAGCAGAACTGTTGTCACCCAGTTATTAGGAACAACAACAACAAAAAAAAAAAAAAAAAAAAAAAAAAAAAAAACACTAGGGAGGGGCCAGCAGGTGGTTAAAGTGCTGGATTCCATGTGCATGGTTCAAGTTCCAGACCCAGAGGCCTGAAAATCATGCCAGATGCATGTGAGTATGTGAGTACCCAAAATCCTATGAAGAGAATGGAAGAGAGGGGAATGTGGTATGGCCATCTCCCCTGGGGAGTGATTTTTCACTCCACCCCCCCTTTCTGGCCAATGCATGTGCCCTATGGCAAAAATAGAAAAGAAACAGTAGAAAAAAACCTAGGGAAATTTTTTCACTGTCCCAGGTTGCATCATGGGCTTGCCCCGTTGTGACTTGGGGAGCTTTATTTGTAACACAGAAGGGAAGAAGAAAAGAGGCAGGTCCCTAAAAGGGGGGAAGCAACACGAGTGTTACCTGGGGCATCACTGGGGTCAGGCACTTTCACTGTATTTTTGACCAACAGCTCAACACTGCTCCTAAATGGATTTGGTCCATTCCTTGGATGACATGGCTAGAAAATATAACACTCATCTATTATTTTGCTTTCCAAAATTTGATAAGAATTTACTGTATGCCACTGCATAGTGGGAATAAAAGGATGATTAAGACCTAGTTCTTGACCTCAAGAAGCTCCCAGTCTAATTACCAAGATAGCTATGTAAACAAACAATTACAGTACAGTGTTGCAAGTGTAACGATCCAGATGTTTAGAAGATAGAAAATAGGGTGTAATTTCCTCTATAGGAGTAGTCTTTGGGTACAGTGACATAAGTTGAGTTTTTGTTTTTTGTTTTTAGTTTTTGTAATGAGGTGTGTGCATTTGCCAGAGAGAGAGAGAGAGCGAGCAAGAGAGAGAGAGAAAGTGAGAACTCACCCCCCCCAGGGAGATGACCATGCTGCAATCCCTTTTCCGCTAGTCTCCTGTCAGGATTTTGGGCATACATGCACACGTGCCTGGCATGATTCTCAAAGTGCTGGGTTCAGGACTCAAATCATGTAGCTGGCCATGTGGGATCCAGTGCGTTGACCTCCACACCACCTGCTGGTCCCACAAGCTGCACTTTAAAAACCATAAATATAAGCTTACTAGCTAAATTTGAAGAGGGAAGACATTACAAGCAGAGGAGAAAGGGGAAAAAAAAAAAAAAAAAAAAAAACAGGTGCAAAGACTCATTTACTCATTTGCTCGGAAAACATTAATTGAGCACTACTAGGTATCTTGCACTAGGTAAGCATTGGGATACAATTCTAAACAAAATGAAGTTCCTGTTCTTGAAGTCTGTAGTATGATGAACTCAGACAACTTACTGACCAAATTAATATGTAATTACAAACTGTGATGATTGACCTGGTAGAAAAGCAATCAGAGTAGTAACAGATGTGGGGGATGGGCCACAACGTGGCACATTTGGGCAACTATAAACAGTTCCAAGTGGCCAGATAGAACCATCTATGAGATCATAACAGTTCCACATGGATGGCCAGCGGAAGGTCCAGCTGCCTCGAACAGGGCAACAAGTCCATTTTGTCCCCATTTTACCTTTGGGTCACCTTATACTTGTAAATAGTTCCTCCTCTTCTGGATAGAAAATTATGCATTCTAGAGGTCTTTCGCTCTCTTCAGCAAGTTTAGATTATCTGAGAATTTCAAACTTACTTTGGAAAATTACGGAGACACCAGTTAGACCTAGTCTGCCATAGTACTGCCTGCTGCCTCTTAACATGTTTGAGTCCAGTGGAGCTTCTCATAATCTTTCAGAGTTTTTTTGTTTTTGTTTTTCTGCTTTTAATTCTTTAATTCAGTGTCATCAGCCATCTCCAACTTAGAGTTCACCTCTTCTTGCTGAATTCATTAAGCATAGCAACAGTAGAAGACATTTTTAGAAGTTGACTTTGGATGTACTCTCTCTTCCACTATATATATATAAAAAATAATGACTAGTGTTTTTATTCCCATTTAGCAAGCCGAGGCTGCCAAGATTTGTCCTTGTGTGTGATATTATCAAGTTGTGGTGAGTCACTGGTCTGTCCAGCAAAGCACAGGCTTCCTGGCTATACCAGGCTGGATTTCTCCCATTCACATGCTTTAACATCTGCAGTGTCCAGACTCATATTTAAAGAGAATATCTACCTAGAGCAGCCTATTAAGTGTTTCTAGAGATGATGTCCAGGAGCACTCAGACCAACTACCAAGAGCCCTTTGCAAAATGGCCGAGTAGGTTTGGCCTTTCTTTGGGGCCTTCTATGTCGTAACCCCTATCTTTGCCTCTCCCCAGTTTCCTTCTCCTCAACAGCAGTTTTTATGCTCTTAGCTCTAGTGAAAAACTTGTGGGGAGGCATGAGGGAGGCATTGAGAGAGGCGAAGAGAACTGTGCTAGAGTGATTCTGACAGTAAAATATTCTGTCTGGAAACAAATGTCTATGCCTCCACACCCAAACTGATCTTACATGCCTTAGGAGAGGTTCTTGGGAAGGACAACGGAGTGTAGGTGAACAAGATAAGGAAGAGAAGAGGTTCAGAAAGGAGTAGCTCTGATGAGAGCACCACCTTCAGGAACAGAAAAGGAGTTGTTTGCATTTCTGGGTACCAAAGAAGGATAAAGTTGGACAATATGTAAGATATTTGGAGACTTTGTAACTGTTCCATGTTGTTAATTTTGTTGGTCTACTTGGTTTCTCTATGATAATTAGCTCTGGACAAATCTTTTGAAGCCTTATGGTTGAAAGGAACTGTAAATTTATTTTGGTACACATCCACTCTTGGAGAAAAATGAGAACCAAGAACCTGAGAGTTTAATTGAGAGTCTTAATGTTCTTCAGTAATTCCTAGGGCATTACACCCTCCTCACCCTCAGATGCTTCAAGTTTTAAAATTACCTTTTCTTCCTAACCCTTAACCCAAACTGCCATTTGGGCAAAACAGGAAGAGGAAAACCTAGACTACTATGGGATTCAGACCAACGTCAGCCATGTGTAATCTGACTCCCTGTGTATGGCATTTAACCTCTGAGCTTTGGGGTTAGCCCAGGAATAGCTCTTTTTTTTTTATTATTATTATTTTTCCTTTAACTGAGTCGATTTTTCAAAAATAATTATTTTATTTAACTTTATTTATTTTTAAAAAATTTGATCATAAAGTGACAGATTCAGGAGAGAGAGAGAAAAAGTGAGAAAGCAAGCCACTAGGTCTAGGACTCGAACTGTGGTCGGCCATGTGGGAATCCAGCTCCCTTAACCACCATGACACCTGCCAACCCTTAGGAATAGTTAATTTTTAAAAATTATTGTTTAGATTTTGGAAGAAGGTAGGGCAGAGCCAGTTCCAAGAGAAATACCCAGTGGAAGAATGTTTTAGGATCTGCTAGATCTACTTCAGAGCCCACAATTTCCTTGCATTCATTCCTGAATGTGGTAATATTAACCAGACAAAATGGCAAACACTTTACATTAATGATTACAATTTGTATTTCTTTTGTTCTTGCGGTCTAACCATCTAACCGTACAATTATCTCCCAGGCTTCTAGGATACCCTGCCGTTTGCATCCTCAAGGGATTCTTTCTTTTTCTTTTTCTTACTTTCTTTTCTTTTCCCCCTCAAGGGGTTATTGAGTAGAGTTCTGGCTAGACCCCATGCTTTGCTCTAGTTTTCCTTCCCTATGTTCCTCAGGTTTGGGGCTGGTAGCTAGGAGGAATTATGAGGCTGTGGCCTTTCTGAGGGTGGAGTCCTTTATAAGGGTGGTCTCTGCAGTCTAACTGCTTGTATGAGAAATATTGTCTTCTCCACTTAATAGTACTATTTTACTTTGAGCAAATAACTAAATGCCCCAAACCTGTGAAATGAAGACCATAAACCTTGGACATGGCCAGGCCAACAGCAATATAGACCTAACTTCTGCTAAAATAACAGCTGTATAATAATCCAGCTTTGGGCATTTCACTTACACAGCAAAGACAACTGACAGCTCTAACCCTGAGTGAGCATTTCACGTGTGGGAAGATACTACTTTCAGCTAGCCCAGCACTTACATAACTCCTAATGGATAATGCTAGATGTTGCCATCAAAGAAGAGGCAGGCACACTGAGACTTTGTTTCTTTATGGAATAGAGCTAGTTTGTGCTTTCAGCTTTAAAAGATGTGTTAGTCAACCCCAAAGTAGCCCCCGACAACTACCTCCAGGTAGTCATGCTTTTGGATAGTTCTCTCCATATTGTATCAGAGTTGGCCTATGTGACCGAAAATGGCAGAAGTGATAGAACGACACTTCCAAGGCTAGGTTACAAAAACCACTGTGGCAAGCAAGCCATTGGCAGTGATAGTTAAGGCAGCTGGATTCCAGATTGCCAACTGTGTGGTTCAAGTCCCAGACCCAGTAGCTTAAAAAACATGCTGGGCATGTGTGCAAGCATGCACAAAATCCCGAAAGGAGGAATGAAGGAGAAGGGATTGCAGCATAGCTATCCCTCTCGGGAGTGTTTTCTCATGTTTCCCTTCTCTCTCTCTCTCTCTCTCTCTCTGTCTCTCTCTCTGTCTTTCTGTCTCTCTTTGGCAAGCACTCAAGCCCTCAAAGCAAATTAAAAAGCAGAAACATTGTGGCTTCTGCCTTGCTCTCTCTTGGACTACTCTTTCTGGAGGATGCCAACTAACATGGCTTAAAGCCTTGGGAAGAGACCCATAAGGAAAGGAGTTGGGTCTAACTTCCAGCAAGGAACTGAGAACTTTTGCCAAGGGCGATGAAAGTCAGCCATCTTGGAAGCCAATCCTCCAGTTCCAATCAAGCCTTCAAATGCCTGCAGCCATGGCCAACATCTTGGCAGATTCTGAGCAAGAAACATCCAGCTAAGTCGCTAAACTGCTTTCAAAGTTTTTTGATGTTTTTTTATTATTGGAAGTCAAGTGTGCTCACCAGTGAGACAAACAGAGAGGAAGAAAGCCCCCTCCCTTACTTGGGTGGGGTTATACCACAATCCCTTCTCTTCCAAATTCTCCATCCCAACAGCCACACATGAAAACACATCCAGCTTATTTTTGAAGCCGCCTGGGCCAGGTTTGGACTATGGCTGGTCATGTGGGATCTGGCTCCCTTAACCACTACACTATAGGCTTCTCACCTGATCTCAGATTTCTGGCTCTCTGAAACTGTGAAATAGTAAATATTTGTTGTTTTAAGTTGCTAAATGAGGTAACTTTGGGAGAGCACACAGCAATACACAATTAACACAATATACTTTCCTTCCTTGACCCTCAGCTCTCAAAATTTTGCTGTAATCCTAACCAACAGTAAAAGAATTTGTCCACAAAGTTCACTCTGTGGTAAAAAAAAATAGTACCTGGGACCAGCAATTAGCGTAATGGCTATGTCACTGGACTCCCATGTAGTAGACCAAGGTTCGTGTCCCAGACCCGGTGGCTTAAAACTCACACAGGGCACTTGTGCGTGTGTGCCCAAGATCCTGAGAGGAGACTGGAGGAGAAGGGATTGCGGCATGGCCATCCCCCCTGGGGGGGTGATTTTGCACTTTCTGTCTCTCTGTCTTTCTCTGTCTGTCCGGCGAGCGCATGCGCCCTATAGCAAAAACATCTCAAAAAAAAAAAAAAAAAAAAAATAGTACCTAACCCATCGAGTTGGGAGAATTGTGCAGGATACCACATGCGAAGTGCTTAGTGTGAGCCCAGTACATCGTAAGCACTCACCAATGCTATAGACCAACGTTATGCAGAAACATAGGCCTGGGGTGGTTGCTCTGCATCTTTTTTTTTTTTTTTTTTTCTTTTGAGAGGTTTTTGCTATAGGGCGCGTGCGCTCACCAGACAGACAGAGAGAAACAGAGACAGAAAGCAGGAAATCACCCCCCAGGGGGGACGGCCACGCCGCAATACCTTCTCCTCCAATCTCCTCTTGGGATCTTGGGGCACGCACGCACACGCGCCCGGTGTGAGTTTAAGCCACCGGGTCCGGGACTCGAACTGCGGTCGACTACGTGGGAGTCCAGCAACATAGCCATTACGCCAACTGCTGGTCCCTGCTCTGTATCTTGGTGTCCGGGGAGCTTAGGCACAGCACAATGAAGGGAGACTTACAGTTAAGGGGGAGGGAAGGGAATCCTATGGCATCATCCTCTTTTTTAGTAGCTCATAAGGAACAAGCTGCTACTGCTGCAGCCAGAGCTCCCTTACACGGGAGCAGAAGCAGGTCAGAAGAGGAGCAACTCCTTTTCTTGGCCCCTAGATGGACTAAAACTGTAAGTTAAAAAAATAGAAAAAAATCTAGCAAGTGAGGAAGGGAAAGAAACAGGAAATTAAGGGGGTAGAATTTATCTTCATCTGCTTCTTAAATTTTCCCTGGGACAACTTTGTTTATTTTCCACTTCCCCTGGGCCAAACAGAAGCTGTGCTCAGTGCTCCTGCTGTGCATAACCATCCACGCTGCAGTTTAGAATGAAGCCTGCGTCCACTGTCTAGTCTGTTTAGGACCCACACCACTTGTGGTGTGAGCTTCATGGAAATGTGGCAGGTTCTGGGGTTGCTAGCCAGGAGGTTTATTACTGGATCATTCATTCTCTGGGGAACCACGCCAGAGGGGAAAGAGTTTTTGGAATACAAAGAACAAAATGAAGAATCTGATTTGAAAGTTTGTCAATTGTGCCAAACTAAAGTCATTAGGCAGAAGAGAAACTGAAGAATCAGGAGCCAGAACATTTTAGAGACAGACTAAAGTAAACTGGGTCAGTTGGAGCCATTTGGGGTCTAATTTGGTCTACACATACACTAAAATGTTATTCTTAAATATAGTAGATAGTATCACAATTTTTTCTTTTCTTTCTTTTCTTTTGTTTCTTTTTCTTTTTTTTTTTTTTTTTTTTTTTTTTTTTGCCATAGAACGCATACACTCACTGGAGAGACAGAGACAGAGAGACAGAAAGTGAGAAATCCCCCCCCCCCCCCCCAGGGGATGGCCATGCCACAATCCCTTTTCTTTTCATTCTCTTCTCAAGATCTTAGGCACACATGCACACGTACCCAGCATGAGTTTTAAGCCACCAACTCTGGGACTCAAACTGTGGTCAACTATGTGGGAGTCCAGAGACATAACTACTACGCCATCTGATGGTCCCTGGTATCACAAATTTTTATCTTTTTTGATCACTGTTATGTTCTCAGTGCCTAGAGCAGAGACTGGCACATAGTAGGTGCTTGATAAATATTTGTTGAATATGTGATTCAACATAGCTTAAGTAGGGGAAAATTCAGAAAGAGCTATTATTTAAGTATACACATAGACTTGCATTAAGTTATACAGTTATGACTCACACTTTTTTTAGAAACCATCTCCCAAATAATCCCGTATTCAATGTGCATTATGTATTCCACTTGCAGATTTGGTCAGGTTTCAAGTTCTTCCTGTCTCAAAATTTTTAGCTCCACTCCCTTGTTGGACAAATTTAAAAAGTGTCTCCTAGCTTTGTGGGCAGTGGAAATAGACGAGAGAAGTAAGTTGGCTATTATAAATATGTTATATGAGAGAATTACAGTTTAAATTTGCAGGTCATTAGCAATATAATTCATTCTCCTTCAAGGGCTCCTCCTTGTAATATGGACATTACAAAGCTACCATTTTTTGTTTTTTGGTTTTTTTTTTTTTTTTAGTGGTTTTGCCTTAGGGCGCGTGTGCTCACGGGAGAGACAGAGAGAGACAGAAAGAGAAACAGAAAGTGAGAACTCGGGACCAGAGTTAGCGTAATGGCTATGTCGCTGGACTCCCACGTAGTCGACCGCGGTTTGCATCCCGGACCGGTGGCTTAAAACTCACGCCGGGCGCGTGTGCATGCGTGCCCAAGATCCCGAGAGGAGAATGGAGGAGAAGGGATTGCGGTGTGACCATCCCCTCTGGGGGGGTGATTTCTCGATTTCTGTCTCTATGTCTCTCTCTGTCTGTCTGATGAGCGCACGCACCCTATAGCGAAAACCTCTTCAAAAAAAAAAAGAAAGTGAGAACTCATACCCTGTGGGGGGAAAACTATGCCACAATCCCTTATCTTCCATTCTTCTCTTGGGATTTTGGGCACACATGCACATACATGCACCCAGCATAAGTTTTAAGCTGTTGGGTCTGGGACTCAAACTGTGGTTGACTACATGGGAGTCCAGCAATGTAACCATTATGCCATCTGCTGATCCCCCATTTCTGTTGTTCTATATGTATCAACAAAGAGAAGATTTGGGCGAGCCCACACTGCAGTGGTTGAGGGGCTATATCCCACGTGGCCAACCTTGCAGTCCTTCCCTGGACCTGGTAGATGGCTTGAGAAACATAGTGGTTGCCTGGGCATACCCAAAGCCAGGGAGGGAGAAATGGAGGAGGAATTGTGGTGTGTCCATTCCCCACAGCAGAGGAGTGTGCTTTCCCACTTTCCTCCTCTCTCTCTCTCTCTCTCTCTCTCTTCATGAACTCCATTTCCCTGCATGTGCCCTCTGGCAAATTTTTTAAAAAAGGAAATCTAAGCAATTTCAACATTTTCTCTCTGATTTTTCTGGCATGGAACAGCAATGTGAACTCTACTTGTTTGACTAGAATTCTGTAGTTTCTACCTCTAGGACTCTGAATCATTTCGAAAGTCTCTTGCTCAATAAACAAATCTCTCTACACACGGAAATGCCACAGCATGAAATTCAGGTCAGAGTCTATGCAGGAAAGACTGTGGTTACCCAGGGATTGTCTGTCCACAGCCAGCTTGGTTTGAGCTTCCTCAGAGCTCGACTTGGGAACAGTCCTGTCATCTGGAGCCATTCTGTGCCGAATGACAGCCATCTGCTTTCCATGTGCCCTTTCTATTTGGACAGATAAAAACAATCGCCCCACAGGAAAACCCATTAATTCATAATCCATCAAAGACACTCAGCCCGGCCTCAGAGCAGTAACACCTATGATAGTAATTCTTTGGGTATCAAGAATGAATCACCTAGATAAAACCTTGGAAGTATCGAGAATGTGCATTTCTTACATGAAAAATACTCCTGATTCATGTTTTAGAAACTTTTATCTTCCCATCTGCCTGTAATCAGATTACTCAGATGATGCACATAGAGTGAGTGAACCATTATGTACATGCACCCTAGTTTAAATCGCTAAATTTTGAACATGGTGATACTGGCTTAAAACGATGTGTGACTTATTATAAGTCCATTATTTATATTCATAACATGTTTCTTTATCTTCATAGGAATTTGGGAGTGATGAATAAAAGAAGTGAATTTAATTTGTTCATTTAACAAGTTGTATTGTGCCTACTATATGTTGGCCAGACACCAGAAATGGGATGCAGAGGTGATTTTATTTTACTGAGGCGAATCCCTGTGACTTTTCTACATTCTTCCTCATTCAGAAAATACCCACGTTGATGTATCTATCGATTAATTGATTTCTTACATTATGTGCAGCTCTGTACCAATTTGTACCACAATTACTTTTTTCAGGCCTGAATTTGTAATTCTTATTCTACGGGCATTATAAAGTTTGGGCAGTTAGCCTGGGCAATTATATTCACCGTTTCTGTCTTTTCTGTCAACGAATATTTTGTCAAAACAAATAAAGCCAGGAAACACATACTTTGAGAATCAATGTTACTGTTGTCACAGCCATATAAAATTTGCCACTTTAACACCTCTGATAAAATACATAACAATGGTTGAGAAGATGCCAGATTCCCAGGCTTTCACATACCATTATTGCTTAGACAAAAAGAGCAGGTGGTGAGAAAGTTCCAACATCAAAAAAGAGAATCACAAAGGGAAAGGTTTATAGCTTTGGTGCTGCCCTGCCTTTGAGTAATCTCTTTAGAGGGCAAAGGGCACTAGGATGAGGACTGCTTTAAAATAAAAGTCTCCCAAGAACCACTATGAATGCAGGGAAGAATAACCGTCCTTAATACCCACACCTACATCCATATACACCAACAAAAATGGAGGTAAAATACAAGTTTATTCTGGAACGGAGAATACTGAAACCTATACATAGTTCTTTCATAATACACAATTCCCATTAACTTTTTGAAGATACTGTGTGTATGTGTGTATAAGCATACACACACACACACACACACACACACACGTTCACGTTCATATATATATATATATATATATATATATATATATATATATATATTTCTATATTATATAAAATAGTATATGCCTAACAGAAAGTAATGGGGAGAAATAAAGGACCCAAAGGAAAACTGAATCTCCTCTCATATCAGGACTTTGAAAGGTTCTACTTGGCTTTTTTTTTTAATAATTTTTTAGGATTATTTAATTTTATTTGTTCAATCATTTATTTTAATTTGATGAGAGAGAGAGAGAGAAAGCATGAAAGCAAGCCACTAGGCCCAGGACTCGAACTGTGGTGTACCATGTGGAAGTGTCTAGCTCCTCAACCACCACGCCACCTGCTGGTCTCGGCTTTTTATTATTTTTTTTAAGAATTATTTATTTTGGGACCAGCAGTTAGCGTAATGGCTATGTTGCTGGACTCCCACGTAGTCGACCGCGGTTCGCGTCCTGGACCCGGTGGCTTAAACTCATGCCAGGCGCATGTGTATGCGTGCCCAAGATCCCGGGAGGAGAAGGGATCGTGGCGTGGCCATCCCCTGAGGGGTGATTTCTCACTTTCTGTCTCTCTGTCTCTCTCTGTCTGTCTGGCGAGCGCACGTGCCCTATAGCAAAAACCTCTCCAAAAAAAATAAAGTTCAAAGATGGAGATGTTTCTTTAAAAAAAAAAAGAATTATTTATTTTAATTTTATTTATTATTATCATTATTTTTTAAAGTTTGCTATAGGGCATGTGTGCTCACCAGAGAGAGACAAAGAAAATGAGAATGCAAGCCACCAGTTCCAGGACTTGAACCAATCAGCCATGCAGGAGTCCAACACCTTGACCACCATGCCACTTGCTGGTCCCATCTACTTGGCTTTTTGAAGTCAGCTTCTCCCCAAAGGGAAAGTAATCAGAAAGTTCAAACCTCACAAGCCTGTTTTTCTTTTCTTTTTTTCTCTCTTTTTTTTCCAGTTTGTGGATTACTAAGCTCCAAAACAGGTCAGGAACTCTTTTCTGGATACAGGGCACTTTAGCCCCTGCTACCCCTGGAAAGTTAATCAATTTAGGCTTCATAATTTTAACAAGATAATAAAGGTATGCAGGGGTTTTTTCTTATTCCAAACCCTAAGTGGAAGTTTCATGTGGGAACAAACTTACAGCTCTGACCCCAGTGCTATAAGCTGATCCTCAATAAATATTCGTGAATCGGATAAATAAATGAATTGAAGAATCAATCCTTGAGATCAATGGTATTGAATATTTTCTATAGGCAGTGGAGAATACAGGAAGTATAAAATGTGATTGCTGCCTACAGGACACTTTGTAACCAGACAGCTACATAAAGTTAGCAATTGTAAAGTAATAGGAAACAATATGCAATAGTAAGAACAGCAATAGTGAAAACTGGGTTATGACTAGTTCAATTAGAATATTGTTATGGTCTTTTGAGAGCAGAGAAATTATCTGAGCTGGGCCTTAAAGAATTGGTAAGATGGGGGGGGAGGGGCAGCAGATGCTGTAATGGTTATGTTGCTGAACTCCCACGTAGTCAATCACGGTTCAAGTTTCGAATCCTGCAGCTTAAAACTCAGGCTGGGCATGTATGTGTACATGTGTGCCTAAAATCCAGAGAGGAGAATGGAGAAGGGATTGTGGTATGGCCATCCCTCTGGAGGGTGATTTCTCACTTTCTGTCTCTCTGGCAAGCCCACACAACCTATACCAAAAATCTCGCAAAAAAAAAAAAAAAAAAAAAAATTGATTAAGATGTAAGTAAATAACCTTGTCTGCTTACTAACACCACTTTGAATCTCAGGAATTCTGGGGCACAACCTCAGAACCTCTGGGACTGCTTCTAATAATTTAACAATTCATAAACATGTTAAATCCATCTGCCAGATCTACCTATAAGAGGAACACTATTTTCATTAGGGATAGGAAAAGAAAGTTTAAGAAAGATTTTATAATATAGTTATGATAACCATTATACCTGAAGTTCCAACTTTAATCTTACAGTAAGACATCATATTTGAGGGGCTGGCAGGTGGCATGGTGGTTGGGGTGCTAGACTCCCACATACAGACCATAGTTCGAGTCCTGGACCTGGTGGTTTCCTTTCTCACTTTCCTTTTCTCTCTCTCTCTCTGGGCAAATTAAAAAATAATAATAACAAATAAAATGAAACAAATAATTCTTTCTAAAAAAAAAAAAAGACATTATATTTGAAGAGACTATAAAAAAAATCTGTGCTCAGTAAATACTTGCAAATTGACTGATACAGAGCCCATGACCTTCTCACTCTCACAGGTAATGAGTTGTGATATACAGTGGATTCCAATTCTTTGCTTTAATGATACTTTAGGAAAGTTGGCTTTCAGAGAGTGCTTTGCTAAAGACTTGAACTCTTAATTGGGTTGTAAAATGATCTTCAGGTATTCCTTTTATCAACTTAATGTCAAAAGATCAATGAATTCAGGGACCAGCAGATAGTGTAATGACTGTGTCAGCTAGACTTCCATGTAGCCAACCGTGGTTCAAGTCCCGGACCACATGGGTTAAATTTACGCCGGGCGCGTGTGTGTGCATGCCCAAAATCCCAAGAGGAGAATGGAGAAGGAATTGCAGTGTGGCCACCCCCCCCCAGGGGGTGATTTCTCGCTTTCTGTCTCTCTGTCTCTCTATGTCTTTTGGGCAAGCACAAAACCTCTCAAAAAAAAAAAAAAAAAAAAAAAAAAAAAGATCAATGTATTGAATGGATTAAAGCTGTTATGCTTATCTAATCTGGAGTAGGCTGTTTATCTAATCTGAAATGGAGTAGGCTTGTAGACCTGAATAGACAATGAGGGACTCTAGCCTCTCAGAGAGGTTCTGTGATATCACCATACTATTGCTACCATACTTATACCTACATTCTTCCAGGAGTTTCCCTTAATATTATTCTGTGCAGAAATATGCTTTAATGGCAAAATATTTTTCTTTTGTACTTTACTGGCTTTTGCTTGCCTTTTCCTACATTGTCCTTAAGTCAGGTTGTAGATAAAATGAATGTTTGTTATCTCAAGAATATACTATGTTGAATTTAATGGAGAAAATGGCTCAGACTAGGTCTTTTGGTCCCTAAGACCTGAAACCAGTTATTTCTTCAAGTAGTCCTCATTTGTTTCAATAAGAAACAGAATTATGGTATTTCAAGACCACAATTAAGCTTTTAGGGATGCTCATGACTCAAAGGTTGATCACTGTTTCTAGGCCTCTCCAGCAAACAAAAGTTTCAATGTTAAAAAATAAAACCTCCTTTATCAGGCCAACTCCATGACCTGGGCAGCTGGATTCTACATAGCCAACTGCACATTTCAAGTCTTGGACTCAGCAAGCTGAGAAACTGCTGGGCATGTGTGCATATGTGCCCAAAATCCTAAAAGGAGGGTGAGAGGGAGAAGAGACTGCAGCATGACCATTTCCCACATTTCCCATGGGGGTTGCTTTCTCCTCTCCCTCACTTTCTGATTGTCTCTCTCATGAGTACATGCACCCTGTAGCCAAAAAAATTTTTTAGGACTGTAGTTTTTTTGTTTGTTTGTTTGTTTGTTTTTTGCCAAAAGGTACATGAGCTCCCCAGAGAGAAATGGGGAAGAGAATGAGAAAGCACCCCCATTCTCTGTGGGGGATGGTGACATCACAATCCTTTCTCCTCCATCTCTCCCTTTCCAGATTTTGCAGATGCACATGGTGTATTTTTCAAGCTGTAGGGTCCAGGATTACCACAGTGCAGTTGGCCTTGTGGGATCCAGCCACCTAAACCACCAGGTCACAAACTGGCCCTAGATTTTTTTTTTTAACCTCCTGTATTCAGTGTTTCAGACTGAAAAACCGTAGGCGTGTGTGCCCAAGATCCCAGAAGGAGTTGGAGGAGAGGGGATTGCAGCATGGCCATGTCCCTGGGGAGTAATTTCTTGCTCTCTCTCTCTGGTGAGCACATACACGCTATAGCAAAAATCTCTCTAAAAAAATTACTTATTATTGTTTTTATTTAAAAATTTATTATAGGGCACATGCATTCATGAGAGAGAAGGGGGAATGGGAGAGAAAGAAAGAGAAAAGGAGCAGCCAATTCTGGGATTCAAACTGCTATCAGTCACGTGGGAGTGCGGCGCCTTAACCGCCATGTCACCTGCCAACCCCAGTAAATGTTAATGCCCATGAGCAGTCTGTCAATGTCTCTAGTCATTTGGCTGTCTAAAACTTATTCATGGTAGATTCCTCAGGGAGAGCAAGTGAGAGCAATAGTCCTTCAGTTTTTGCATGTTGATGATAAATGTTTGTGCTTTTTTATACTTGAAGGTCAGGTTTGCTAAATATAAAATCCTTGGCTCACATTTTCTCTTCCAGTGTCTTAAGTATGTTACCCTAGTTTTGTCTGGGATGGTGCCATTGGCAAATCTGATGATAAACTGTTTGCATTATAATAAACACAGGTTCATGGGGCCAGTAGGTGATGTGGTGGTTAAAGGCGCTGGACTCCCACATGGTCGACTGTGATTTGTGTCCCGGACCTGGCAGCTTGCTTTCTCACTTTCTCTTTCTCTCTCTCTGTTCCTCTCTGGTCAAATTAAAATAAATAATTAAATAAGTAAGTAAATAGTTAAATGAAATAATCTTTTTAAAAAATAAAAAAATAATAATCACAGGTTCCTTTTGTCTAAATGCCTAAAGGATTTTACTTCTCCTTTTCTTTTGTTCTTTTTTTGTTTTTAAGAGATATTTTTTTTTGCACTCACCAGAGAGAGACAAAGAGACAGAAAATAAAAAATCACTCTCCATGGGGTTGGCCCCACCGCAATCCCCTCTTCTCTGTTCTCCCCTCAGGATTTCGGGCACACATACACACGTCCCTGGCTTGAGTTTCACGGATCTGGGTCTGGGACTCAAAGAACAGTCAACCACGTGGGAGTCCACTGACATAACCATTATGCCATCTGCTGCTCGCGTCCCCCTCTTTTTCTTTAAAGTCCAATAATTTTACTAGTTTGTGTCTTGGCGTTGGTTGTTCTGGGTAGATAGTCTCAGATACATGGTGTGCTCTTCCAACATAAATTCAATATGCAATTTGAACGTTTTTTACTTTTTATTTCAGGAAAGTTTTCTTGAATTACAGTTTTTAGTATTTATTTTGTTCTCGGACTTTGTGAGAGGGACTTTTAAAATTATCTATATGTTAGATCTTCTTTGCCTACAACTTGTCATTTTCTTTTTCCTTTTTATTTTTAAAGAGAGATCTTTGCTATAGGGTGTGTGTACTTGCTGTAGAGACAGAGAGAGATAGAAATCAACCCCCCCCCCCCACACACACACACCACACACTACAATCCTTTCTCCTCCATTCTCCTCTTGGGATCTTAGGCACACACGCACATGTACCCGGCATGAGTCTTAAGCCACTAGGTCCAAGATTCAGACCAAAATCAACTTCATGGGAGTCCAGTAACTTAACAATTATGCCATCTGCTGGTCCCCATCATTTTCTTTGATTCTATCCCTCTTAAGTTCATTTTGGATTTTTAAATTCTCATTCTTTTCACCTATTTCTCTTAAGCTTTTATATGTATATTTATTATTCTTTGCTCTTTCAAAGCTAAGTCTTCATTGCTGGAATCATCTTTCTTTTATTTATAATTATCTGAGTTATATCACCCCTTTTTGGAGCTTAAAAAAAGTCTTAGGGTTTTTCCCATAAGCTTATTTTGAAGTTGACTGTTACAGTCTCAATATGTTCAGTAGGTACACATTTCTCATGTGCTTTCATTGTCTGAAGTGATATCATAATGTTCCTTTTTTGTATAATAACTGATTTTTGCTTATATTTATATGAAAATAATTTTTTAAAGAATTGTTTTATTGAACTTAATTTAATTTAATTTAATTTAATTTATTTATTTTAATTTGACCAGAAAGGGACAGAGTGAGGGAGAGACAGGGAAGGTGAAACCAAGCTGCCAGGTCCAAGACGTGAACCGCAGTCAGCCATGTGGAAGTCCAGCACCTTTACCACCACGCCACCTGCCAGCCCCTGAAAAGAATTTTTCTGACCTTTTAGAAGGATGCAAGAGTTAGGGTAACTTTGCTAGCTAAACACAACTCCCTCTTCTACTTTCACTTACCAAATGTTTGTTGACTATTTTTCCTACTTTTTTTTTTTTTTTAAGATTTTTGCCATAGGGCATGTGTACTTGCCATAGAGAGACAGAGAGAAGGAAAGTGAGAAAGTTTTGGGGAAGTGAGAAAGTTTTGGTATCTGATACTCAGATTTTTGCTATAGGGTGCGTGCACTCGCTGTAGAGACAGAGAGAGACAGAAATCACCCCCTAGGGTGATGGCCACCTTTTTCTCCAGTCTCCTCTTGAGATTTTGGGTACACAGCACATGTGCCTGGTGTGATTTTCAAGCCATGGGGTCTAGGACTTGATGTGAAGAGTACAACACCTTAACCACTATATCACCTGCTGATCCCTAGTCTTCCTACTTTGTTCTTTTCTTTCTGTCCGTCTGTCTGTCTTTCTTTCTTTCTTTCTTTCTTTCTTTCTTTCTTTCTTTCCTTCCTTCCTTCCTTCCTTCCTTCCTTCCTTCCTTCCTTCCTTCCTTCTTTCTTCCTTCCTTTCTTTCTTTCTTTCTTCTTTCTTTTTGAGAGGTTTTTGCCATAGGGCACGTGTGCTCGCCAGACAGATAAGAGACAGAGAGACAGAAAGCGAGAAATCACCCCCCAGGGGGAATGGCCATGCCGCAATCCCTTCTCCTCCATTCTTTTCTCGGGATCTTGGGCATGCACGCACACACGCCCGGTGTGAGTTTAAGCCACCGGGTCCAGGAAGCGAACCGCAGTCGACTACACGGGAGTCCAGTGACATAGCCATTATGCTAACTGCTGGTCCCTCTTTCTTTTTTTTTAAATAGAGGTGTTTGCCTTACAGTGCATGCACTTGCCAGAGAGAGAGAGACAGAGACAGAGACAGTGAGAAGGAAAGTGAGAAATCACCCCCCTGAGGGGATGGCTGTGCTGCAATCGGTTCTCATTTTCCTCTCAGGATCTTGGGCATACATGCACATGCACCCAACATCAGTTTCAAGCCACTGGCTCCTGGACTTGAACCATGGTCAGACATATGGGAGTCCAATGATGTAACTGCTATGCCATCTGCTGGCCCCATACTTTATTCTTAGGCTCATCAGGGACATTATTGCTTTCCTCTGCTTTCTCCCCCACAAGTGACAGATCTTGTGGATATTGATAGATTTGTTCTCATTTGTTTGTATTTGACATTTTCTTGGGGATATTTTAATCATCTAATTTTATTGTAAATGTCTTTGGTTTTGTTATTTAGTGGCTCTCTTTGTTGCTATATGGAAAATTTGAGAGACTGAAAAATTATGTCATTACTACCATGGTTTCAGAATCTTGCCAGTCCTAATATATTTCTAAAATGTATACTTAAAGCACAAAAGTATTGTCCTGCATATGACCCAAAAAAAGATGGTCTCCTGACAAAGCAAGTTGCATTATAACCCTTGGAGATTGGAGTCTCAAGAGGTCATCTGGTCCAGCTCTCTGTAGGAAAAGCACCATCACAAATTCACAATAGGGAGCAGGAGCCTCAGAAATTAAGTAGATAGTAGAACCTATTGTTTTGTAATTTCAAATTTTGATTTTTAAAATTGTGCTATGTAATTAAAGACCTAAATGGATAAATACATGCCACAGAATATCACTTGATCAAATGCAAATAAATATACAAACAGTTCAAAAGTACAAATATCAGGCTTATGCTACATTTGGGTGTGGATGAATTTTAAGATTTCTATATTGGTTACAGTCATGAACTGGAAATATTAATTTAAATGAGCTACATTTTAAAATGAATCTGAGGACCAGCAGGTGGTACGGTGGTTAAGGGTGCTGGACTCCCACATGGCCAACTATGGTTCGAGTCCTAGAACTGGTGGCTTGCTTTTTCACTTTCTGTCTCTTTCATTCTCACTCACTCTCTCTTCCTGGTCAAATTAAAATAAATAAAAATAATTAAATAAAATAATTCTTTAAAAAAAATGAATCTGAAGATCAGTTAAAGGCAACATCCAACTTGACCAGTATGTAAATAGCTTTTTTAGTGAAACAATATTTTCATAAAAATTATTATGAATTAATAAGAGAATAAATTCTGTGATGATGTTAAAATATTGAATTGATAGGTGGATGGGTTTTTTGGGGGGGAAACAACTCTCCATAATAATGGACAGAAAGAACTATAATGCAAGGTGAAAATAACCAAAAAGCAAACAGAACTTGTCGTTAATAGAGTTCTTCATTATCTAGCATAGACTGTAATGGAGAAAACCGGCAAGTGTAATTCTATTATCTTACCATAGGTAGTATGCACACACTGTAAAATCCATCTCTTCATTTTCTGGTTGAAAAGATCATTGTAGCAAAGGCCTGCCAGGGAGTGGAGGTCATGCTGATTTATTGGCAATTAAACCTGCAGGATTTCTGCACTCCCTTCAAAACAAAGTATCTGAGGCTATTCAGCCAGGATGATTACATAGTGGGCTATCTACTAAAACCCAGGAGTCTTTCTGTTAGTGCACAACAGATACAATTGACTTGGCTGTATTTAGAAAATTACTGCTATTTTCTGTGCAGATTGTTGTATCTTCCTCAAATTGCCTCTGCCCAAAGAATTACCTTGTTAGTCAATTTAACAAAGCAGAATCTTACCAATTGGCATATAATTCAGTTCCGAAGTATAAAAACTTTGGTAAAAATACAAACATGAACTCACTTAAGGCAAATGAATGTATTATTGAATCTATATGTAATCTATTAAGATGCCTCAGCCGTAGGTTTTTGTGATGCTGGCTAGTTTGGGATGAAGTTTTGCTACTCAGGCAAATGAAGTAGGCTTTATCCAACCCACATTTAGACACAACCCATTACTTAGGTTAGCTGTTCAGACCATGAATGCCATTTACATGTAGCTGTGTCCTGCAGATTCTCACTTGTCCTATAGATGCTGGCAGACAAGCTCAGGGGCTAGGAATGAGAGTCTCAGCAATACAAACAGAAGAGAAAGAGAAGGAACATAGGAACAGGTAGGATGAGGATGGAGAAAAGTGATCATATCACCATTTCTGCCTTTGTCCAATTCTACCTGCCAGAATGGATTTATTATACTTAGATTAATTTTCCTTAGAAACAAGGATATGGCCATAGTACATTGTGCTTATAGGGCAACATGTTATAGGTACTAGCCTGCCTCCACCATTCTTTTTTTTTTTTTTTTTTTTTTATTATTATCTATTTTTTTATTACATTGAATTACATACAACTTTACAGTGTATTACATTGCTTTTTCAAAAGGGAATGCCATGCATGTCAGTCAGTACAGAGACATTAATCTCCCCGCTTCAACATTCAATATCTTTCCTATGTTTCCCCCAATCATTATTATTATTATTCTAATTATTTTTTATGATAAACATGATTTTTTTTTTCCAATTATCAGATCATAAAGTTCCCAACAATAGGAAACGTAGACTGCACTCAGGGCTGGACCAAGGGTGGGTCTCGTGCAGCCCCGCAAATGTAGGTGAATCTCCATGGAACACAGTTTCAGGAATGCGGCTCAGGAAAGCAGAGACGGCCATCAGCGGTTGCGGCACGCGGGGCAGATCCCGGCCACGGCCCGCGGGGGCAGACCCCGGCCACGGCACGCGGGGGCAGAGCCCCGGCCACGGCACGCGGGGGACAGAACCCGGCCACGGCACGCGGGGCAGAGTCCCGGCCACGGCACGCGGGGCAGACCCCGGCCACGGCACGCGGGGCAGGACCCCGGCCACGGCACGCGGGGCAGGACCCCGGCCACGGCACGCGGGGGCAGACCCCGGCCACGGCACGCGGGGACAGACCCCGGCCACGGCACATGGGGCAGAGTCCCGGCCACGGCACGCGGGGGCAGACCCCGGCCACGGCACGCGGGGGACAGACCCCGGCCACGGCACGCGGGGCAGAACCCCGGCCACGGCACGCGGGACAGGGCCCCGGCCACGGCACAAGGGGGCAGACCCCGGCCACGGCACGCGGGGACAGGACCACGGCCACGGCACGCGGGGGCAGGCCCCGGCCACGGCACGCGGGGCAGAGTCCCGGCCTCAGCACGCGGGGCAGAACCCCGGCCACGGCACGCGGGGCAGACCCGGGCCACGACACGCGGGGGCAGACCCCGGCCACGGCACGCGGGGCAGAGTCCCGGCCACGGCACGCGGGGCAGACCCCGGCCACGGCACGCGGGGCAGAACCCCGGCCACGGCACGCGGAGGCAGACCCCGGCCACGGCACGCGGGGCAGAACCCCGGCCACGGCACGCGGGGCAGAGCCCCGGCCACGGCACGCGGGGGCAGAGTCCCGGCCACAGCACGCGGGGCAGAGTCCCGGCCACGGCACGCGGGGCAGACCCCGGCCACGGCACGCGGGGGCAGAACCCCGGCCACTCCACCATTCTTAACCTTCCTTTTCTCCCTACTGGCCTGTGTGGTTAAGGTCTCATCTATTCATGCATCTAACCATTCATTCATTGGTAAATACTTACTGAAATTTTAATATATACCAATTTGTGTTCTGGGCTCTTGCAATATAGCATGTTTCTATAATTTTTTAAAGAAAAAAATTTTTGTTTTTGTTTTGGTTTTGGTTTGGTTTTTGTTTTGTTTTGTTTTGCTATAGGGCATGTGCATTCCACCAGAGACAGAAGACAGAAAGCAAGAAATCACCTCCCCAGGGGAAATGGCCATGCTGCAATCCATTCTCCTCTCAAGATTTTAGGCACACACACGCTCATCACCTGGCATGAGTTTTAGGCCACTAGGTCCAGGACTCAAACTGTGGTCAACTATGTGGGAGTCCAACAACGTAACCATTACACCATCTGCTGGTCCCTCTATAACTTTTTTGAAACTATATCTTTCTTTAATTTCTCTATGAAATTTTAAATAGAAATAAAACACTTCTGTAAATATAGAATACTAAAAAGAAATTTGAATATCCACTGGTAATAGCAGCAAATTCTGTTAAACACTTTACTATGTATCTTTTTGTCCTTTTTTACCTCTTGTAATGTTTCTAAGTTGAAATATTTCAGGCATACGAAATATTAGAGATCAATAAAACAAACACTCACGCGTCCATTACACAGTTTAAAATACTATACAGACTCACGAAGGCCCCTTCCCAGTTGTAATTGTCTGCCTCACTGTCAGCGGCTACCACTGTTGTGGATTTTATTTTTAATTTTTTATCATCAAATATATGATATGTAGAATATTTTAACTATATGTATGTGATATATAGGACTGTTGTATGTGTTCTTGAAACTATATGTTATTTTGAATATATTCTCCAATTTGCTTTTATCTTTCATTATTGCTTTTGAGATTTATTCACTTTAATGCATATATAATAGTTCCACTTCATTAATTTCAACTGTCATATAGATATTTCAGCGCATGACTATACCACAATTCATTTATTAATTTTCCTATGTATTAGCATGTAAATCATTTCTAATATCTTTTTCTTAAAAACATGGCAATGCAGAATGGGCAGGTGGCATGGTGGTTGAGGCACTGGACTCCCACATGGCAGACTGCAGTTCAAGTCCTGGACCTGACAGTTGCTTTGTCACTTTCTCTTTCTTTCTCTCTGTGTGTGCCTCTCTCTGGTCAAATTTTTAAAAATGAATGAATAAATAAAATAAAATAAACAATTATTTTTAAAATAACAAACAAAACATGGGAATGTTAATTTTATTTTTATTCATTTGAGCATGTAAGGAAAGATTTATCTAGGGTATTACCTACCTGAATAAAATTGTTGAGACAAAGGGTGCAAGTACTTGGCTATTACCTGTCAAAGTGGTTGTATTACTTATACTCCTGCCAGTAATATTATTGCAATGTACTCTTTACATGTGTTAAAAACAAATTTAGATAAACCAAAATTTAACAGAATTTATTTAAACAAAGGGTGGGTGATTTAGGGCAGCCTACTGGAAGATGGCTTCCGAGAGACTACAGTTAGCCATGTGGTTTACAGGGAATATATGTGGATGGAACGGGAAAAGTGACATGTAGAGTAAAAAAGAAGTGTGGGGGGGGGAGAGTATCGTCCAGAAATACACGCATGCCTGGCATGAGTTTTAAGCAATGGGTCCAGGACTTGAACAGTGGTAGACTACATGGGAGTCCAGTGACGACGTCATCATTATGCCATCTGCTGGCCCCCAGGACACTCTGTTCTTATCCTGGGTTCCTGAGAACCCGGTTCTCCTTTTGTTTTCTATTTCTAGCTGTTTTCTTTTCTTTTCTTTCTTTTTTTTTGAGAGGTTTTTGCTATAGGGCGCGTGCGCTCGCCAGACAGAGAGAGACATAGAGACAGAAAGCGAGAAATCACCCCCCAGGGGGAATGGTCACGCCGCAATCCCTTCTCCTCCATTCTCCTCTCGGGATCTTGGGCACGCACACACACGCGCCCGGCGTGAGTTCTTAGCCACCGGGTCCAGGACGCGAACCGCGGTTGACTATGTGGGAGTCCAGCGACATAGCCATTACGCTAACTGCTGGTTCCCAATTTCTAGCTGTTTTCTAGTCTCCCATAACCTGTGGAATATACTCTTTTTGGCATATTTAAACCCAAGTGGTATGTTTCCTTAAACGGGATAGTAAACATTCAGATTTCTTATCAGATTTTCTGAGCTTCATTTCATTTTGACAACATCGGGGTATATTGAAAAGAAAGCAGGCTTCAGAGTGGTTAGAGTTAGGTATGAATCTCTGCTCTGTCACTTCACGGTGCTATGTTAGGCAACTGAATCTCTACCATTAGTAGAGCAGAGAAATCAGTGCCTCTGCTTTATGGTTGCTGAATCCAATGGAGTAACATAGGCTGTGTGTTTATCATATTGCCTTGCACATAATAGGCACTCGTTAATGATGACCGTCATTCCCCTTTGTTCCTTCCTCTTCCCCTGAGTTATTGTCTGGTATTTCTTCCAGTAGAGATGGAGTAGGAAGTCACTTGGGTAACTAGACATGACTGGCTAAGGCCAGTCGGTGGTGTGATGGTTAAGGTGGCAGGATCCCACATGGCTGGCTGTGCAGTAAGAGTCCCAACCAAGTGGCTAGAAAAACATGCCAGGCGCATGTGCATGTGTCCAAAATCCCAAAAGAGAAAGGACTGTGATGTGGCCAGCCTTCCCACCTCTGCTCTGGGAGGGGAGATGCTTCCTCTCTCTGTCAAGTACACACATCACATTACAAAAAGAGAAAAACAAGAAAGGACTCTATTCTAGCCTAATTAAAATAATCTCTCCTCTTGTTTGAACTGCAGAAATTTGACCAGTATCAATGAATTATTTGGGTCTTCTAAATGGCAGGTATTATAAGTCTCTTCTATACTCTAGATGAGTTAGTTCATTAGGCACTTTGTCCCAGGACAGGGAAATCCAATGTGAACCTATTGCCAAGGTATAAAGTGGGGCACAAAGGAATACTTTTTAATCTAAGACAATCTTTTTTTTTCCCCTAGAGATTTTTTTTTCTTGCTATAGGGCACATATGCTCACTAGAGAGACAGAGAGTGAGAAATCACCTCCTGGGGGGATGGTCATGCCACAGACCCTCTGCTTTACTCTCCTCTTGGAATCTTCTGCATACACACACATATGCTGGGCATGAATTTCAATCTGCCAGGTTGAGGATTCAAACGGAAGTCAGCCATGTGGAAGTCCAACATTTAACCACTACACCACCAGCTGGCCCCAAACAAAGACAATCTTTTTTTTTTTTTTTTTTAAGAATTATTTATTTAATCTTGGGGCCACCAGGTGTTGTGGTGGTTAAGGGCACTGGACTCCCACATGGCCAACCAAGTTTCAACTCCCAGACCCAGCGACTTGCTTTCTCACCTTCCCTTCCGCTCTCTCTGGTCAAATATAAATAAATAAATAAATAAATAAATAAATAAATAAATAAGTAAATAAAGTTAAATAAAATAATTCTTAAAAAAAAAACCCAAACTATTGGGGCCAGCAGGTGGTATGGTGGTTAAGGGCGCTGGACTCCTACATGGTTGACTGTGGTTCGAGTCCCAGACCTGGCAGCTTGTTTTCTCATCTCTCTCTGTCTCTTTCTGTTCCTCTCTGGTCAAATTAAAATAAGTAAATAAATGAAATAAATAAATAAATATTTATCTTATTTATCATTTTTATTATTTTTTAAAATTTGCTACAGTGCACACACTCACCAAAGAGAGAGAAAGAAAGTGAGAAAGCAAGCCACCAGGTCCAGGACTTGAACTGCAGTCAGCAATTTGGGAGTGCAACACCTTAACCACCATGCCATCTGCTGGCCCCAAGCCGATCTTAATAGCTCAGCCCCATTTGTTAAGTATTTGGTGTCTCTAAGACAAATGTTTCTCTTAACTGTCTCTGTATAGAGTGAATGTACATTTTTCATAAAATATTTAATCACATTTTTATATAAAAATCTCAGTAAGATTGCCATCAATAAGATCCAGTATTAATTTCCTTCTTATGTATAGCTATACAAAGGTAAATATTATGAATAGGAAAGCAGCTAGAAAATTTATTTCTTTCTGAACAACTTACTTATTGTTC
Source organism: Tupaia tana (assembly GCA_026018925.1). Lineage (NCBI taxonomy): Eukaryota > Metazoa > Chordata > Mammalia > Scandentia > Tupaiidae > Tupaia > Tupaia tana. The sequence goes on along the minus strand of JAKSZU010000003.1, from coordinate 186,126,988 downwards.
AGGCTACATGTCATCTGCAGTGACCAGAGGATGGTACAGAAGCAATCCTACAGGGAAGGATTCCCAATTCAAGTCCAGCAACCTCCCTGACTATGCCAGGTGGGGTATGCCTATGAACTGGGGCTGGCTGAAGCCTGGGGTTAGATCTTGGCATCAAGATCCTATTGCAGGTGCTGTCTTCTTCTCTCTTGCTCATTAAAGAAATAAATGAACTTACAAAACAAAACAAAACACCATTGGAAGAACTTGGCCACAACTTTTTATTATCAAAGTGGAGCTGTCCTAGATCACCACAGGCCTTAGGTAACTTGAGACTTAGAAAAAAAGGAATCTTTCATTAGGAAGTGTGAGAAGTGTGAGAAATGTCTTAGGGTTGATTTTGTTTAAATGCCAGTGTGAATTGATCATTAGCATTTGTGAGAGCTCTGCAAATAACACCACCTAAGGGGCTAAACCAACACAGAATTGTTTCAGAGCAATTAATTCACTTCCAAGCTTCTTGTATTAACATCACCTTATTTCCCTAGTGTAGATAGACAATTTGTTTTAAAAATCAACCCAAAACTGTGATGTTCTGCCAACAAGATTACTAGGGTGAAAGAACAATCCCCTAGTCAAATGCAAATTATAGTCATATTAGTATGTTAATAAGCTAAGTGATAAACTGTGGGTTGAATTTCTCCTTCTTCAGCTTAAAGAGCACTTGAAAAGGGCTTCTTTTCTAGATGTTTGGAAAACCTAGGAACTGCAGCAAATAAGGCTTAGTACGTGAATATTATCTGTTCAGCAATGTAGAAAATTAATAAATGGGTCTGAACTAAAACTAAACGTAATTCTTCCAAATGATTTAGAAGTTATTGAGAAATATGGCTTAAAGGAAACATTTAATAATTATAAATTTGGGGACCAGCAGTTAGCGTAATGGCTATGTCGCTGGACTCCCACGTAGTTGACCGCGGTTCACGTCCCAGACCTGGTGGTTTAAACTCACGCTGGGCGCGTGTGCGTGCGTGCCCAAGATCCCGGGAGGAAAATGGAGGAGAAGGGATTGCGGCGTGGCCATCCCCCCAGGAAGTGATTTCCTGCTTTCTGTCTCTCTGTCTCTCTCTGTCTGGCGAGCGCATGCACCCTATAGCAAAAACCTCTCCAAAATAATAATAATAATTATTATAAATTTGTAGTAAAGTATTTAAAATTTCTTATATTGCTGTGTTAAAAATTTAAGTCTGGGGTCAGCATGTGATGTGGTGGTTAGGGGCACTGGACTCACACTTGGCTGACTGCAGTTAGAATCCCAGACCTGATGACTTTCTCTCTCTCTCTCTCTCTCTCTCTCTCATTCTGTCCCTCTCTGGTCAAATTAAATATATATATATATATATATGTATATATATATATACACATACATATATATAATATATATACATATATATAAAATAAAACTTAAATAAAATAATTATTTTTAAAAAATTAAGTCTGTTTTGTCTAAAGAAAGGAAAGTTAAAAAGGAACCAAGGAGCAAATAGTAAAAGAAAGGCTGAAAATATACATATTCATGAGATTGAAGTGAATGGCATATTTAGAGAATTTCTATTTCTTGACCACTTATCAAAGAAGCCTTTCCTAATTGCATTCTCTCATAAAGCAGCTATGTGCTTTAATATAGTTTTTTTTATATTCACTAGCTTTTAAATATTTATTTATTTTTGGTTTTTGCTAGAGGATGGGAGCACTTGCCAGCAAGAGACAGAGAAAGTGAGAACTGAACTCCCAAGGGGAATGACCACACTGCAACCCCTTCTCCTTTCTCTTCTTGAGACTTTGGGCATACACACCTCATACCTGGAGTGTTCTTCAAGTCACAAGGTCCAGGTCCAGGACTCAAACTGCGAAGTTGGCCACATGGAATCAAGCCGCCTTAACCACCGTGCTACCAGCTGGCCCTTCACTAGCTTTTACAAGCTTGTATTCATTTTAAAAGTTCCTTAAAATTGGGGAGCAGATCTGATGGTATTGTATTGTACTCAATTCAACTCCTTGTTGGCAGGTCAGGTTCTGAGAGTTATAGACACAAGGCAGCCAGAGGGTATGGTGAGTCACACAGTACCTATGTCCACCACTATTTTTGCTGATACTTCCCACAATTTTACATCACCACTGGCAAGATAGCAAATCTCCCTGGCCCTCAACTTTGACATTTCTAAAATGGAGATGATATATCTTTAGGTCCACTGCAATGATCTCAACCTTCATTGCACAGAAAAATCACCTGCAGAACTTTAAAACTACTGATGACTGGGTCCATCCCAGAGCTTCTACAATTCATCATTGTGGTTGTTGCCAAGGTAAAGGGAGTTTTAGAGCTTCTCAGGTGATTGTAAGTGCAGCTAAGGCTAAAAATGATGTTCTACAAAGTATTAGAAGAATTAAAAGACAATAAAAAACAGATGATATAGCCAACTAGGTGGCATGGAGGTTAAGGCAGTTGGGATTCTCATATGGCCAACTGAGTGGTTTGAGTCCTAGACCTGTATCTTGTGTCTTTTTTTTTTTTTTTTTTTTTTGAGAGTTTTTTTTTTGTTTTTGGGTTTTTTTTTTTTTTTTGGCTATAGGGCGCGTGCACTCGCTAGAAAGACAGAGAGAGACAGAGAGACAGAAAGCGAGAAATCACCCCCCAGGGGGCATGGTAACGCCTCAATCCCCTCTCCTCCATTCTCCTCTTGGGATCTTGGGCACACATGCACATGCGCCCGGCGTGAGTTTAAACCACCAGGTCCGAGACTCAAACTGCGGTCGACTACATGGGAGTCCAGCGACATAGCTATTACACTAACTGGTAATAACTAACTGGTCCCTGGATCTTGTGTCTTGAAAAATATGCCATGCGAAATCCTGAGAGGAGAATGGAGAAGAGATTATGGCCAGGTCATCTCCCCTGCTAGGCTATGTAGGACTCCAGCACTTTACCTACCCATGCTGCCTGCTGCCCCCACCCCTTCACTTACTTCTTGAGAGTCACACTGAGACAGGAGGGAACTGAGGTGAGGAACATTCCAAACACCTAAACCCTGACAGGGGCCAGCAGGTGGCATGATGGTTAAAGCACTGTACTCCCACATGGCTGACCATGGTTCAAATTCCAAACCTGGTGGCTTGCTTTCTCACTTTCTCTCTGGTGAGTGCACATGCCCTACAGGAAACTTAAAAAAAAAAAAAAGATAATAATGATAAATTTTTAAAAAAATAATTCTTTAAAAAAAAAATAAAACACAAAAATATCCCAACAGAGAAGTGGCTGAGATACTAGGTCCCAACCGTTTGAAACCAAGATGGTACCTGAAATATCAGCTGCCTAACCTTCAGACTCATTATATCCTCACTGTATGGTATCAGCATGCTAGATGACACTCCCACCTGCATCATAATGGTTTGGAATAGCCATGACAACAACCAGACCTACCCTCATAAAACCAGAAGTAGTTCAAGGAAAACTACTGTTCATTTAATGGAAAAGTTATGAATAAACCACTCTTTAACTAGCTTGGCATTAAGCTAAGCCATATATGCAGGCCACCACTCGAAGTTTGTGGCTGCGCTGCCTATGGGGGCCCTTTTATCTTTCCTTTTGGGTAACAGTTCTCCCCTTCCTCTTGGAGAAAAGGAACAAAACTGTTGACTCATCTCCTCTCACAGGGCTGCTCCACCTACGGAGTACTCCCCTCTGTACACTTTCCTTAATAAACTTGCTTTTACTCTCCCTCAATGGCTCATTCTTGAATTCTTTCCTATGCAAAAAGATAAGGACATTCATACCCCAGGTAGAGACCCCCACATGTTGAGTCTCCCAGGCAATAATATTATTAATGTTTCATGACATTCAAATATGATTTGGGGGGACTAATAGATGGTGTAATGGTTATGTCACTGGACTACCACATCGTCGATTGTGGTTTGAATCCCAGACCTGGCAACCTAAAACTCATACTAGACACAGGGCCAACAGGTGGCGTGTTGGTTAAGGGCGCTGGGCTCCCATATGGCTGACCACAGTTCAAGTCCTAGACCTGGCGGCTTGCTTTCTCTCTTTCCCTCTCTCTCTCTCTCTCTCTCTCTGTCACTCTGGACCTCTCTGGTCAAATTAAAAATAAATAAATAAATAAAGATAAATAAAATAATTCTTAAAAGAAGAAAACCCAAAAAACTCATACTGGGCACGTGTGCATGTGTGCCCAAAATCCCGAGAGGAGAATGGAGGAGAAGGGATTGCAGTGTTGTCATTTGTCCTGGGGAGTGATTTCTTGCTTCCTGTCTCTCTAGTGAGCGCATGTCCCCTATAGCAAAAATATCTCTCTCAAAAAATAAAATACAATTTAAGAAGTATAGTTATCACTCGGGACCAGCAGTTAGCGTAATGACTATGTTGCTGGACTCCCATGGAGTCGACCGCGGTTCGAGTCCCGGACCCGGTGGCTTAAAACTCACGCTGGACGCATGTGCGTGCGTGCCCAAGATCCCGAGAGGAGAATGGAGGAGAAGGGATTGCGGCGTAGCCATCCCCCCGGGGGGTGATTTCTCGCTTTCTGTCTCCCTGTCTCTGTCTGTCTGGCTAGCGTATGTGCCCTATAGCAAAAACCTCTCCCAAAAAAAAGAAGTATAGTTATCACTTGCTTAATTTTATACTATATGTGTGTATGTGTATAGTGTAAAGGGTAGTTTTATGCCCTAGAAGAATTAGGATCATATTTTCTTCACCCACTTCTCTGCTCTCTAAAACACAAATCTATTTTTAAAAAAGCATTTTCAATGCATTACATGCGCTCAGTGGTATCTGCATTCTTTTAACTAGAATACAGTTGCTATAATATGGGTTTTCGTCCATTTGGGGCTGCTTTTATAGAATACCATAGACTCAGTAATTTGTAAAGATCAGAACCTTCCTTATTTCTCACCATTCTAGAGCCTTGAAACTCCAAGATTAAAGTACTGGCATCTGGTCAGGCAAGGGCCTTCTTGTTGCATTTTCACATAGGAGAAGGTCAAGATACTATAATGAAGCCTATGTTATAAGTGCCTTAATCTCATTAATGCGGGAGGGGGTTTTGTAGCCTAGTGGTCTCTAAAAGACCACTTTGTGAAGACCATCCCATTGAATTTTAGAGGAAACACATTCAAATTGTAGTAATATGCATTAAGGATTTTCTTTGCATGATAAAAAAGTGGACCATTTTAGAATACTTAGCATCTAATAAGCCCTTACCATGTGCCAGGCACCATTCACAAGGCAATCTTTGTGAATGAGATCCCTGGAAAGATGTAACACGACTGCCCATTGGTATTGTCTATTACCTCTCTGCCTTAGAGATGAAGAGGCACAGAAAGGATGAGTATTTTGCCCAAGTTTACCTAGCTTATAAGTGGCAGAGTCAAGATTTGCATATAGGATATCTGGTTTATTCCAGGGCATGAGCTCTCAATCACTGCATCTTTCTGAAAAATCTTAATTTTTGGTTTTAAAAAAGTCACTTTAAATATAAATCTTAGATGATTATCCCTAGGACATTGTTTCCAAAGGACAGGTCCCTGAAACAGGAAGATCATTGTCTCTGGGAAATTGTTAGAAATTCAAATTAAGACCAGCTAGTGGCATGGTAGCTAAGGTGGCTGGATCCTACATAGCCGACTGTGTGGTTCAAGTCCTGGTCACACAACTTGAAAAACATGCTAGGCACATGTGTGTATGTGAAATGGAGAAGAGATTGCAGCGTGGCCATGCCCAGTGAGAAGTGCTTTCTCACTGACCCCCACCCCCAACTCTCTCAGGTGAGCATGCCTGCTCTCAGATTTAGAAAAAAAAAAAATTCAAATTATCATACCCTAGGGACCAGCAGTTAGCGTAATGGCTATGTCGCTGGACTCCCATGTAGTCGACCGCGGTTTGAGTCCCGGACCCGGTGGCTTAAACTCATGCCAGGCGCGTGTGCGTGCATGCCCATGATCCCAAAAGGAGAATGGAGGAGAAGGGACTGCGGCGTGACCATCCCCCCTGGGGGGTGATTTCTCGCTTTCTGTCTCTCTGTCTGTCTCTCTTTCTGTCTGGTGAGCGCACTTGCCCTATAGCAAAAACCTCTCCAAAAAAATAAATAAATAAATAAAAAGATCATAACCTAGCCCCAGCTCAAATGTACTAAATGTGAAACTCTGAAGATAAGATCCAGTAATCTGTTTTACAAGCCCTCTGGCTGGTTCTGACACATGCTAAACGCTTAAGACCATTGTCTTAGAGAATAATTTAGGTTTTGTTTTTGTTTTTAATGTTTTTGCCATAGGGCACATACACTCACCTGAGAGGACAGAGATAGTAAGAGGGAAAAATAAGAAATCACCACCAGGGGATGGCCATGCTGTAATCCCTTATCCTTCATTCTCCTCTTAGGAGTTTGGGCACATGTGCATGTGCACCTAGTGGGAGTTGAATGCCTTCACCACACCACCTGCTGACCTGGTTTTTTTTGAGAGGTTTTTTGCTATGGGGTGCCTGCGCTCGCCAGAAAGACAGAGAGACAGAGAGACAGAAAACAAAGGAGAAATCACCCTCCAGAGGAGATGGCCACGCCACAATCCCTTCTCCATCTTCTTCTAGGGATCTTGAGCACGCACGCACACGCGCCCGGCGTGAGTTTAAACCACCAGGTCCAGGACTTGAACCGCGGCTGACTACATGGGAGTCCAGTGACACAGCCCCTAAGCCAACTGCTGGTCCCTATTATATGCTTTTTTTTTTTTTTTTGAGAGGTTTTTGCTATATGGCACGTGCACTTGCCAGAAAGACAGGAAGAGACAGAGAGACAGGAAATGAGAAATCACCCCCAAGAGGAGATCGCCACACCGCAATCCCTTCTCCTCCATTCTCTTCTCAGGATCTCGGGCACGCATGCACACGTGCCTGGCGTGAGTTTAAGCCACTAGGTCTGTATATAGTAAAACCATGGTGGACTACATGGGAGTCCAGCGACATAGCCTTTATGCCAACTGCTGGTCCCCCTATTATACTCTTGATCTATACCATTAAAAAAAATAAAAAAATCTAAGAATTCCAGTAAAAGCTAAGGGTTGTAACAGGACAGTCTTTGGGGCTTCCCTATGAAAATGATTGAACTACCCACTCCCTGGGTTTCTACGTTTCCTCTCTCAAGTATTCAAAAAGAAAAAAGAATTAGTTTAAATATACGGTGGTGCATCTCATTGGGCCAACTGTCCTTCCATGACTGACTTAACCTGAGTGGAGGGGAGGGTGAGGTCAGATGATACAAAGAAACCAGCAAAGGGACCAGCAGTTAGCTTAATGGCTATGTCGTTGGACATCCATGTAGTCAACCGTGGTTCTTGCCCGGACCCGGTGGCTTAAACTCACGCTGGGCACGTGTGCGTGCGTGCCCAAGATCCCGAGAGGAGAATGGAGGAGAAGGGATTGCGGTGTGGCCATCTCCCCAGGGGGTGATTTCTCGCTTTCTGTCTCTCTGTCTCTCTCTGTCTTTCTAGCGAGCGCATGCACCTTATAGCAAAAACCTGTCTAAAAAAAAAGAAGAAGAAACCGGCAAAGACTCTGTTGCAATATAAAAAGGAGTCAGAATCTTTAGCATACAGTATAGGTGAAATTAATGCATCTCTAATGCACAATTTTTGTTTAAAATTATATAATAATAAATAGATAAGAATGTACTTAATCCCATCACATATTTATTATTTAACATGTAGCAATAGTTTCTAAATTGGTTTGAGAAAGAAGGAAGACATAGGCCCGGCCAGAGAGCAGAAGTTCAGTATGGAACAGTAAATAGTGAAGATTTCAATACATTTCTCTTTTCTTTTTTCTTTTCTTTTCTTTTTGTTTTTGGAGAGATTTTTGCCATAGGGCACATGTGCTCACCAGAGAGATGAAGAGAGACAGAGAGATGGAAAGTGAGAAATCACACACACACACACACACACACAGACACACTGCTCCCCGGGGGGGCGTGGCCATGCTACAAGCCCTTCTCTGTTCTGCTCTCAGAATTTTGTGCACACACACACACACACACACACACACACATGCATGCCTAGCATGAGTTTTAAGCCGCTAGGTCCCAGAATTAAACCACAGTCAACTATGTGGGAGTCTAGCAATGTAACCGTTACCCCATCTCCTGGTCCCCCAATACACTTCTCTTTTAAATAGCAACACAGACACCCAAGAAAGGTCCAGTAAATAAAGGAATATATTGTATTTGCTAGAGTAATTGAATTAAGATCAGCATTTTTTCTTTTAGAAATCAGAAGATATATTTAAAAGAATGTGAAATGTAGTATTTGCTGATGAGAAAACAAAAGTCAATGGTAGATCAGACTGGTTTAAGGTGATATCATCATTGGCTGAATTTTATACTGTAGCTAGCTATTTCCGTAAGAGTCTATAATTTTTGAATAAATCCTACCTGGGCCTTACTGTCCTGGCTGCCTTGTTTCTACTACACTGCATTTTCACCAGTCCCAGTTGATTGGACCAAAGGTGGACACCAAACCGAGGAGAAATAAATCATTTCAGCCAATCAGATGTCTCTGTCTCAACACTTTGGTATCTGAGCCACACTAACAGTGAGTTGCTGAATTCCTGATACTGATGGTCCTGGACTGTATTGATTCCTGTCCCTCCTGAGGCTTCCTGAACAGTATTGGACTGTATTGATTCCTGTTCTTCCTGAGGTTGTTCACCTCCGTATAGTCCATGAGATGTTATTTTTATAATGTAACTTCTTAGAAAACAACATTGTTGAAGGACACACACTCAAATGGCAAAATCTATAAAAAATAGCAAGATGATTATCTCAAAATGCAATGTAATGTTTATCTCTGCAGGAGCAGGAGAGAGATGCTTTCAGAGGGGAGCAAATAAGGAGATTCTAAAGTATGGCAGTGTTGTATTCTTAGCGTGGGTGGTGGTTGCTTTATAGTCATTTTTAATATTGGTGCATGTGTGTTTCATACATTCTTGTTCTATACAACAGTATTTCTCAAGAGGAAAAAAGATTTTTAACTTGAGATAATTTAGTACGTTTCTATTCCTTTTGTGCAGATGTATTCCAAGACACAGTTGTTAGTTTGGTAGTAGTAGTATTCATTCAAATTAATAGTGTATGTGTGTGTCTGCTACTCAACTATCAATGGACTTCAGGATTAGAAGAAACTATAGAAAATTTCTAGGTAGCTGTAGGTCTTCATTTTACAAAAACAAAATTGAGAATTAGCTCAGGATCCTAGGTTCGTTCTCCTAAGCTGTACCACTTCCTTAACACATAAGCAAAAAAATGCATATTTCAAAGATTTAATTACTTTTTTTAACTTTATTTATTATCATTTTCAATTTGACCAGAGAGAGAAAGAGAGAGAGGGAAAGTGAGAAAGTAAGCCGCCAAGTCCATGACTCAAATTACATTTGACCATGTGGGAGTCCAGTGCCTTAAACACCATGCCACCTGCTGGCCTCAAGATTCAATTTTTTGGAGTATGGGCTAAAATTTTTTGCTATGTAAAGTAAATGTTTGTGGAAAAAATGTAAAAATAAAAAAAATAAACTAAAATAAAATAAATAAAAAAAAGATTCAATTTTTAAAATTTATATTAATTAATTAATTAATTTTTTTTGAGAGATATTTTTGCTATAGGGCTCATGCACTCGCCAGAGACAGACAGAAAGCGCGAAATCACTCCTCCTGCAGTGGGGATGGCCACACCACAATCCTCCATTCTCCTCTTGGGATTTTGGACACATATGTACATGTGCACAGCATGAGTTTTAAGCCACCAGTGCGGGACTCAAACCGTGTTTGACTATGTGGGACTCTAGCGACATAACCATTATGCCATCTGCTGGTCCCATATTTTTATTTATTTATTATTTATTTATTTATTTTTAAATTATTTATTTAATTTTATTCATTCATTTATTTTAATTTGACCAGAGAGAGACACACACACAGAGAGAGAGAGAGAGTTGAAGTGAGAAAGCAAGCCACCAGGTCCGGGACTCGAACCATGGTCAGCCACGTGGGAGCATCCAGCGCCTTAACCACCATGCCACCTGCTGATACCCATATTTTTATTTATTTCTAAGAGATTTTTCCTTAGGGCACGTGTGCTCATCAGAGAGAGAGAGAGAAAGAGTGAGAGGGAAAGGGAAAAATTATCCCCCCTGGGGGGATAGCTATATAGCAATCCCTTCTTCACTATCTCCTCCCAGGATCTTGGGCATGCATGCACGTGTGCCTGGTGTGATTTTGAAGCCACCAGATCTGGGACTCAAACTGCTTTTGGCCATGTGGGAGTCCAGCCATATAACCACTACCCCATCTGCTGGCTCAATTCAATTTTTATTATTTTATTTTAAGAGAGATTTTTGCTAGAGGGCATGTGTGTTCACAGGACAGAATGAGAGAGAGAGGGAGACAGAAAGGGAGAAATCACCCACTAGTGGGGATGGCCATGCTGCAATCCCTTCTCCAGTTTTCTTTCAGGATTTTGGGCACACACGCACACATGCCCAGCATGAGTTTTAAGCCGCTGGGTCCAGGACTCTAACGACTACGTGGAAGTCCAATAACATAACCATTATGCCATCAATTTTTCCCCCAATTCAATTATTTTTAATGCTTATTCTAAGAGGATTTGACTGTCTTAATACTGAAAAAATTCTATAACATCTATACATTAACATTTTATAATATATCATGATTACTGGATATCACGAACATTCTGAAAAAATTACTGCAATTTAAAATGAAATTTTACTGACAACTACTAAATTTTCTTCCCTGTGTATTAATTTTAAATCATATCATAAAGTGAATTTAATGAAACAGTGAGTCTTATGGGTATGGGGATATTGCTTCTTCTTTGTTAAACCCATCAAATGTAGTGGAAGATTAATAATACTATGTGTTGTAAAAATTGGCTTATATTTATTACCAGTTCTGATGTAACAGTCTTTTACTTAGGAAGAAGGAGAATAACTATAGACAGGACTGGCTTGAGAGTCAGTTAAAAAGTGAAATTGCAGGGGCTTGCTTCAAAAAACGTGCCTACGTTGTTAGTCTTATGTTCTTCTTTTTCTCAGCTTGTCCTGGTGGTTTTCATTTGCTACTTAATGTTGGCTATACTGGTCACATCCATGTAAACTGGCCCAGTCTGTGGAACTGCAGTTACTTCTAGACCAGGCAAAAAAGGAAACCATATAACCTACCTGACCTGTAGTAGTTAAGTGCTGTGCATTGAGAGTTGGAACCCACATGGTGGATCAGGTTGGAATCCCCACCAATAGCTTGAAAAGCAGGTTGAGTGGGGTACATGTGGGTCCCCCAAATCCTGAAAGGATGGGGAAAGGAAGCAGAAGAACTATGGTATGACCATGCCCCATTGAGGGGTGGTTTCTCTCCCTCTGTCTCTCTCTGGAGAATGCATGAGCCTTCTGGCAATAAAGAAAAAAAATGAATGAATGTGTGCATTTGTAGGTCATGTTTATATCTGTGTTGAAATGACATTTTGGTTGAAAATCCTATTGCTGGCAGGATTTAAGTTATGGTGCTAAGCAGTCAAAATAATAAAGGTAATTCTCCCCAAACAGGTTTGATTTTAAAAAATGGGAAAACATTGTGTATAAAACACTTTTTTTTTTTTTGAGAGGTGTTTTTTTGTTTGTTTGTTTTTGCTTGTTTGTTTTTTGCTATAGGGTACATGCACTCCCAGAAAGACAGAAAGCAAAAAACCACTCCCCAGGGGCGATGGCCACACTGTAATCCCTTCTCCTCTATTTTCCTTTCGGGAGGCATGCACGCACACGTGCCCAGCATGAGTTTAAGCCACCAGGTCTGGGACTTGAACTGCAGTCGACTACATGGGAGTCCAGCGACATAGCCATTATGCCAACTGCTGGTCCCATGTATAAAACACTTTTTAACATAGTAAGGATTTTTAACTACCATATAAAATATAGATGATTATAATATATACCTAATTTAGAGAGGCTTTCAGGCCTTCATTTACAGGAACCTGTTTTCTTCTATTATCTGGACTGTCATTTCTTTTCTCTCCCATACTCCATTCTCCAAGGCCCAGTCAAATTCCATCTTTTCCTGCTCTGGAGGCATTTCTTTGGGTGTTCCTGTCCTATCCTGTCCTGTTCTGTTCTGTCTTGTTCTTTGAACCCTCTTGGAAGACAAACCTCAAACCTCACCATCACATATGAAGAAGATGTAGCCCTCTATGAGCCTGGCTTTCTCTATAGATGGAACCACAAATCCTGATATGGATACCGTACTTCAGCTCTGAAATATTGGTTTCCTTGACCAAAAATGAAGATTTTTCTGCTGAGACTTCCCCCTCCAGACTCATTTCTAGTGGCCTCTATGCACTAAGTGTCTAGACAGGTCCAAGTGAACAGTTTCCAATCATCTGAATGTGAGTAGGATCAGAATATTCCTCTCTTCACTTTGAATTTGATGCACAAAGAGTGAAAATGGAACTGAAGAAAGATTGAAGATCACCTTCTTCTGTTCACCTCTGAACACTCAGATTGAACTTCAAGAATTAAGAAGAAATATACCATTCATCAGATGACTAGAAATCACCGCAAGATCACAAGAAATACGGGAAAGCAAGAGAATACCTCTCCTCCAAGGGAAAAGAATAACACCTCTTCATCCTCAGACAGTATAATGAAACTCATGGAAATGTCTGATAAAGATTTTAGAATATTCATAATGACAAAGCTAACAGAGATGGAAGAGAAGAGAAACAATGAACTGAAAAAGAGGCAGGAGAAAGGAACTGACAAGTTCCAGGAGATGAGGAAATTCTTGCAAGATCTAAAGGAGGAAATATACACTCGAAAAAAAGAATCAGATGGACCTGTTAGAGATGAAGGCTATAATACAGAAAGTAAAAATCTCCCTTAAAAGCAGACTAGATCATACAGAAAATCAAATCTCAGATGTAGAAGATAGAATCACTGGCCTAGAAAAATCCACTATGAAGACTGAGAATATGGCCCCCCAGAATGAGAATAATATATGAGAAATACTAGATTTCATCAAACGTCCAAACATCTGGATAATTGGTATCTCAGATGGTGAAGAGACTCATAAGGGCATTGATAACCTATTCCATGAAATCCTGCAAGAAAACTTTCCAAACCTAGAGAGGCACTCAAAGATCCAGGCCCAAGAAATACAAAGGACCCCAAATAGAATCAACCCTAGAAGATCTTCTCCAAGACACATTATAGCCAGGTCGACCAAAGTCACAAAGACAAGATACTAAGATTGGCAAGAGAGAAATGTCAAGTTATCAACAAAGGATATCTCATCAGGCTAACAACAAACTTCTCATCAGAAACAATTCGAGCGAGGGAAGAATTGGAAAATATATTCAAAGTGTTAAGGGGAAAGCAATTTCAACCAAGAATACTGTACCCAGTGAGATTATCCTTCATATGGGAAGAAAAGACAAGAATATTCTCAGATAAACAAAACCTGAAAGAATTTACCAACACCAGACCAGATCACCACGTTCTCAAGGGAATGCTATACCAGAAAAATTAAATACAGACACACGGAAATAAGAGTTCAAAAACTAAGAAAATGGCCAACTTAATAATAGAAACATGTCTGGAATTGAATATTATATTCCAGAATTTAATTGGGAAGATCAAACCACAACGAAAGATAGATTAAGTACATGAGACTGAACTGGTGAAATAGCATTTTATGACTTTTGACTAAAACATTGCTGATTTTCTTCTAGGCTTTGGTTTTCAGTTTTAAGGATTATTGAGTTGCCGGTAGGTTCATGTACCTACTATTTGAACAGAATCCTAACCTATTTCCTGGCTTTAAGTTTTAAGTAAAGTTCCTTAGTATTTATTTCTTTGATTTATTAAAACTAAAAGCTTGAAATTAAAAATATATTTAAAAATACCTTTTTAAAATTTTTTTATTTTTATTTATTTATTTATTTTGAGAGGTTTTCACTATAGGGCGCGTGCGCTCGCCAGGCAGAGAGAGAGAGACATAGAGACAGAAAGCGAGAAGTCACCCCCCAGGGGGGATGGTCACGCCGCAACCCCTTCTCCTCCATTCTCCTCTTGGGATCCTGGGCACGCGTGCACACGTATCCAGTATGAGTTTAAGCCACCGGGTCCAGGACTTGAACCGTGGTCGACTACATGGGAGTCCAGCGACATAGCCATTATGCTAACTGCTGGTCCCTAAAAATACCTTTTTAATGACCATAGTAAGCCTTATAGCATCACCTAGGTATTACCTTATATATATTCATTCTACTCAGAGCTTCACACCCAAAGTCAGACATGTATTCACTGATATGCACATACCAGCTAAACTTTTTTTTCTCTCTCTCTCTTTTCAGTGAGTGCATGAGCCCTAGAGCAAATTTTAGATAAATAAATAAATAAATAAAAGACTACTTATGAAAGATTTCCCCCATAATAATCTTTTTTTACTTTCATTTTATTTATTGTCATTTTATTTTATTTTTAAAAAGTTGGAGAGAAACAGAGAGAAGAAAATGAGAAAGCCAGCTGCCAGGCCCGGTACTTGAACTGTAGTTAGCCATGTGGAAGTCCAGCTGCCTTAATCACCATGTCACCTGCTGGCCTCCATAAATAATCTTTTTTCAAAACAATTCTTTTATTGGGCTAGCAGATGGCATGGTGGTTAAGGGCACAGGACTCCCATATGGCTGACTGTGGTTCGAGTCCTGGACCTAGCAGCTTGCTTTCTTATTTTCCCTCTCTCTCTCATTCTGTTCCTCTCTTATCAAGTTAAAATAAATAAATAAAGTTAATAAAATAATTCCTTAAAAAAACCAAATAATTCTTTTATGTAACTTTATTATTATTATTATTATATTATTAATCTGACCAGAGAGAGAGAGAAGTGAGAAAGCAAGTTGCCAGACTCTAACTGTGGTCAGCCATGTGGGAGCCCAGTGCCTTTAACCACCACGCCACCTGCCAGCCTCCCCCATCTCCATAATAATTTTAAGTTTACCAAAATGGAAAATTCCACATTTAATTGTCTCCTCCTCCACCAAGTCTCAGTTCATCTGTTTGTCTTTTTGTTTATCTGTCTCGCTCTCAGTGTCTCCTTCTCTCTCAGATGTACATTTAAAAATCTTTGCACATACAGTGAACTGGGTGCCTTAGCCAGTTCATCTCAGAAAGAGCTAACTATGGAGAATCTGGGAAATTTGCAAGTTATTTAAAGGTGGTTTTGGTGACATACTCTCCTAAATTTAGCATCTTAATGAACTTTTCCAGATTAAGGAGTTATCATTTTGCAACCTTCTATCCTTCATGTAAAAAATTTAGCCCATTCTTGAGATGGATTATTTTTTTTTCTGTGTTAAAACTTTCAAACAATCTCTTTCTCGAAGTATTTCCTTGGCTGTCTTTATTCCACACTACCCTTTTTCTACAGAGACAGTGAGGAGTCATATACTCTGAGAGTTTTTTGGTTTTGGATTTTTTTTTTTTTTTTGTCTCTGCCATAGGCAGGTGTGCTAACTGGAGAGAAAGAGAGAGAGAGAGAGAGACAGAGAGAGAGAGAGAGAAACAATTCATTCCCAGAGGGGGAGAGTCACACTGCAATCTCTTCTTCTCTGTTCTCCACCTGGAATTTTGGACATGTATGCACACATGCCCAACGTGATTTTCTTTTTCTTTTTTTTTGAGAGGTTTTCGCTATAAGGTGTGTGTGCTCGCCAGACAGACAGGGAGAGACATAGAGACAGAAAGCGAGAAATCACCCCCCAGAAGGGATGGCCACGCCGCAATCCCTTCTCCTCCATTCTCCTCTCGGGATCTTGGGCACGCAAACACACGCGCCCAGCGTGAGTTTTAAGCCACCAGGTCCAGGACGCGAACCGAGGTCGACTACGTGGGAGTCCAGCTACATAGTCATTACGCTAACTGCTGGTTCCCTGCCCAACGTGATTTTCAAGCTGCCAGGTCCAGAACTTGAACTGCTGTCAGCCACGTGGGAGTCTAGTGCCTTAACCACTATGCCACCTGCTGGCCCCTATTTTTAGATTTTTGCCAGAGGGTGTGTGCACTTACCAGAGAGAAACAGAGACAGAGAGAAAGTGAGAAATTACCCCTGAGGGGGGATGGCTATTCCATGATCCTGTCTCCTTCATTCTGCTCTTGAGCTTTGGGGCACACATGCACATGTATCTGGCATGTTTTGCAAGCCTCCGAGTCCAGAACTTGAATCATACAGTTGGCCATGTGGGATCCAGCACCTTTACCACTATGCCACCTGCTGGCTCCACTCAGAATTTTTTAAGAGAGATTTTTTTTTTTTTTGAGAGGTTTTTGCTATAGGGCGCGTGCGCACGCCAGACAGACAGAGAGAGACAGAGAGGTAGAAAGCAAGAAATCACCCGCCAGGGGAGATGGCCACTCCGCAATCCGTTTTCCTCCATTCTCCTCTTGGGATCTTGGGCACACACACACACGCACATGGCGTGAGTTTTAAGCCACCAGGTCCGGGACGCGAACCGCAGTCCACTACATGGGAGCCCAGCAACATAGCCATTACGCTAACTGCTGGTCCCAAGAGAGATTTTTGCTATAGGTCACATGCATTCACCAGAGAGATAGAAAGTGATAAAGTACTCCCCCCCAGGGAGGATGGTTACACCACAATCCCTTCTCTTCCATTCCCCTCTCAGGGTTTTTTTTTTTTTGGAGAGGTTTTTGCTATAGGGCGCGTGCGCTCGCCAGACAGACAGAGAGAGACAGAGAGATAGAAAGCAGGAAATCACCCCCCCAGGGGGGATGGCCACGCCGCAATCCCTTCTCCTCCATTCTCCTCTCGGGATCTTGGGCACGCACGCACATGCGCCCGGCGTGAGTTTAAGCCACCGGGTCCGGGACTCGAACCGCGGTCGACTACGTGGGAGTCCAGCGACATAGCCATTACGCTAACTGCTGGTCCCAGGGTTTTGAGAACACGTGTACATGCGCAGTGTCAAACTGCGATCAACTACGTGGGAGTCCAGTGACATAACCATTACACCACCTGCTGGTTCGGACTCTCAGAATTTTGATGACCAGAGCTGACTTCCCCTAAGTCTATATAACGCCACATCTATCTAATTCAGGGATCAGCAGCTTTTTCTGTAAAGATCTGGATCTTTACAGAAAAATATTTTTTATTTTGGGTCCATATGTTCTTTGTCACAATTACTTAATTCTGTTCTTATAAAACCAAAGCACCATAGACAATACATAAATGGATGTGTGGCTGTTTCATTAAAACTTTATTTACAAAAGTGGACAAACTGTTGGGGCCAGCAGGTGGGGTGGTGGTTAAGGGTGCTGAACTCCCACATGGACGACGGTGGTTTGAGTCCCAGATCTGGTGGCTTGCTTTCTCACTTTTTCTCTCTCATTCCACCCCTCTCTGGTCAAATTAAAATAAATAAATAAATAAATAAATGGGTAAATAAAGTTAAATAAAATAATTCTTAAAAAAAAAAAGGCAGACAAGCTGGATTTGGCCCCATAGGCCATAATTTCCTAACCCCTGATATACAAGCATGTAGAAGCTACATCAGTTCAACTGCAATTCAAGGGAATTTGGAATTGAGACCCCTGAGATTAAGTTAAGCAATAACTGTGAGTTGCTAAACAGGAAGGTTGGGCAAACTAGGTAGTAGACAGAGGTAAAGAGCCAAGATCACTATTTGGGACAGTTACAATAGGCCAAATGTAAGCAGATAAGTGAGCAGCGTTAGCCAATCTGCAGAGAATAAAATATACACAGAGAAAAATCAAAACTAGAGAGACAATGAGAGATAAAGGGGAGAGGAGAGTTCTTGCCATGTTGGCTGTGCTTCCTCACATAATCTCTGCCTATTTTTATATTCATTTCTCCTTTACTTTAGCCAGCTGACATGACTTTCATTCAATCAGATACCCTCTAAATTGAGCAACCATTTTTGCTTCAGACATTCTAAGGAAGATTGTTTAGTCATTTAAATAGAAAATAAAGAGTAATTAAGGAAGAAGAGAATTAAAGTTCAATATATCAGGTAAGATATTAATACAATCATCGATAATGAGATGAAGATCTCCTCGCATAAAGTCGTGGCTACCATAAAAAAAGAAGAGCAGAAATACAACAGGACTGAGGTCTGAGGAGGCAAAAGTCTCCTCAGAGGCCACCATCTCTGAGACTTCCTTTTCTTCTTTCCTCTGCTTCTTCTCTACCACTCTTCTTCCAGGAACACCCTTCAATTTGTCGATATGAGGAGGTGACAGTGATAGCTTTTAAGGGAAAAACTGCAGCGGGTCTTGCTTCAGTTGAAGCACATTATACGGGGACTTCAAAAGTTTGTAGAAAATGGAATTAAAGTACAACTTTATTGTGGTGCAAAAAATATTGAAATTCATACATGGGTTTTTCATAATATGTTTTTCCATGAACTTTTAAAGTCCCCTCATACAATTGCCTTGTGGTCTCTTACTGTGAATGTTGCTGTGAATTCCTCCAGGACAATATAATGGAATTAGTAGGTAGATGACTTTGGACAAATCATGAAGATGTAGTGTTTTCATCTGTGGAGTGAGATAAAATGCTTTCCTTTTTGTTTTTACATATTCCGATGCCCATAATTTTTGTCTCTCTGTTATCCCCACAGCTTGACTTGTTTTGTTGTCAGCAGGCAGCTTATTTCATATTCAGCTCACTTTATACTCAGAGCTTGGCAAGTAGTGTCTATCTGGTTATTATGCATTGTTCAAGAGGAAATTAACTTCTATTGAACATCTACTCAGTGTCCGAGCTTCACATACTTTTCTTTTCAGCCCACTCACACCTCTGTGAAACAAGTATCACGAGTCTAGTTTTTAGAGATGTAGATATACATTTAGAGATTTAATTATCAGGATCAAAATGATAGTCAACTGTACCTCAATTCTGCCACTTACCATGTATTCAATAGGTTAGTTTTCAAAGCTTCAGTGTGTTCTTATCCGGAAAGTGGGACTTCCTAAGAGTTAAGATAGTATTGGCAGGATTAGCAAAGAACAAAACGAAACCACCAGGCACTATACTCCAAATGGAATAGCCTTACATTTATAAAATTACAGTTATCTGAAATTCAGATTTCACTAGGCACTCCTATATTTTATCTGGTAACGCTATGTTAGTATTACAGTTATGACGATGCATATAAAATTTTTTTTAGTATTGTCCTTAACACCTGGTAAGCTCTCAGTGAATGCTATGCTTATTAAATTTTGGATGTGATTCCTTTTTTTCCACTCACCACAAACACGCTTAGTTCAGTTTCCACACAAAATTTCAGCTAAGCGAGGGTAATATTACTTTAAGTATATAGCAACGAGTTATTGTCTTGAAAGTGCTTTCAGAGCCTGGTCAATGGTGGAAAGCTCAGGGGAGCATGCACAGAAACCGGCTGTTGACAGCCACTGCTGCGGCCCGGGCACAGGCACAGCCGGCCGGCCTCCGCGGACAGCCACCCTCGCCCCGCCCCGTGCCATCTCGGCCACTCAGAGGCGGAGCCGCGCCTCCGCCGCACTCCTATAGGTCCTTCCCCCGACAGGCGAGGCCTTTCCATTTTCCCGCCTTCTCCTGCCCCAGCTCAGCCCGAAACCCGCACTGGCCCACAACGTCTCCGCCCAGCCTTCCGTGCGAGCCCCGCCCTTCCGGACCCCACATCTCGTCCCCCACCCCCCAGCCGCTCCGGGCTGCCCGGGGCCCCGGCCACCCTTCGGTAGGAGTTGGGAGGGGTCGGGGGGGAGATCGGGGAGGGGTAGACCGAACGCCTTCCCAGGGGTCGCGGGAGGCGGGCACGGAAGGGAGGGGTGGGGCTAATCTCCTTGGCGCCGCGTTGCCATGGCAGCCGGGAAGGAGGTGGGAGGGGGAGGAAGCGAGCGGGAGGGGGATGTGGTGCTGCCGGGGCCGCCACCGCAGCTGCCGCTGCCTGCTCGTTGCCGCGTCTTCCCGGAGGCGGCTGCTGGAAGCCGCAGGCAGCAGCTGCGGTGCTCTGCCATATTGTGTCTTTGCCTGCCGGTCCCTCGCCTCCCCTCCGCGGCGGCCGAGCTGACGGTGAGTCCCGGGTGAGCGGCGCGCTCCCGGTCCCGGCCCCCGGGAAGGAGCGGCTCGCGGGCGCGGAGGCAGCGCGGGCGGCGGGAGCCGGGCGTGGGGCGCGGAGGTGGCTGTCCCGTGACTCGTCCGGACATTTTTGTCCTGTGAAGAATTGGCGCTGGCGCGGGAGTGTTCCCCCGCGGGCGGCCCGAGTCGTGCGTGGGCCCCGGGGTGTCGAATGAGGGGCGTGTGGTCTCGTGAGGAGTTAGGAGTTTCTCCCGAAAGGTGAGGACCGCCTGGGAGGGGGTGTTGCGCGGCCGAAACCACGGCGATGGGTGTCGGCTGTCGGGGCAGGCTCGGAAGTGGCCCGGGGGACGAATAGGGCTCGACTTGGGGGTGTCCGCCGTTAGAGGAAGTACCCCAGCCTCTCGGGAGCCTTTGCAACGTCCCCTCCTCCCGCTCCGAGTGGAGCGAGACGTGCGGGGCGTGGAGTCCTCGTCCGGCCGCAGGCGGGACTGGCTGGGCCCGGCAAAGTAGTGCCCGGGAAGGCGCCGGGCGCGGCCCTGCGTGAACTTCGGGCTGCAGGGCGGCCGGGCGTTGGGGGGACGCGGGCACAGGGGCGAGTCCCGGGTGGGGGTGACTACGGTACCCTCTTGCCTTCCTTCCAGCAGGCATCGTGGGGGCCTCCGAGTGAGGCTGTCTTGGTGGGTTGTTGGTGTTTCCGTACTGCAATGTGGACACTTCCTGTTCACCACCTCCTTTAGGGCCCTGGTTACCTCTGCCCTCGAGTCATCTCTTTCCTGGTGGGGTGAGGGGCCTGCCGTGGCAGAGGCCCTTCAGTCTTCGGAGTTTGCCCCGCTCTGCAGCCGCCTGTCTGGAGCCCAGGAGGACGGTGGGAGTCAGGGGGAAACAGCCCGAGTGTACAGTGCTTCAACCTCCACTCTTAACTCCACCCCCTTCTTCCTTTTGCAAAATGCCTCTGTTCTATCAAAGCTCACTGCAGTTGGGGTGTCGAGTTCGTTGGGGAGCTACATACAGGACCTTCTTGCACTTGATTTCTGCTTTAAAGTCTCTAACGCAGTTCCTCTACTTTGTTTTCTTCTTACGCGGAAAAAAAGTCTTAACACTCAAAGAAATGATACAGACTTTGTTCTACCCCTACTCCGAGGTGAGGGGAGGAGGGTGGTTATTCTTTTCCAGGTTAGTTGATACTGTTTCTCCTTATCTTCCTTCTGATTGTGACAGCCACGTGGCCGGCTGAGTGCCAAAGAGAGCTGTAGTGGCGCTAGGAGCTGGGGTTTCTCTGGTAGCCAACGGCTTTGTAACCCTGCTGTGGCTTCGCATGTACATTTATCTTGGTACTATCTGAGAGGGGAAGTGGAAAAAGCAGAACCGTTCATGTCTGTAACTGTACCATATGAATCTTAAGACTTATCTCTGTATCCTTGCAGTCCTCATAAGGTATATATTGACATTTTTACCTTTCTCTGCCGTTTTGATGATTCATCTTTAAAATCTCAGCCATAAATAGGTAATCAAGACTGATGGGGAAGGATACAATAGTGCATTATGGAGATGCCCAACTCTAGGAAAAATAAATCATTTGGATTTAAAAATCATTAATAGGAGATTCTCATGTAATCATCAGAAATTATATTCCAGATTTATTTGTGATACTTTTAGGAAAACTCATTTTTTCATTTTGCATAAAGATCATTACCTAACATTCATAAATAATTTTTTTAGGAGTGAAATAAATGCTAGTTGTATTGGTGTGTTTTTTTGGAACAATATTGAGAGATTAAGAGTGATGTAAATGTTAAACATGAACGTATTTTAAGGGACTGGAAGTAATTTTTAGACTATAAAAAATCAATGAGTTGAAGATACAGCAAACTATTTGGAGAGTTTGGAAGATTTTTTAATACAACACTTGTTTGCTAATACATTATGTTTCATTTTTTGAATGCTTTGGTAGATTAGAGTTGCTTTTGTAGCTTATGTTTTTATTTCAATCAGTTTTACTTGAAGAATGCTTAACCACAGGAAATATTTAAATTTTGTAAAAGAAGTGTATAGAAAAGTTACTGTAACACAACTTATTTTAATTAATTAATCAATTATAATTAATTTTTAATAGTGGAGCTCAAAAGGTGAAGTTATATTGAAGAGATACTCTGGGCTTCAGGGCAGAAAAGATAATACAATTAAGAAAAGAGTATGTGCTGACCACTAAGCAATGCTTAGTTATGAAAGGTAATTGAAGTGATGAAATACTTGTATAAGGCAAGAAGCACTGGGAACATATTTGTGAAAATAACCAACTTACATTGTTTACTATGGAATCTGTCAAAATGAAACCTTAATAAGTACTTACTAAACAGGACTATATCTTGTTCTTATGGCAGCTTATTGCTAAGCTACTTTTTATGTATTTTTTAAAAGAATTATTTAACTTTATTTATTCATTTTAATTTGACCAGAGAGGGACAGAGAGAGAAAGAGACAAAGTGAGAAAGCAAGCCGCCAGGTCTGGGATTCGAACTGCAGTTGGCCATGTGTGACTCCAATGCCCTCAACCACCTTGTCACCTGCTGGCCCCATATATTTTTAATATTTATTTTGTTGTTTTTAGATTATCGTTATTTTAGCAGCTGGGTTTTTTTTTTTTTTTTTTTGGAGAGGTTTTTGCTATAGGGTGCGCGCGCTCACCAGACAGACAGAGACAGACAAAGAAAGCGAGAAATCACCCCCCCCCAGGGGGATGGCCACACCGCAATCCCTTCTCCTCTATTCTCCTCTCGGAATCTTGGGCACGCATGCAAACGCACCCGGTGTGAGTTTAAGCCACCGGGTCTGGGATGCGAACCACGGTCGACTACGTGGGAGTCCAGCGACATAGCCATTACACTAACTGCTGTTCCCATGATCTTTATTTTTAAGTTGAAGAGGTTGATACACATGCAAAAGAGTTTACAACGTGAGAGGATATAATTAGAAGTTAAACTAGGCTGATGCAGGCAGGTACTATAAGACTTAAGAGATAGACCTTGGTGGGCTTAAATAGAGGATGCTCCTTAGGGCAAGTAAAACTATTGCTTTCAAAAGTGTAAGAATACTACTCTGATTAATCTTCCTGAAGATTAAATCACTCTAATGACTAACACTCCTAATTATATTAAATTCTTTTATTTTTTCTTTATTTTTTTTCATTCTAAATTCTTTTCAAGACCTTTTAAACTTTGGTTCCAGTCTTCTCCCACTTCATTTCCTACTAACTTTTTTTTTTTTTTTTGGCTGATGCAGTGTACTTTATTGATGGTTCATGACAAGGAGGGCTCCTCAGCCCATTTCTCACTAACTTTTAAGAACTGTTCATTATTCACTACTTTTATCTGTACAATTTTACTTCTTCATATCTTTATTGAGCTAACATTTTTCTGTTATACTCTGTACTCATCCTCTCTACTGAAGAAAAATTTATTCAAGGTTGAAGCCTAAAGTTTATGTATTTATATCTTTCATGAGTGAGAAAAACACAGGGAGAGACAATGAGATAACATCCCCAACATGTTCTTTTTTTTTTTTTTTTTTTTTTTGAGAGGTTTTTGCTATAGGGTGCATGCGCTCGCTGGACAGAGACAGAAAGATAGAAAGCAAGAAATCACCCCCCAGGGGGGATGGCCATGCCGCAATCCCTTCTCCTTCATTTTCCTCTCGGGGTCTTGGGCGCGCGCGCGCGCACACACACACACACGGGCCCGGCGTGAGTTTAAGCCACCGGGTCCCGGACTCGAACCACTGTCGACTACGGGGGAGTCCAGCGACATAGCCATTACGGTAACTGCTGGTCCCCCCATCTCCAACATGTTCTGACATTGCAATTCACCCCTAGCCTTAGCCAGTCCTTGATCATTGGCAAGTGTGCCCTGCTTACCCAGGGAGGTCTCCAGTCTTGAACTGGGAACCTCCTCATGTGGGGTTGCCTCACAGAATGTCACATTTTATCACTATGTCACTATATGACCCCTGGCTGACTAAAATCTTGATTACCCTGAGAGCCTTAGAATCATAGAATTTTAGACCCACATTTATTCCTCTAACTGAAAATTCTTTCCTTTCTCCAACAGCGTATAATTCTTTTGGACTGTAGCATTCTGTACTGCCTTATTTTTATTTAATATTTTTGAGCACTTATAATGTGTTAAGTACTGTTATCTTGAGGATATTGAACAGGACAATTCTGTATTCTTTGTTGGTTACCTTTTAGATTTTATTACTCCAAATAGATTATAAGGTCTTCTACTATTTAGAGGTATCTTATTTCCTCAGATATATATTACACATTTAGATGACTATTTGGTTATTTTCTGAATAAAAGAAAGGCAGGACTTACGGTAGGAGGTGGCAAGTTGGATTGAAAGGGTTCTCTTCTTGTAGGTACAAAAGAATAACCAATGATGAATGGCCTTAAAAACATCACTCCTGGGGACCAGCAGTTAGCGGAGTGGTTATGTTGCTGGACTCCCACGTAGTCAACTGCGGTTCACATCCCGGACCTGGTGGCTAAAAACTCACGCCGGGCGTGTATGCGTGCGTGCCCAGGATCCTGAGAGGAGAATGAAAGAGAAATCATCCCTGGCAGTGATTTTTCGCTTTCTGTCTTTGTTTTCTGTCAGTCTGGCGAGAGCATGCGCCTTATAGCAAAAAAAAAAAAAAAAAACAAAAAAAAAAGAAACAAAAAAAACAACTAAAAACCTCTTAAAAAACAAACAAACAACAAACAAAAAATCACTTCTGAATTTAAATATGGATAAGTGCCAAAAACTAAGATGGCATTTGAGCTGTGTGGTAAGATTGGTAAAATCCTTATTTGAGGAAAGTTTATCTGACTGTAGTGTGAGGACTAACTGTAGGAATGGATAGGAATTAGAAGGAGAGAGATCTATTGAGGGGAAAAATTAATAACAGAGATAGGTTTGGGAGGGTGTTTATTATCAAGAAGATGGTGTGGGTTTAGTTAACTGAGTGCAAGGTGGGTGGGATATTTCAAAGTGAACATGACCCTCAGTGACTAGAGATGGAAGTTTGGAATAATATAGTGGTGACAATTAGTGTTGTAAAATTTTCTTTTTTTAAGTTTTTGTTATAGGACGTGTGTACTTGACATAGAGAGACAGAGGGAGAGAGAAATCACCCTCTAGGGAGAATAACCACACTGCAGTTCCTTTTCCTGCAGTCTCCTCTCGGGATTTTGGGGTTGTACACACACGTGCCTGGTGTGTTTTTCAAGCTGCCTGGTCTAGAACTTGAACTACGCAGGAGGCCATGTGGGATCCAGTGCCTCAACCTTCACACCAGCTGCTGAGTGTTGCAAATGTTTATTATAGAGTTAATAGTTGAAAAGTTGAGAGCTAAAAATGATACTTTGGGAAACTATAACTTAAGTGGCATTTGCTTTGATTCCATGTGACTTCTAGTTGATACTACAGACTTGTGCAATGCCTGTAATATGGTCTTGATAACTACTCTGTGAGAAGCCACCAGATATAAGGGCAGGAAAAGAATCTCATCATTCCCTTCTAAGGAATTTTGATTACTATATTACTTGTTTCCCTTACTGTAACTTTTTTTTCATTGAAATAAACTCTTAGAATAGTTTTACAGAAAAGTTGCAAAATAGTACACAGTATATCTTGCCCAGTTTCCCCTATTGTTAACTTCTTACATTACTGTGGTACATTATCACTAAGGAAACAAAATTGTTGCAATTAACTGTATATCTTATTCAGATGTCTATTTTCTGTTCCATAATTCCAATTTGAGACTTTTCTTATTTTTGATGACTATGGCAGTTTTAAGAAGTAGTCACAGTTCTTATAGAATGTCTCTTAATTGAGATTTGTATGATTTTTTTTTTTTTCATGATTAGACTGGAGTTACAGGATTTAGGGAGAAGGACAACAAAGGTAAAGTGCCATTTTCATAACATCATATCAAGAGTATATAGTAACAACTTGATAAAACTGATGATGTTGACCTTGATCACATGGTAGAAGTCTTTGCCAGATTTCACTCCTCTTTCTTCCTCTGTTTTTACATTACTCTTTGGAAGCAAGGCACCTAAGTGCAGCCCATGTCAGACACCTAAACTTAATTTTGATTCATGTATTTTTTTATTCCTCTTGACCTGATTTTTTTTCTTTTCCGTAAGTAGACATTGAACTTGGACAGATATCAATTGAGCATCTATTACATTGAGATCTAAGAATACAATGATGAACAAGAGAGACATTTCTACTTCTCTGGAGTCTGCCTGATTTAACCATAAAATTTGTCTATTTACCTACATAGGTCTTGATTTCATTAACAGTTACAAACATGAAATTATTGAAGCCCTAAAAGCCTAAATAAATCTCTTATTTAGCCATTTAGAAGATAAGCTGTTACCATGATGTTTAAATATAGGTACCCTAAAAATAGCCATTTTTTTTTCCTACCAATACAGAAAATGGAAAATTACTTTCTTTTCAAGTAGATGTATTACTGTTAAATTACCAGGATAGTAATTTCTTGTAAAGTAAGATTTTGCTCTTCTCTTCGCCTACACTATGTCTTTGTCGACCATATGGGATCCAGCTGCCTTAACCTCCATGCCACCTGCTGGCCCTTGCTACAATCTTTTTTCCTCCAATTCTTCCTCTTTCCTCTCTCTCTCTCTCTCTCTGTTGTTGTTTGCTATAGGGCTCATGCACTTGCCAGAGAGACAGAGAAAAAGAGAAGGTGAGAAATCACCCCTCAGAGGGGATGGCCACACAACAATTCTTTCTTTTTAAAAAATTTTGTTTGCTATATGGTAACTGTGCTCATGAGAGAGAGGGTGGGAGAGAGTGGGAAATCATCCTCCTGGGGGAGATGGCCATGCTGCAGTCCTTTCTTTAGTCTCCTCTTAGGATTTTGGGCACACATGCTCAGGTGCCAGGTCCAGGACTTGAACCATATAACCATAACCTTATGAAACCCACTGGCCACCATTTTCCCCTGACTCTCCAACCCATCTGGATCCTGAGTGCCCTGGTGAAAGTCACTGGACCTGGGACTCAAGGTCTGGTTGGCTGTATGGATTATGGTTTCCCCATAGCTTTAACGACTGTGCTACGAGGCTGGCCTTATATTTATTTTTGAGACGGCCATGTTTACTTGTCAGAAAGATGAGATTTCTTGGTAGTTGTAGAGTATTTCTTTTTCTGGTTCTCTTTTTTTAATTGCCAGAGGGCAAGTGTGCTTGTCAGAGAAAGATGGAGAGACAGAGAAAGAGAGAAGGAGAAAGCATCCCCCCAACCAGGTATGGTTATGTCCAATTCCTTCTCTTTCGTTTGTGCATCCCATTGGGATTTTAAGCATACATGTACAAGTGTGCCTGGTGTGGTTTTCAAGCCATCAGGGCTGGGATTCAAACCATGTTGGTCATGTGGGACTAGATCTCTTAACAACTAGGTTATGGAGTCAGTCCTACAGTTCTTTTTTGTTTCTTTGTTTGTTTCCTTTTTTAAAAAAGGAATGATTTTTTATTTAATTTTGTTATTATTTTTTAATTTTGCCATAGAGAGACACAGAGAAAGAGAGAGAGAAAGGGAAAGTGAGAAAGCAAGCTGCCGGATCCAGGACTTGAATCGCGATTGGCCATGTGGGAATCCAGTGCCTTAATTACCACACCACCTGTTGGCCTACACTATGTCTTTGTTGATCATATGGGTCGACAAAGTATTTCTTAACTAATAAAAATTCTTTTGCACATTGTTACCTGTAATTTATTCTAGAAAGAGTAAATATTAAAATATATTTTATGCACGTGCTACATGTGAGGAAAAAACAGGTAGAGCCTATCTAATATGACAGTAGGCTTTTAATTCATTGTCCTATTTGTCAACCATCAGTATGAAACAGTGAGGGAAAATTGGTTTCTTGGTTTGCTATGAATTTTTTTTTTTTTTTTTTTTGAGAGATTTTTGCTTTGGGGTATGAATGCTGGTGGGAGAGACAGAGACAGAAAGCAAGACATCACCCCCTGGAGGGATGGCCACACTGCAATCCCTTCTCCATTCTCCTCTTGGGATTCTGGGCATGCTCATACACACATCCACTCATACGCGCACCTGGTGTGAGTCTCTAGCAGCAGGATCTGGAACTAGAAACTGCAGTTGACCACTGGGAGTCCAGCAATGCAATCATTATGGCATCTGCTGATTACGGTTTGCTATGAATTTTATTAAGCTGTTTTGCGTGGGACTCTGTCTTGGAAGGGAGCCCCTAGGGTCTGTTTCAAGAGTTCGAAGGGACCAGACTGCTCAAAGCCTATAAAGCCTTACTATGGACCCCTTGCACTTACCCCACTGTTGGGGTAGTTTCAGCTTCTGTTCATGAATTGTCTCGTGCTTTTCAGAGAGTACCTGCTTGCTGTTTTCTGCTTCTGTTTTCATCTTTCAGATTTCTTACAGCTTCCCTCTCCCTTCTCTCACTTAGACATTGGTAGAAGATAAGTCTGTGGATGTTGGTGGTTTGTTTCGATCCTTTTATTTGGGGTTGGTGGGGAGGCCAGCTCTGGAATTAAAATATCTTAAAAGTTTTCTTTAGTGGTAATACTGTTTTGAAAGTAATTTTTTTTTTTTTTTTTTTTTTGGAGAGGTTTTTTTGCTATAGAGCACGTGTGCTCTCCGGAAAGACAGAGAGAAACAGAGAGACAGAAAGCGAGAAATCACCCCCCAGAAGGGATGGCCATGCCACAGTCCCTTCTCCTTCATTCTCCTCTTGGTATCTTCGGCACGCACGCACAAGCGCCCGGCATAAGTTTAAGCCATTGGGTCCAGGATTTGAACCGTAGTCAGCTACGTGGGAGTCCAGCGACATAGCCATTACGCCAGCTGCTGGTCCTGAAAGTAATTCTTAAATGGAGAACTGAAACTTAGGATATGAAAAGATCACAGAGCGGGATGGAAAACAAAATCAAGCATAGAATTCTATACTTGAATGGTAAATTGCTCAGTAAATATTTTAATGAATATCTTATTTTATCCTTCAACTTTTTGTTTCATATACTTTGATTGAAATGTCTCCTTTGTTTAGTTGAAAGTAAATGATATGGTGTAATTTGGATATAATTTTCCCTTTGCATTCTGATCTAGTTGGCTGTAAGATAGAGCCATGTTGTACTTCCTCAAATTTTCTGCTTAGGGATGCTGAATCAATCCTTCTTTCTTTCTTTCCTTATTTTTCTTTGGTTAACAATAGTTTTGATTTGGTCTGGATTAAGTACCTTGTAAAATGTAGAACTTTAGTATCTCTAAAAAACTATTGTTTCTTGTGAGTTGTTTATACAAGTACAGTAAAAAGGGACATACAAATGTAGGAGAGGCTAAACTTCCTAATAGAAGAAATTGGCCAGAGAAATATATGAAAGAGTTGTATTAAGTTAGTCCTTAAATATTAGGGTTTTGAAAGAATAATGGTAGGGAAGATGACGCTTCAGGTGTAGACTTGCAGGAGCAACCATATCCAGAGAGAAATGCATAAGAAGTGTTTAAACAAAATTAGTATAGTTTAGACTAACTTCAAGTAGAGGAGCATTAGCTTGACAGTGTATAAGTTGAGTAAGATATGTTGACTAGTGCCATCTGTGCCTTTTTTCAGTTTTTTATACTTATGAAACAGTCTAGGCAGTATGGTAGCAGCTGCGATAGGGATGAGTGTGAGCTCTGTGGCCATTCTTGCAGTTGTGGGCATTCCATTTTGTATTGTTTGCCATATATAGAATGGATACTAATAATAGCAACTACCTGATAGGGTTGATATGATTAAAATAACTAATATTAGTAAATTATTTAAAAAGGTAACTGACATCAATGAGCATTCAGTGAATGTTTTTTTATATAAGAAAATGCTAGCTTTTTCATTCTATATGTGTGTGAGTGTGTAGAATATATATGTATGTATATGTGTGAGTGTACAGAATACGTACACACACATTGGAATTGTACACGTAGAAAGTGTAGGTCTTACATGTATGCACTACTGGACAGCAAGTAATTTTTTTTTTAAAGGTTTTATCCATAGGGCACATGTGCTTTCCAGAGAGTGACAGACAGACATTGAGAGGGAAAGTGAGAAATCACCACCCAAGGGGGATGGCCTTGCCTCAGTCCCTTCTCCTCCATTCTCCTCTCAGAATTTTGGGCATGCACACACGTGTCCAGCGTGATTTTCGAGCCACCAGGTGCAGGACTTGAACCGCAGTCAGCCGTGGGAGAATTGAGCACCTTAACCCCATGCCACCTACTGACCCCAAGCTATTGTAGTAATATTTTAATTTCAGTATTGATTAGCGTTTAAATAATTGTTAATAAAGAACAGCCATCACATTTTACAGATGTAAAAGTTACGTTGTTGGAGAACTATTATAGAAACAAGATTGTCAGATAACAGATATTTGAGCAGTAAACAAAACAAATAGTTGTCCTCTAAATGAGCTCTCAGTGAGTCAGGAGAGATATATATTAAGCCATTTCAGGTATGGTAAAAGTGCACAATACAATGGAATAGAACTGGATGCCCTTCATGACCTGGGATGTTGGAGAATTTTTCCCTTAGAATTTTAAGTTGAGAGACCAGCAGATGACATAATGGCTACGTCCTGGACTCCCATGTACTTGACCAAGGTTTGAGTCCTGGACCCAGTGACTTAAACACACATCAGGCGTGTGTGTGTGTGTGTGTGTGTGTGTGTGCGTGTGTGTGCATGTGCACATGTGCCCAAAATCCCCAGAAGAGAAGGGATTGCGGCATGACCTTTCAGGGGGCGGCGGGGGGAGGTGATTTCTCACTTTCTGTCTCTCCAGTGAGCACACATGCCCTATATGAAAAACTCTTAAAAAGAAAAAAAATGGTTTTTAAGTTTTACTTGTGAATGATGAATAACAGAACAGAGAGACTAGTGGGACCAGCAGTTAGCATAGTGGCTATGTCGCTGGATTCCCACGTAGTCGGCCGCGGTTCGAGTCCTGGACCTGGTGGCTTAAACTCACGCCAGGCGCGTGTGTGTGCGTGCCCAAGATCCCGAGAGGAGAATGGAGAAGAAGGGATTGTGGCATGGCCATCTCCCCGGGGGGCGATTTCTCGCTTTCTGTCTCTCTGTCTCTCTCTGTCTGGCGAGTGCACGTGCTGTATAGCAAAAACCTCTCCAAAAAAAGAAAAAAAAAAAAAAGAACAGAGAGAATAGTATTTGTAAAGGCTTAGAAGGAGAAAGCATGGCCTGTTCAG